>CM051018.1:18022566-18145066 GCA_027704905.1 Muraenolepis orangiensis
ACTTCTTTCCCCCCCCCCCAACAATAAAAATTTGGTGGCTCGCCTCCAATTATTCCACATCAATGCCATCATTTACATAAAATATTGCACACCTAATTTAAAATCATATCAAGGTTAGATGTAAATAAGAAGAAAAAAAAAATAACACAATGAAGAAATGTCAACATGTAATACCAAAGGCATGATGGACATATGGACTGCATTTACTTTTAATATCAAAGTTACAAATATCAATTAAACATAACGGCATGAGCTTACACAGAGTGCTTTGCTATTAAAGTACGATCAATCTGTAATAATAACAACCACAAAATCATTAAAAGGTTTTGTGGAGTTTATTTTCACATGAGTCATGTGTTCAATGTTGACAAGAATTGTTAAAAGTCTCCGACAGACAACCCGTCAAAAAATATTTTAAAAATAATGCGCAGATGTTAAGGTTAAGGGTCTTACTGTGCATATACCCAACTTTGAGTAGGAATAAAAGTAAATATTAATAACATTGTTTTTCTGTGTGGAAGTGTCCATGGCAGACTTGATTCTAGAGCCACACCTCCTTCAAAAAAATGATATGTTAGCTCTAATGACAAACTGAAAAGCATTACATGAACACACTATACCAAGAGAAGTATACCAATTTCTGTTTTTGCATTGCAATAATAACCAATAAGTAAGTCTGTTGTGTTTGATTAACACTTGTTACACACACATCAGTCCATATCGTCTTCTGTAGATGCCACAGACTGTAATCACAGACTGCCTGTAATCCTCATCTTTACAGTATAAATGTAAGGCCGATTTAGTGGTAATTGTCGGGAACCAGTGGTTTGGTTTCAGTAAAACAATTTGTCAGACGTCCGTGGCCTGTATAAATATATAATGTGGAAGCGAAACGCTTTTGTAGGATCTTTGAGGCAGCGACAACTACTCTGATTAGTTCATCGTTCATAGATTTGCCGACGTCAGCAAATCCCCTTTTAATCCTGCCCATATTTAACCTGGTATCAGAGAGCCCACAAAGAAAGAAGTTACGTACGGTTGGTATTTGGAATAATAATAATTGTTAAATAGATGCATATTAGATGCAATATAAATAGCCCTTAATAAGTTCAAATTAAATGTCGTCTCGTCAGGGGCTTTAAGAATGATCTATTATCAAGAGTCATTATTATCAAGTCTTCTTTTAAGGTGCTCTTGAGTCTACCAGAGCACTGATTGAAAAAAGGATTAGAATACTAGAATATCACGTACTCAAGTACTATTGTGTGGATGTCGTTTTAGGCATTCAGGAATTGTGTCACTAGTCATTTTGGATTGGTAAAAAAAATAATTATACAAATAAAAAATAATTCATAAGACGTATAGAAAATATTGTTCAGCATAACAACATAAACCATTCTAGTACCAAACACTGTTGACCAGCCAACATTTCAAAAACGATTCTGTTTGTTTCCTTTGCTTGCATGTCTCCTTCAGTTGGAATTCTACCAGCGTTAGCTCGGTTGGGCTAACTAAGGCACTGTGGAACCCAACAGCAGCTATATCTAGCTGTCAGAGGACTCTTAACTCAACATGACGACACGTCAGTGCAAACCAAAAAAATAAAAAAGTAAAGAGTGCAAGAAAGAGAGAACCAACCCTAACAAGCACAGTCCTTCAGGCCGTGCATCTCATCTCGCCGTAGCTTGTCCAGGAGTGAGATTGTTGTCATGCATCTCAATGAGCAGAAGCAGAGGACTAATGATCGCAAAGTGTTGCTTTCACTTTTTCCGTCTGCTTCTGTGGACACGTTCTATTTACCACAACAAACAGAGCTTAAACACCAAAAACTTTTATCGATACTATTAAGATTCGTTTTTTTTTTTGGTGAACTTCCTAGAGACTTTTGAGTGTCTGACTGAACATGTGAAAAGTCAAAAAAGGGACGGCAATTAACTTTTTTACGGGACAAAATGCTCTACTTGCGGCTGCGAGAACGCTTCCAAATGTATTGATCACTGGGAGAAGGAAAACTAAAAACAGGACTAGCTCTGTGGGTGGAAGGCGGCCCAGGAACACATCCAAGCAGTTAAGCACTCGACTGGATGGGACTAAATAAAGGCCTTCAAACGAGGGGCAAAGATATTACACACTGTGTGCACAAACATATTCGCCTTCCGCAGGCGGCCTTGACGCAATTCTCCCGACATTCCTGTCGAGAACCCAGACCTGCGTCCAATTTGCGCTTCCGACCGTATACATGCAACGCAACCTATTCTGTACCACTATTCAAGAAGAACCACCATCTAGCTTGTGTGTTCTGATACCATGGGACAACTTGTTTGCCAAAATTGCTTTACATTACATCACATCACAACTTAACCGAGCGGTTTCTGCGACACATAGCGTTATTCACCCTCAGGGCAACTTACCGCCAGCGCTTTGGAGAGCCGCGTGCGGAAGTCATTGAGGACGATGGTGACGATGTCCTGGTGGGGGATGTAGGCGTAGCCCGCCTTCAGGTACACCTTCCGGGTCCTCACCAGTTCCAGGGTGTCTTGGAAAGGAACCTTGGAAGATCAAACAAGCGAGAAGCACGAAGGCTTAAGTTACGACGTTGCATGCATTCAGCACAGAGTTAAAAAAGGTAAAGAAATCATGGAGAATCTTAATAAAATGTCTAGGCCTATATGTATTATTCAAGCTATAAGAACTGATTCTTCAAGGTTGTCTAGTCCATGAAGTTATTACATTACAAAACCTTATAAAAATGAGGGACTATGAGGAAGTCTATGAGGTTGACTTAATTTCTCAGCACTTCAAGCAGAGATTTTGCATGAAGCCATGTTCACTCCAAAGCAAGGAGAAAATTGGGGGGAAATATTCTGTGACATTATCGTAGTCGTCATTACATTTCTTCACAGGCAGTGGATTATATTAAATATTATTATATTATTATCAATAAGCCCTTGTGCATAGTCACATACAAAATCATGGATCGTTTCAGTTAAGCAATGTTCCCAACCGATATCAGATATACTGGAAAATAAATGTTGCGTCATTAGGTCAATGACATTAACATGTCATTAGTCACCTATTGAACAAAAAATATCTATATTGTATTAAAATCCAGTAGCGGCCTCTACAGCTGTTGTTGTTTTTTATATATATATATATATATATATATATATATATATATATATATATAAAATGGTGCCCTCACACCATAGCGATCACCAGTTCCGTATGGTTGCGAATAAAAAAATTGGTTTATATCACGTGACAGATATTCGCAAATACCACTCTCAACTAGCACGCAGGTCAAACGCAACTTGTAAGTTCTACATGCAACCCACACGCAACCCATAGGTCGAGTAGGTTACAAATTGACAAAATTGTTGATTTCGGTTGCGTTTTCGGTTGCGTATACAAATATTTTTTTACACGCAACTCATAGGTTTCAGCATACGCTACGGTGTGTGGGCACCATAAAGAAAATAAGTTTCCCCAACAAACAAACAAAAACACCTGCAACCGGCGAGCACAGTTGGCCCGCTTGGGCCGTCACTTTTGCGCAAACCAAATAAAATCCAATAGCTCTTCCTAAAAATCACATTCCTCCTACCTCCTGCAGTCTAACGTGTCACATTACAGACGCAACATATGCATGAGAGGTGGAGAGAGTTTTAAGAGAAACTGGAAGATGACTCACTTTGTAGAAGTCCTGGTCCTCCACTTTGCAGGCACTGATGTTGAAGCTGGAGTTGATCAGCTTCGTGGACAACGCCTTTTTCTCTTCCACGCTAACCTGAAACGTTTTATTGACAAAGCCAAAGATTGGTCAGAAGAAGAAAACGGGTGGTAGATCGTTTAAAACCCAAAGAAAAATACATTAAAATATTATTAGAATATTCCAAAGTTGGAAGTTATGCAGAGAATCTATTTTAAAGCTATGATATGCTATATAACTACAATGAACGCCAATATCTTCCCGCTCGCCCTTCACAAGCCAATAAGAAACTTAGCATGCCCACTGTAACCAAACAACCATCCCAAGCTGGGCTCAACTACAGGCCTTGTATAATTACTGTCACTCAAAGGCAGTAATAAAACCAAGCCACTCAGCCTGTTATCACTAGGTCTGAAGCACAGGAAAAGGTCAGAACAAGACAGAGTTTTAGTTGATAGGTTGAATAATGAATGATGTTGTTTTCCATTTTTCTAATAGAGCAGATGTTAACATTTAACACATTTGCTGCTTTTCAACCTTATCTCTATCTATCGGGATATAGTGGGAGAAATGCCTGCAGTCGCTACCGATGCTCACTGTGTCTCTGGGGCGAAGCTCAGTGCAGATGTAAAAGGTTAGGTAAGATGGAGGAAAGGTAAACATTGTTTATTTGCACATACTACCCACATTAAAATGATACAAAGCCGGTTGAAAAGCAGCAAAGTTCTCCTTTAACATCAGTAGGAGAGCAGGTTAGGCCAGTGGCTCCTCTCTGAAAGGATCTGGTTCAATCCCAAATGCCCCTGCATCACCGTTGAGGAAGACGCCTGAACCCTTCCAGTCTCTATGCTCCGCCTAGTGACTAAAATAGTAACAAATATTCTAAATTGATCCAATTAAAAAACATGTGTGAATGAATGTATTGCTGTACATTAATATGTAAATGTAAAATAATAAAGATAATATTTCAAGGGAAAATGTATATGAGCATATATATACAGTCAGCATAAGCAGCTGGTACATAGCATGGAACTGTGCGCCATCTAGTGGAATATTTGAGATATTAGCAAGATTGTTGAGTGGGCCTCAATGTAAAAACTAGGATACAATTGATGGGTTTAGTTTTGCCATACGATAGACTCCATGTCACTTTCCTATGGCTAGGAGGAATCCATACTGTTGGCCTACAGTGATTTCAAAAGGTGATGCGTCTAGGCTAGTTTCATTATGTTATTAGAATTAATATGGGGTAAAGGAGAGTAAGCATTCCATTATACTTGTTTCAAATGGCAATTAAACATCTTGAATCTTAAATTATACTACCTGGACTACTTATATGTTCGACAAATGGGCAACAATTCCTGTGGATTACATTCAGCATAGTTGCTGGAATCTTGAACCTCATGTTAAATTAATCCAATTTCGAAAAAGAGACGTTGGTTTAGTTTGTCAACTAACTTTGGATTTAGTACAAAAACCCCACCCCAAGACGATTACTGAACTACAAATCCTGAATTCCCAGCAACACCAACTACACTTACTTACTATTGAGCACAGCAAGTTGTTTAAGAAGACTTTTATTGACATGTAACATTTGGAACTCGTTCTAAATAACTATGGTAATAACCTTACCATATCGTAGTGGAGGTTATTGTGCTGCAAAAAGATTTTTTTGTTTTGCGAACTCAGGCAGTTGAAGCGGTATCGGAAAAGATCAACTTCCTGCTGTATAAACCACCTTCTGAGATCCTCCCTTTAGGGTAGCAGTGAAAACAAAACGTTAGACATTAGAGAACAACACCGTGGTAAATGTGTCATCTTGCAAACTCATCTAAATGGATTGCCATTTTGATGAGTTTGCAAGATGTTACACAGTATAGAATATTAATACTGTGTAACATTGTGGGGAACACTTACGTTTGGCAGTATGCAAGTCGTAGGATAAAGTGAGAAAGGTGGTCTTTCCTTCGTTTTTCATAATCTGCAGGCCCGACCTCAGGCTTCTGGTCATCCTTGAGCAAAATCACAATTAGGATTATTGAGCAATTCCACCTTAGATCATGGCAACATCGAAAGCGGAGAACAAAGCATCCAAATTGGTTTGACGTTTGCCGCTTCACAATACTTACCTCGTTTTTGCCAAAAAGTGGAAAGTTTAGGTTGGAAATCTCATCACCAAGCTTCTTTGTGTACGGCTCTTTTGTTTTCAAATGACTCACTCCCAAGTTTTCAACCGTCTTCAACACTGACATTAAAAAAAACAACAACATTTTATTGATTTCCCAGTTCAACTTCAGGGGAAAAAAAAATCATAAAAAACAAATACACAGATGCACAAGAAGTAACCAGTAGGACTTACGTTTCAATCTGTCCACAGCGAACGTCTCAAACTCTGTGAGCGATATGTTTTCAAGAGGGGGCTGTCCATAGAACTGCAGACAATGTCCATAGAGCTCTGTGTTTGGGTTTCCGATCAACTTCCTCTGTCTCCTGACAAACTGCATGGTTCCTAATGATGGCGAGTCAACACAAACAGGTTACCCTACCAGCGTGTTGGCACGTTGGTAGACATCCAAGATCACACTGAATTCACTTTGGTTTGGTTTGGTGCTGATATGTGCCCTTTCCAAGAACCTAATGACACCTGCATATATGGTGCTTTGCTGGTGGGAGAACATACAGTCGCACTTTATGTAGGTGCATTAGTGTACTGTACTAAAATATACAATATTTAATTTCGTTCAGATGAGGTAGTATATGCTATCAACATCTTTCTAAACATAGCCTCACTTCTTATATGTGACCTAAGAGGGAGTTATAGTGCATTTATGCCTCTGTTGTTTGGGCAGCACAACCAAACACATATCAGTCCCCACCTGCTAACACAGCTAGCTAGTGTCAACATGTACAGCGTACGCATATTAAAAGTGACAGACTTTAAACCACCAGAAGTGCACTATTTAACATCAGTCAACATTATGTTCCCATGTGAACTAAAATAAAACGTAATAAAGCTGTCATTACCAACTTGGAGTAGGTATTTTCTGTCAAAAGCCGCCAAAAGCCACCGCCTGCCGTCTTCAACAAACGCGGGTAAACGTTGACGTCACCGGTAGCTAACAAAAAGGAACCAATTAGGAAGAGCCATCACTTTGCGTAACATCCTGTTTACGTCACATATTTTTATGTCGCGCATCAAGAAGTCTCGTCGAGAAACTCCGCGACGTTATAATTGAATGGTTAAAGTTGACGAGATTCAGCCGATTATAACATTTATTTTACTTTTTGCACAACCCGGAAGTACGTGTGAGTGTTAAGTTCCGGTGCAACTGGTAAAGGCGCACTGTTGGCTGTCTATCTATTATGTGTTGTATAGGTCTGGTTTGACAGGACACGAGCAGTACATGTTGGATGCTGAGCATACAACGTGACATCATTCCGACACGTGTAACGTCTCTAACAGCAACTCCTCCCCAGTCCTCTCCCATCTCCACAGGCAGTGCGCCTACTGAACTGCTAGGCGTGCTGCCCTGTCACTATCAAACAATTGTCATTCATATAACATTACACTATCATACTTTGCTGGACTTTCTAGACTCACTGCACTGTATATGATGCTACCGCACTACTGGCACTTTTAAATGCTTTTAAATGCTTTTTTGCACAATTCAATACATGTACATCTATCATCCATCTATCATCTATCTATCAGTCACTTTATTGTTATTTTTATTGTCATTTTATTGTGTATTGTATTTTTATAGTATTTTAGGAAATGCATACTGTGGTTAGGGAATGGGGAGTAAGCATTACATTGTACTTTTTGCATATGGCAAAAACAAATACAATACAAATCTTGAATCTCTTGAGGAGGTCAGCCTTTTGCGCATCCTTTAGCTTGAATCCAATATTCACAATCAAGTCAATTTTATTTGTATAGCCCTTAATCACAGTTACAGTTCCAACAGGCTTTACAGGCCACATATTACACCCTTTTAACCTTAGGGTGGCAGGGTAGCTCAGTTTGTTGGGACTTGGCTTGTTCCCAAGCCAAGTCTTAACAGTCCCCCGGAGCAAGGTTGCCTGTTCAAGTCCCCAAAACACCTGGGCACTGCTGAGGTGCCCTTGAGAAAAGCACCAGACCCCTGCACTGCTCCCCGGGTGCTATTACTAGGATGGGTTAAATGCAATTTCACTGTGTTTGTACATCTATGTGACTAATCAAGACGATTCAATCCTCCAGATTCAGATTTTGATTTAACCCTAGCCCTCCTCCCCTCCCCTCCCCCTAAGGGCAAGAAATAACAACCTTAATGATCAAGGCAGGAATCTTGGGAAGGAACCCAGAGGGAGGGGGGATCCCTCCTTCCAGGGATGGTTAGGGGTGCCATAAGTGACATACATAGTGTTTGCACTAAAACACTACAATAGAAAATGGGTGATAGGTAATTGATATGGTGCTGACTGTTGAGCAAGCTGGAAGCCTTCAGGTGGGGTGTCCAGGCTCCAGTCATGATCACAGTGGCACACTAAAAAACTGTTAAAGCAAGTAGAAACCTTAATTTTATATTTGTTTGACTTAATTTAAGAATCTACAATAATGCTGAGATTCAAGATTTGTATTTGCCATTTGCAACCAGTACAACGGAATGCCATAATCCCTGAAAAATACAGATGTAGACATGTGGACAATGACATCTAAATTATTGTTGCTAATATAGTTTCATATAGTTTCACACATTTCATATACTGTATTTGAATATGAATTGGACACACACTTAAGTAAATCTTCTTAAACATGATGCATCCGAAGTAGAGAGAAATAGATACATTCAGTAAGTAAAGTGTATTTATAAAGCGCTGTTCACAGACATAAGTAGTCACAAGGTGCTTTACAAGAGCAATTTACAACAGACAAATCTAGAAATCTAGAAATAAAAAGTGCTAGAAACAATACACAGTAAGACAAAAAAACAATTAAATGCATAATTAATACATAAAATGCAGACTTGGTGCCTACATAGTATCCAAACGCCTGACTAACCACCTATGGCTTTAGCTGCCTTTTAAAGGTGCCTTACGTGAATGCGCGTATACGTAGACATGGGATAGAGATTCAATACATTCTTTCTTTTTGCCTTGTGCAACAACAAGGGAATGCTTACGTATGTCCACTCCCACAGTATGAATTATTCACAACAATGACAGTGGATGAACAACTTCACAATACGTCTAAATAAGAAGTGATAAATAGCAATAATAACAAATAAATAGTATGTACATATGGCTGCTGGTGCAAAAATCACATTTCTAAAGTGTCTACCGTAGTGGTAGATCATGTGTGGGGGATACACGTAGACGACGTAGCACACGCGGGTTGGGGCGTCGTGCTTCCCTCTCTGCGCGTCTTCCCTCTCTGCGCGTCTTCCCCCTCTACGCAGTCCCTTCTGCGCACTCCCTCTGCGAGTCTTCCCTCTCTGCGCGTCTTCCGTCTCTGCGCGTCTTCCCTCTACGCAGTCCCTTCTGCGCACTCCCTCTGCGCGTCTTCCCTCTCTGCGCGCCTTCCCTCTGTGCGTCTTCCCTCTCTGCGCGCCTTCCCTCTCTGCGTGCGCCTTCCCTCTCCGCGCGTCTTCCCTCTCCGCGCGTCTTTCCTCTACGCAGTCCCTTCTGCGCACTCCCTCTGCGCACTCCCTCCCTCGCTTTAGCGCTTGGCAACGGAGCCTCCGCTTCTTTGCTACCGCTAGCTCCGACCAACAGAGCGTCTGGGCCCCCGGGTATGGATACACACAATCGCAAATATAACATAACGCGTTATCTCCCAGCCCAAGATTTAAGACGTGAGGACATGCTAGCGTGGTGACACGGCAACAGATGATGTGATTACCTACACACCTCTTGTCTTGAATTGGTCTTGTTGTTGGCGTGGAGAGCGGAGGGTTTGCGTGAGGATTCGGAAGAGGGGCGCTAGTCATCGTAGCCGAGATATCTTAGCACAACATTCGCAACAGTGTGAAATATTGATTGACGTCGGTCGTCGTGTCACGGAGAAGAGGGACTAAGATAAGACTATGTCGCCGTAATTAGCCGCATACGAGTCAATTTCGGATGAGTAACCAGTTTGCAGGTAAGAAACGGAACAGATCGGTGGCTCTCCGCCCTGCTTCATCTCTGGATGTATAGACGTGGTTGGTCTGATCATACCGTGCATGTTGGTTGGTCTCATCAATACCAATCCATGTCTTTGGTCTCATCAATACCGTCCATGCCAGTCACCGAGCAGTGCTTTTTACTTACTGGTAGTAAGTAAAAAGCACAACTGGTTGTCTTAGTACAACTGGTTGTCTTATCGTTGGAAGTACAATATGGTATGACAACAGTTTAGACGTGGTCATTGGCATGGTATAGAGATGGCAAGGCGTGTACGAACAAATGTACGCTTTTCCATTATGGCTTAATGTATTATTATGCCATAGTACCACTAGGGCAAACTGAGGTAATAGTTCTGAGGAGTCATGTTTAGTGTGGTTTCCAGCCATCTAAAGTTACAACATACAATAAAACAGTAATCTGTCATAAGCATACACAACTGCAATTTTCAAATGTCTCCACATTTGTCTTTACAATTTTGTGTGTTTTATGTTTCCAACCTGGATTCAATGTCTCCCATTGCATGCAACATTCAGACCTAATAAGGCGGCACATTCTCTAGCTTCTGTGGCAAGCGGTTCATCTTGGCCTAAACAAAGAATGTTGACTTTCTGATGGCTTTAAACTGTGTTTGATTGAGCTCGGATCATGTTCACATTCAGTTTAACGCAGGACCTCATGCATTCTAATGGAACCAAAGACATACTGTACTTTCAATACAAACGAGTAACCACAAGCTATATTCATTCCACATTCACCAAATCAAAGTATACACAGACTGCAGTGAATGCAACTTGTTTGTACAACCACGGTATCTACCTTGCCACCGAGGCCAGGTCTGGAAATGTACCCGTGTGCTATGGAGCGCAATTAACGTGGGATGGAAAAATAAACAGTTCGCGTCATTGCTCAACGCAAATCTCTTCCTGATAAACCAATTACCTGGAGGCTTGGTTATGTCTGCTAAGCATTAGAACATCCATATATATTGAACTGCTGGCAGCTCTTTGAATCATGTAAGCTTTGTGGGGAATTATTAAATGAATGATTGAAGAATGAATGATTTAAGAGTTTTTCTGAAAAAACATTTTATTACATGTTTGTTTTTGTTTTTTCATGTGCTGTGAATGATGATGGTGGTTTCTTCTCTTCCTTCTTCTTCTTCTTCTCAGGTGGCGTGTGTGTGTTCCTGTAGAAGAAAACGCGAGGCAAAACTAGACGATACTAGAGGGAGACCCAGTTAGAAGCCAAGCACCATGTTGGAGGAGGACATGGAGGTGGCCATCAAGGTGGTGGTGGTGGGCAACGGAGCAGTGGGCAAGTCCAGCATGATCCAGCGCTACTGCAAGGGCGTCTTCACCAAGGATTACAAGAAGACCATCGGGGTGGACTTCCTGGAGAGACCCATCGTGTAAGCCGCTCACATGTTCACTCTCGATGGGCAGGACTGCAATGCTTTTTTGGTATTGTGTTTTATGGTGCTCTACTTTTGTAGATTCTTTTTTTTTTAGGGGGGGGGGGGGTGTAATTGTCTCCCGTAATCGGATCGCTCCAAGGGGAATTCCGGGCTCAAGTAGCAACCAAGATTCAAGATGTACAACAAGTGGAATGCTTGCTTACTCCCCATTACCTTCCCGCAGTATGAATTTGAACAACAATACTATATTATACAATACTATACTAAACAATACTAGTTTTATACTAAAACTGGCATGCCATTGTTACGTTATCACTGGTGCAGCTTGTGTTTTATGGGTTGGGGACATTTAAGTGATTTCCTGCTACGTTTCACATTTTTTTTAGGGCATGCCACTGCTTTCAACTCTAAACTAAATGGAGAACCATTTTAATATTTTATTTGTTTTGTATTTTCCTTTTGAATGTAGGTAGGTAGGTAGGTAGGTAGGTACTATATATTTATTTTGTGTCGAGTTCAGTTTGCTCTTCAGTTTACCTTGGTCTCTTTGGCAATAGAATAGAGCAGTGCTACGCTATGCTTGTTGTATATGTGGACAGCTACTAGCTATCTTTATAGTACACCATTCTAGCATTTTTGTCAGACACTCTTTCTATGTTGCTCATTAGCTTGTCGGCTCTTTTTTTCGACAAACAACCATATCATTTTCTGGTCCATCTGAAGAGGTGTGACGTGGCGCTCTGTGCTGGCTGTGTAATGGACCAGAAATACGATCGTCATTTCACAAGACTGGTATATTGTCCTGAGCAAACATCTCCCACCCTTCCCTTTTCCTCTGGTTAAATGACTCCCTCAATTACTGGTTAAAAACTCATGGTCTTCTTGATGTGTGACCCGCTGCCGAACCACGGTGTGTGAGATGCACGCTTTTTCTTTACGATTCGTTCACATGTTCAATGTTTCAGTGTGAACGACGAAGAAGTGAGGCTGATGCTGTGGGACACAGCTGGGCAGGAGGAGTTTGACGCCATCACCAAAGCCTACTACCGAGGTGAGCTCTCATGTCCATGTGTGTTACTGTGATGACCTCCTGGGCTTTTCAACCCTCGACTACCAACGCGTCTCATCACAGGGGGCAGCCACACAAATACTGAATGAAATGTAGAATTGATTAAAATGGCTATCAAATTGAACAATTATTAAATTGTTCAATGAAATAAAATGCAGTTCAATTAAATGTTGGCAACAGCATGAAATAAAAAACATGTTGATGTGTTAAGAAGCTAGTCCTTCAACATATTAACTTTGATTGCCTTTTTATCAACGAGCATCCTATTCAGTTTAGTGCTCCTGCAATCACCGTGGCTTCATTTATTTGTGGTAATTAGACACAGCAGGTGTGTGTGTGTGTGTGTGTGTGTGTGTGTGTGTGTGTGTGTGTGTGTGTGTGTGTGTGTGTGTGTGTGTGTGTGTGTGTGTGTGTGTGTGTGTGTGTGTGTGTGTGTGTGTGTGTGTGTGTGTGTGTGTGTGTGTGTGTGTGTGTGTGTGTGTGTGTCTCTCCAGGTGCTCAGGCGTGTGTCCTGGTGTTCTCCACCACGGACAGGGAGTCCTACCAAGCCATCAGCAGCTGGAGAGAGAAGGTGGAGGTTGAGGTTGGGGATATCCCCACTGTTCTGGTTCAGAACAAAATTGACCTCCTCGACGAAACGGTCATCAAAAAGTAAGCGTTTTGGAAGGCCAAAATGAAATAAAAAGAATAACCTGGTGAGATTGTTGATAATCAAGTTGTTTTGTTAAACTACAATACTGTATTGCGACAATACCAAGTTATCCCACCGCACCTTTGTATGTGTATTTGCGTTTCTAATTTGCACTACTGTACAATACAGTATGTATGTTCATACACAGCACTATGTATGATACAGAAACGGGTAGAGGTTAGGTGTCTAGGATACCCACTGTGGATATGGGGGGGGGGGGGGTGTCAAACCCAAGTTAATTCACATTGGCACGTAAAGGGATAAGCAGCTGTGATGTGAATCTCCATGATATGATCCACACGCAAACAAAGGTAACCCACTGAGTTTGTGTGGAAACGGCCTCCCGTTACATTTGCAGTCGCATTCCACAGGCCATGAGATGACATTACCATGTGTTGTTCTCCCTGGACCGCAGTTAGAGTTGTGTTTCACCAACTGTCAACAACTGTTTTTGTTCTGTGCAGTTTGGCTCGGTGACATTTGACATTTGAAAAATTGCCGTTGTGTAAGTGTATGACCGATAACTGTTTTGTTGTATCTACTCTTTTATTTGTACGCTATCGAAGGCTACATCTGCATGCAAAGTAGTGTTGTAGTCATAACCGTACGTGTGCTCTACCGCAGCGAGGAGGCAGAGGGTCTGGCCAAGAGGTTGAAGTTGAGGTTCTACCGAGCTTCAGTGAAAGAGGATCTCAACGTCACCGAGGGTGAGGGAAAGATTGCGCGGGTTTTGCGAAAGGTTCGCCTGCCCGTCTTGACGGTCACGTTGCACATTTCCCCTGCAAATCTCTTTTCTTTTGTTTTTTTGTTGTTGTAGTTTTTAAATACTTGGCCGAGAAGTATCTCCAGCGACTGAAACAGCAAACCGCAGAGGAGCCCGAGGTTGTTCACACCACGAGCAATAAAATGGGTACGTGTTGATGCTTTCTTAAGCGTGTCCCGTTCCTCTCCTCTCCCAAGTGTTGACCACTCGCCTCATGTCCAACAGGTGTTTTCACTACCACCAGTACTAATGTCAGCCACCAGAGCTCCAGTAATGGCCACGAAGTCATTAGCTTGCGACCCAACAAACAAAGAACCAAGAAGACTAAGAATCCCTTCGGGAGCTGCAGTTTACTCTAAAGTCAACCCTGGGCGCTTGGCGCCTACCTTTTTGCTCATGCTATTCAGGACCCAGATAGGTCATTGCTGTTTGCTATAAAGGAGACCATATTCAGAGACCAAAGCATAGGGTGGGAAATGTGTTTTGACTTTGACTTTTCCTTCCAACTAGATTTCGCTATTTCCCATTCTGAGCACAATGCCTTTTTCTATTACCTTTTTGTGAGCCCATCGGCCCTTCTGACCCTCCAAACAAATGCAACAATCCAATCTAAAACCAAACAAAATGTGCATTATTGTCATTGGTTGTCCCCATGGCTATTATTGATTGCATTATCAAAATTAAGCATTTAGCAATTTTACAATTATTCCCAATTTGTATTTCTTGGTTAGCCTCTGGCATTGGGATGCACTTAAGGTGTTTAAAACCACACAACCTGACTATTTGTGAAGAATGTGATCTGTTTTGTATCTCTGCGGATCCTGAATGCCAGTGCCGACTGAATTGGAACACGGTCGTCTCTGAACGGGAACGCGAGCGGCGCAAAGGGTTGCATGTTTCGTCAACATGTGTTCGTGTACATTGGTTTTTGTTTTTGAAACTTGACACCTGTGCAATATGTTTGTATTGTAGGAGATGACGCATATTATTTTGTACCATATTTTTCTAATGTTGGACAGAAATATGGTTCAATAGACACGGTTCACATCACAATCACCACACTTAAGAATATTACAATGGGGTGATTTTTAGTTGGTAGGTATAAAAAATTTAAAGTATTTTTATAAGGACCAGTGTTTCGTGATGCACAAGTGTTGCTTAACACCATAATCATAGTGCCAAACCACATTTCACCATCAGGGGTAGTGTTTAAATGTTTTAAAAGCTGCAGTTTAACGGATGTAATGGGGATATTTGAATAGAATGTGTGTGTTTTAATGTTTAACCAAATATAAAGAGGCACAAAATATCATTTAAAAAAATAGACATAGCTGTCTACTTAACACGGTAGATATGGGTCGACCAAATGCTATGTGTTTATGTAAATGATACTGCCTCACTCTAAAAGATTTTATTTTAAATAGTAAATAGTAAAAATGGTTTGACTTACAATTGTTTACATTTTCCATTCTGATACATCTAAGCGTGCTGTCCTATCAATACTTTGGTACTGCTTCAAGTAATGCATTATGTAGTCACACATTAGATATGATTTGGTATTATTCGGTATTATTTGCCTTGTATGCCTGTGGCCTATCAAACACTAATGAAACTAATGAAACTGGATTCGTACATATTTTAGAATTTTGTTTTTTTTATTATTTTCTGATGGACCCCCTGTGGTCAGCAATGTCCCAGGGGAGTGAAACCTCACATATCCTGTGTTTGTACTTGAGCTTGACTGCACTCCCACACACAGTGGGATCTAACATAGGTTCCTTTCTGCTCACAGACTGGGTAGACTACTTTGTGTACTTAGACTGCAGGCTTGTCCATAGCATCTTATCTAAGAAGCAGCCTATTTGGAGAGCTTTTGAATTCCGTGCACATTTTAAACCTCTGTTTCTTTAAAGTACAGTGAATGGTGTTATTCCCCAGCTCGTCCCCAAAATCATTCAGCTATAGGACTGGTGTGATGTGTCGTCGTGTGAAAAAATGGTTCTAATGCAAAAATAAGTAAAATGCACATTAGACAAGTATTTTTCACAAAGTATACATTTCTTTCTCTCCCCCTTGATATGCCAGATTCCGAAACAAATATGTGATTCCTACAAGTTGTGGTTGTTTTTTTTCTTTCACACTGAACACCATTCAAATGTGTGGGGACCTCTCGAGTCTAGTGTCTTTAAACCTGTGTGTCTTTCCCTTACGTACCTTCCACTGCTTTGTGACCATGCATGCTGTAGTGCTCATTTTCATTGATATACCATTGCATGTTGACCCCCCCCCCCATGGTGATGCAACAATGCCTTGTTCTCGTTCACATTACGCAACTCCTTCTCATGCCTTTATCACATTCATTTTAATTAAAAGTTTAGTTTTGTTGTTGTCCACCCCCCCCCCCCCCCCCCTCTCTTTTTCTCTTCTTTGTATCAGTGCGGTTACTTTGGCTGTTTTGTTTTGGACTGAATGGATTTTGGTGCACTTTATTAACGAGATGACGTCCAGATTATAACTTTGTACTTGTTAACACATAACTATTACTTGTGTGCTGTCACAAAAAATAATAATACGATTTTTGCTGATCTGATCTTCTTGCTACTGTGCTGTTCCACTGATGCCTTCATACTCAAGCTCCATGTTTGTATACATGAATCAAATATATAAAATCTGGAAGAATGAATTCTCGCAATTGGATCTTTTGGCAAAAATATTAGCAGTGTATTTTTATTGATTAGTTGTGTCAATGTATCTAAACAGATTGAAGATTGACATGTATACACCTGATTGTGTAACATTTGAAAATGTGTTGGTATCTGACTGAAATAAAAGCTTACATTTGGCTCCTGAATCCGGTGTTCTTTTCAAAAATGATATTAATGTACATTTTACTGTACTTAAAACTTACCGTATATATATATTTATCTTCAACTGTTGACACACCCCTGCTCACCTGCTGTATATACATTTATACTACCTTGTATAAACATACCTATAATTCTGCACATATCTCATACCTACTCTATAAGTTATTTTATAGCTTTTAGTATAATTTTATATATACATTTTAGTAGACTGTCTTTACATCTTATTTAACCTCTGTACATTATATATTACCATGCACTTTACTGCAACATTTGCACTCTGGTTAGATGCCACAATCTTTGTAATGTTCTGTACTTCATGACAATCAATTAGAATGTAATCGAATCTAAATGTATAGCGTTTTAGTTATAGTCTCCAGTCTCCAGTTTGTGAAACACTCACATGGCTCCAAGAGTGAATTTATTTAGGTTAAGCTTGATATTTGGTTTATTTTGATAAGCGATGCATCAACATCAATATAGTCCATAGATCATGATACTTTTAGCTTTTTGTTTTACTTCAAGACACTGTTCAATATTCATTATTGCACACTTTATTAAATGCCAATATGATTTTCAGACAGATTGAATTTCATTGAAATAAAATGTCATTGACAATAAATGACAGCCTTTAATTAGGTCAATGTATTTAATCGTTCAGATCAGATAAAATAACAGGCAGAATGTCATTGAAATACAACCTTGTTTCCTTTGTCCCGTAGAAAAAAAGATTAGTGACGTTGATTAAGGCTTTAAATGTGGAAGTATATAAGAATATTAAGTGTCTTTACTTAATAAAGGGATAGGAGTTGTAGGACATTTGTGAGTACACTGTGTGTGTGTGCGTGTGTGTGTGTGTGTGTGAGCGCGTGCGTGCGTGCGAGAGAGACAGTCACATCTTCAGGGTAAAGTCATGGTTGAATGGGGCTTGTACAAGACTTCTTTCTACAACCACAATGTAATTTGGCATGGAGTGGAATCAAGTAGATAAATAACATGATATATTTGATCTTTATGCATAATACTGTAAATTATGAACAATAAATACAAACGTGTCAAAAAACTATTTAAATTAAATGGGATTTTCTTTTCCAACTCTTTGTGAATATTCAGCCTTGCGCTCATGTCTCCCAATTATGAACAATGCTAAATAAAACCCCAAGGGAGTATTTTTAGTCTAGTGCTCATGCAGACACCTTCTGACTCTCAGGAGTTATCTATATGCACGTCTTGTGTGGGTATGTGAAGGTCACTAAAAATAGGCACCTTTGGTCTCTAAGTGTGTTCTCCATGCAGTTACCACCGCGAAGGCTCGACGCTCAACTGGAGCCATTGACAGAACCGGCTTGGTCTAACTTTTGACTATCCATAAGTTTAATGGTGTTCTCTGCGTTGAGGACATTCCGGAGCAGAGTCTCGAGTCTCCGCTTGATCTTCTTCTGGTCTTCCATTGCACAGCTGATCACGATGGCCTGGAACTTCTGATCGATGGCGACAGGTGGCGCCTCGGTCACGCAGGCTGCGTGCAGGGCCATCAGACGCTGTCTGCTGCAGCCCGTGTCTTGCAGCAACTTGGTGACAATCTCGTCGATCATCCCCGTGGCCTGGCGTAAGGCGTCCTCCTGCTGGGAACTTCTTACTGTCCCGACCGAGACCTCGACACAGAGGGTCCGACCCAGAAGACGGTTGGCAGTCAAATGTAACTCCTCCCTTTCCCCTAAAAAAAAAAAGACAAGAGACCCACACACATTAGTCAATGTGCATGCGGTGGCCACACCTCTGTGTGTCAACAATGTTGTATACATATACAGTATGAATGCATACAAATACAAAGCCATTATAAAACACATGCACACGAGAGACGACGGACCATCGGAGATGCTTCGCATTTCTGCACCATTCTGTAAGGACTGAACCATCTCCAGGATGGACTCTCTCTCCTGCTCCATCGCGGTGGCGGTTTCGCGTAAAGCCTCCACCCTGACCATGGAAAAAAAAGAGCATTGTTAACGGATGACATAATTACCAAAAAAGGGAGTGAACCAGGACACACCCGGCATTTGTCTCTCAAAATCTCAGATTATCGTTAAAAAAAAACGTCAACTAAACGCACAATGTTGTCTACACAATGTTAAAGAAATGCTTAAAATGTGTTATCAACGTTCTAATGACATATGCCCATTGACGATCAAACAAACACCAATGAGGTACAGGGTGTTTATAGAAAATAAAAATATTATAAACAAATATATAAAATATATTCGCCACTATGTAATTGGTTGCAGGTTATTACAGTAGTAGTTAATGTAGTTACTATAGAAGTAGCAGTAGTAGTAGTAATAAAGGGCCCATAACTGAAGAGTACCTGAATTCCAGCTGATCCAAGCTTTCCAGAAGGCGCCCAGAACGATCGGCCATGGACATGGACCTGCTGAACTTGCTTACGGTCGCTTCGTTCATTTTAGCATGTATTTTAGCCTGAGCCATGATTAAGCAAACTGTCAGCACGATGAACGGAAGGAAAAGAGCGTCTCTCACCCGAGGAGTGACTCTCCAAAGCAAACTGAACTGAACTGTCCGCCGGCAGCGCCCTAGGGGGGGAAACTCTCCCAAACATGGACCACGACTTCCTCCACGAACCCTCGCGAAGTTTCAGGAAGAGCGTAAAACTAACGGGACTTTGAGTTTAGTTCACCTCGCACTCAGATAATTAGGAAAAAAAATTCATACAAAAAAATTACAATGGATAATATGCCAACACGATTCATCATGATAGAGATGTTTTTTTCCCCTCCAGTTAACATACTATAGGGGGGGGGGGAGGGTTACTGTAGACCTATGTTAATAAAGTGACCATGGGGTTTTGACCACACTGTGTGCTTATGGAGCCACGTGTGCAACAGGTGCCACTGTGGGGGGGTGTCATGTGGGTGAGAGTCCTTACTGTGCTCCCTAGTAATCCGTTGCATCCATATCCTTAACTGGTGTGTCAAGGTAAAGTCTCATATTACAGGAAGACCCTTATTCAAAAGGGTGAAATTTGTGCTAAGTAAAATGCCAAACAAGGATAATGTCCAAGCACAGATCTGGCAGTTTAGAGACTAAGGTTAACATAAAGTTGAGGTCATAAATGCTTATGAAATGATGCCCTTTGTGCACAAAACCTAGTAACCCAGATGTCCCGTCAGTTGTTAACAACTTACATAGAATAGTTCCGTTAGTTTCCAATGCAATACTAAAAACATTAAACCTTGAACTGCCATTGCATATTCAAACAAATGTTTATGAACAAGCTGACTTTATTTTTATAATCAGGGATCAGCAAAGCCTCTTTGCTATGTAAATACAAAGACAAAAAATAGACTGAAATAATAGCTTTATTTTAGAACTTCAACCCAACGGCCACTACATATGGAACTTCTTGACATAATAGATGTTCCTCGTTAGAAATCCAAACGACTTCTTTCCAGAGCTTCTTCCAAATCTGTAAAAAATAATTACAAATCAATCATATGTGGAAGTGAAGCACAATGCTAAAACAGTGACTTTGTAAAAAAAACTAAATACACATGCAACCCCCACCCCCCCCCCCCTGTGAGAGGGCATCTGGAAATCCAGTCTGTGTAACATGTGTGTGAGCGTAAGCAGGGCACGAGGCACCGACCGATTTAGACCCACGCTGCTCGCACACATTCAGGAAAACTCTAGAATCTATTGCGCAATAAGGCAAATACATACACACAAACATACCGGATGACTCTCTTGTTTGTGTTGCGCCAAAAGCCAACTCCTGCTCCATATCCTCATCCAACGCACCTGGTAGTAACACATGCACTTGAATTAAACAAAACTCAAGTCTGCCCAATATGTCAAGTTTCTTTTCATTGTACTGCAAACAAGCTTTTACGAAATTACTTTGGCCGCCATATGCTGGTGATTATATGATGCATATGCTCGACCAGTACTGTGTGGTACTATTGCTTGAACAGTGCCAGAAACCTTTGTATTAGTTGGAAGACTTCAGGCCATAAATCTGTGTGCTCTATGCACCGATCGGTGGCTTCTTAGATAATGGCTTATGCTAAAACATACCTGGTGGCTGCCTTGCTTCTGTCATACTTAAAGCTAAGGCACGTTTCATTTCCTCATCAGAGTCGCCTGAGAAACACAGGAAACAGCTTGTTTCATGAAGATGAGGCAGTCAATTAAAATGAGCAGAAACATGTTAATACCCTGCTACCCCTGGTGGAACTCCTGAAAGCTCTTATTTCACACCTCGATTGCGATACAATGTTCCTCGGGCATAACGTACCTTCTTTGGCCTCTCCGTCTTCGGAGCCAACATCCATGCTCAAGACCTTAGCCAGTTTGGCATCCTCAAAACCTGCAACAGTTAGCGAATGAAGAAAGTAAATATTCCAAATATATGTGTCCACATTTAGTAAACAGTTTGAATTGTCGACATGAAAACAATAAAAAAAAAAAGTGGACTTTCCATCCAGATGGGGTAGAATCTCCACAGCGTTGAGGAAGCTGACGGTGGGGGAGACCTCACTGCGCTGAGGACCACGGCACGGAGCCAGCAGACAATGCTCGGAGTGAAAGTGCGTATGGAAAGTCGGCACACTACCGAAACTTTCCAGGCAAGCCTTGCAAACTACGTCGAAGGTGTTGGGCAGTGCCAAGGCGGCGTGCATGGAATGGACGTGAGTCTTGATCTGCGCATAGGTCGACACCGAGACGGAGCAAGGGGAGCACACGTATTCGCACTGCCCCTCGGCGGACAACCTCTTCACGCACCGCGTGTACAGCGCCTTCCTTTCACCCTCGCACTTCTCCGAGCCCATGCACGGACACCGCTCCACCGCCGGACCTCCCTTCGTCGGCACGCTCTCGTCGGCGTCGAGCTCGCCGGACGTCGCGTCGTCCGGCGCGGGGCGGTCGCCCTCGTGTTCGTCCACGCGGTAATAGTCCCTGCTGTGTTGCCTCTCGTAGTGCTCCGTGAACTCCTCCTGGCTATCGAACTGCATGCTGTCGCAGAGGCCGCAGAAGTAGGCCACGGCCACGAGCCCGGCGTGCTCGCTCAGGCAGTGCCGGCGCAGCGTGGACTCCTTGAAGAACTTCTGGGGACAGTGGCCGCACACAAACCTCTGGAAGCTGTGGTTTGCCACGTCGCCGCAGTGCTTTTGGACGTCCGCCTCGGAGACAAAGGTCTCCTCGCACATGCGGCACATCCACGTCGGATCGGGCTTCGGCGCCCGGGCCGGAGTCGGAGCGGTGCGCCGCCGCTCTGCCGGTGCTTGTCCGCAGGCGCCGCTAGTCGACGGCACAGCGTCGGCGACCCGCTCTCGGGGTACTTGACGCTCGACGCAGTAGCCGTGTCCATTGTGGGCATCGACCACGTGCGAGAGGATGTCCTCGTAGCGGGGCATGTCAACTTTACACCGCTGACAACTGTACAGGAAGTTGGAGAGGTGCGCCCCCCCATGGAAGCGGCACATGTGCAGGCGCGTGATCGACAGGTCGGGCATGTGCTTGCCGCACACGCCGCACAGGTGGAAGATCTGGTTGGCGGCCATCAAGTGCTTCTTGGCCACGGCCTCTTCAGAGAAGTGCAGGCCACACTCGCAGACCCACTGGAGCATCGTGGCGCCCTTCTCGCCCTTCTCACTGGGGCAGAGCTTCCGCCTCTTGGCCGGTTCAGAATCCCCCTTCCGGTGTGGCGATGCCGACGGCCCGCCGCATCCGGCGGACCGTCTGACCTTGCGGGCCTCTTTGGCCCTGCATGCACGTTGGATTTCACTGAAGTGGCAGAACTGGAGAAGGGCAATCTCCGTCGTCGTGTTGACCTCTACGGCGTGCTGGGTGGATTCTCGGTGCCTCTCCAATTCCTCCTGGGTGAGGAAGACCTCACAGCAGAGCGAACACTGGCCTCGGGCCAGCAGCCGCTGCATCATCTCCACCACAGTCTTCTCTGCCTTCGAAACTGCACGGCCCTGCCTGCAGTACACACTGATGAGGAGTTAAAAACAACAACAGAGGTTAAATGCTGCCTATCACAATCCACATCCCAGAGAAAGGCTTATCAATTAAGCTTTTTTGTTTTTTTTTAACGAAACAACGTGAATTGACACAGGGCTACCAGGAACACATACTTGAAATGCGCTTGAGCTTCCTGATGGGAGGTCAGTGCTTTGTGGCAGTCAGAGCACCGCACATTGAAATCCACATCTTTGCACAAATCGATGAGGTGACTTTTAGCAGACGCAGGAATGGGAACTGGCAGCGCTCTTCCCTTTGGATCTTTATGAAACAGAAGAAAGGTTATGCTGAAAGGTTGCCATCGTTATTCAAAGATTGATATTGTGATAGACCTTTAGAGATACAATTCTAAAATGTATAGAATTGGTCCATTTAGATAGAAATGACTGCACCAAATGAGGACCAAAATGAAAGATTACAAAATGTGTACAACAACTATAAAATATGCAAGAATTTAGCTAAATATGTTGTATGTAGTTCTGATGTTCCCAATTATCGGTCATCGTCTAACCTAAACTCACCCTGGATCATGGCGGAGGCCTGCTTGAAATGGTTTTTGGATGCCATGTGCTGGAGACACAGGTCCCGGAGGTTGAAGAGGAGGTAGCAGGCGGGGCAGGCGAAACACGTGATCATCTGGCAGGCCTGGGAGACATGGTGGCCCCCGGCGTCCTCCGAGGACAACTGAGCAATGAAAACACACCACCCTACGTATAGGTCACCTGGACACCAACAAACATACATACATACATAGCTTTGGGCAAACAGCAGCCTACGCCAACCTTGGACTGAAGGTGGCGTCGCCAGGCTGCGTTGGTGTCAAAATGGCGGCCGCAGGCAACACACGCATAGAGCTCGGGGGGGCTTCCTTTAAGGTTGATTGTGGGATCGCAGGGGGAGTGGTCGAACCTGTCACAGTCCATGATAGAGATTAGTTTCCGCTGTGCCACTGCAGGACCATACCGGATTAGATTAAAGGCCATATGGATGATTTTTCACCGTTTCAAATGGCCTTCCATGAGGGGAACGTTGTCAAACACTTTTCCACAGTTGATGACTGGACAAGCGTGTCTGGAGGAACTCCCACTGGGGAAAGAGGTTTGGATTCGCCTTCCTCTGCCGGCACTCACCCCTCCTGGTCGAACACCTGCATAAACACGATGGTAAACAACAACAACTAACTAACTGCTGCTGCTGCTTTCGTACCGCGAAAATATCATAAGATATTGAATTCTAATGGATACGAACACTAATAGAGAAATTGGGGTCAGACTCGGTACAACGCACAAGCTAAAAGAGCTGTACACCATGCAGAAATGCCAACAGCAATGCACTGTTAATGTTTCAGGGATCATTTTTTTAATTTTAACTTGTTGTCAGATACCTGGCATCTTCAACCACATTTCGACACATTGCTTTGCATCGTAGTTGGTTCTTTCTGACGCGGTAATCGCCAGCTCCTGGCGCCCATGAGCCATTTGTGTCCTCTGCATCTCCTGAAATAAAAGACAATAGATAAAGATGTAAAAATACAAACCACAATTGTATCATTTTCACACACACACAAATGTATCATTTTCACACACACCACAATTGTATAATTTTCACACACACCACATTTGTATCATTTTCACACACACGTTGACAAATTGTGTTATTTAATTAAAATAATCTTGTTTACCTAGTTTACTTTAAAAAAATGTGTCAGTTCCAGTTCCTGCCACAAGAGGACACTGTTGTGGTTTAAAATCCTAATTGATAACTAGACATACCTGTACATTAAGTATTTCAATCAAGTGACCAAAATACAACTGTCCAGACTGTTGAAATTATGAAAATATACTTGAATAGATCGTTCATTAAGAAAATAAATGTGACCGCAGATGCAATATTTAATCACAATGAAGTCAGATCAGATTTTCTCTGGTTCATCCTGACATATGAAATTCCTCAGTTAAAGACCTCATTTAACAATTACGACAGACAATTAGTTTAAAAAACAACAACATAGATTCTCTACCATTAATATCAGTAACATTATGCTCGACAACATGCCTGATCTAATACCAGCTTTACCTTTAAGGCTTTACATTTGTCTGCTCTCTCCTGCTTCTCAGCAGCCACTCGGTGCTTGAGGCGGTCCAGTGTGGAGATGACTTTCGCCGCCTTCTGTCGTGCAATTTTGTCTTCCATCTAGAGTAGAAGTCAAAGTACGTTCAGGTTAGGCTGTGGACACACACACACACACACACACACACACACACACACACACACACACACACACACACACACACACACACACACACACACACACACACACACACACACACACACACACACACACACACACACACACACACACACACACACACACACACACACACACACACACACACACACACACTTTCCTAACTTACCACCACATCACCTTCATCCTCGTCGCTGTCACTCACTATGTCAATACAATCTAACACTGGTCTGCTGAGGGCCTCCTGAAATGAAAACAACTTAACATTAACTTCATATATCGTATACAGTCCTTATGAATACAATATAGGCCATGTTTAGAGATAGACAACATATGCGGTTAGTTGACAGATTGAATTATATTTCCTATAGCCCAATGAATAAATCCTAATACATTTAGTTTCAAAACAATAGTGATTCAAAAGTGGACATGAAGATGCAATCTAGCAGAAAAAAAAATCTAGCAAGAAATGGATAAACCTCTGCTGGTAGTGTTCAACATGGGACGACACATTGTAAATTAATTTACGTATGTCTATTCATAATGATAGAACATAGTGAAGACCCTATCCAAATATATTGTGTTCCAATAATAATAAACGAACATGTTGACTGTGGGAATGGTGGGCTGAGTTGCGTGTGCGAATCGATTTGCCCATTTCAAACTTTGAACTTGTTTGCTCCAGCGAAGCCTTCGGATCACTTACTGATACGAATTGGACCTCCTCCTCCGCTGCTCCGTCTTCTTCTTCCTCCATTGAGGATGACATTAGGAGAATCCGTGCCTTTTACCTTTGCACAGGAGACACAGGAGGTGTTTGGTTTACATTGGTTTGGTATAACAACTGTACCGATATAAAAAATAAAAAATAAAGTAAAAACGACAGGTCGGTTCGGGTGGATAGGTCCGGTTCATAAAACACCATGCTTACTTTATTAGTTTAGCGCACACACGATCACCTGTTTAAACACACTGTTGAACTACATGTGCAGAGTAACGCCAAAAAAGGGGGACATGCTAGCAAGTTGTGTTAGCGCGTCCCCTCGTACGCCAACTTAAAAGTATCTTCTCGACACTAGACGTTTTGCAAAACGTCTGTAACGAACGGTGATGCGGCAAACGACGTCTCAAAAGAAAACAAAATCGTTTTTAAATCACACAACAAACAAGTCAACGTGTGTGTGTGTGTGTGTGTGTGTGTGTGTGTTGAACCTGGCGCACCTCGTAGTCGTAGCCTCAGCCTCCTCTGCTGGCGCTGGATTTGAACGCTTCCCTCCGTCTCTGCGTCTGACGTCATGAACTCCGTTTCCTCGAGACGTTTTCCTCCGTTATTGACACCCCCCCCCCCCCATGACGCCAAGCCGTGAACGACGTCTTAATTTACATTAAAACTTTATAACGGTCATAGTTAATTATATATGATACTGATTCAGATTTTGATTTGGTTTATTTTGTCACATATACACGTACACGTATATATATTGCACTTGTTGATACAACTGCTCACTACCTATTTATACCTGTATACTTACCTTGTATATTTATATATATATATATATATATATATATATATATATATATATATATATATATATATATATACCTACAATTCTGCAGATATCTCATACCTACTCTATAAGTTATTGTATACCTGTTTTAGTAGTCGTTTTTTTAGTAGACTGTTTTTACATATTATTCCACAAATGTACATTACATATTACCATTCACCTTACTGCAACATTTGCACTCTGGTTAGATGCCAAATTATTTTCGCAATGACAATACAATGACAATACATTTTAATCTTATCTAATCTAATCTACAGTGTACAATGAACAGTGAAATGGTATAGCGAGCTCCAAAGATGTGCTCAAAATTACAAAACAAATATCAAATTACAAACAAATACCAAATTATAAAAAAATACAAAATTACAAGAATTACAGAAATACTAAATAAAATCACACCAATGTACATATTTACATAATTTCAGTGTAAATACGAATCTACATATAACGGTTTGAGCTGTATAACAGTATAGTCTACTTATAGATATAACGTGTAAAGTGGGGTGTAAAGTGTATAGTGTGTAGTTTAGTGCAGATAGTCCAGTTACTGTGGAGGGGGGGGGGGGGGGCCTGTCTCAATTATATTATATTCATATTCCAGACAAAAGCAGCATACTTTACTACAATTGCGGGAAGTGAGATACACACTACATGCGTTGTAGACTAGTTTAGTCTACAACGACAGACACGTTGCATTTTATCATCTGTCTAAATTGACAGAATGCTCAGTAGGCCTTCACAACCCCATCCCAACCCCCCATGCAATGCTGCGATGCTCAATGAAATTGCTGACACATTGGCGTGAGATAAATAAATAAAAAAGCAACGTGCACCCCCCCTGCTGAGTCACTGGTCATTCCATCCTCATGGGTCGTCTCGTCTGAACCGTATAGTCTGCAACTTTAGACTCCTTGTTCCCAGATTGGCTTAAAGAGGGGAAAAAACCACCACCTATATGTGTGTCCAATACGCTCAGAGCGATACTACAGCAGGGTCGTCACCGCCAGTCTGGTCTGGTCGGTAGCTCTGCGCTACACATAGCGGCTTACACTATACTAGGATGATCGCTGCGGCGTTCTTGGTCCTTCTGAGACCGTACAGCATACAATGTGTGCTGCTGCTGTTGCTGCTTCTGCTCGGGACTATTGCGACGATCTTATTTTTGTGTTGTTGGCATCGCAAGCTCCGCGATGGAAAGCATCCGATCAAATCCGTGCTCTCTGGACGCCCGAGGAGCCGTGGTGAGTAGCAGCCGAGGCTCTATAGCCGCATCCCCTCCTGGTGGTCCGCTTAATGCACAATTAGTGTGGTAGTGGTACTGGGCTAGCCTATAGGCTACATAGAACATTAACATTAACTACATCGGTCATTCCTCTGACATGTATTGTTGTGAGTCAAGTGTTTTTTTTACAGTTGTACAGTTTGTTGACGGTGAAGATAATATAGCCAGGTCCAGAGTGGTAGTTAAAAAAAAAAAGACAATTGCTTATCCATCATCTTTTTTTTAAATTCATGCCATACAAGCCTGATATGTCAACTTGACACATTCACATGTTGCCTGTATTGTGTGTTTTGTGTTGTGTATATCGTCTACATGTTGTCGTGGGCCTATATTCTGACATAGTGTGTATCTGTCCCGACAGTTGGCCTCCGATCGCATCATTTTCGGTCAGAGGTAGGCTAAACTTTTTTTCCCCCCATTGGCTCCATCCATTCTGTTCCTATATAGGCCATAGTTGGTTTGAACCAGTGTTCCAAGCCATGCTCTGCACTTCTGGTTAAATGAAAAGCTTACCACGTACAGGATTTTACCATACTAGCACTATACTAGTAACCACTGAATTTTTTACAACTATTTATGGACCATACTATATGCGCAGTGCGTATATGCTAAATAAATATGGACCATTGGTCCAAACATGTCTGTGGAGAAACGTTTAGAATTTAAAATCAATAAGCCAAAAACACGTATTCAAAACTAGACAAAAATCGATAAAAAGCATCTTTGAACAGACGTCTGTGAGGATCTATCCTCACAGACGCAGTTCGCTCCCACTCTACTGCGTCAACAAGCACACATACACTTGCAGGATCTTTATTTCCGGTTCTGTGGCGTTCCTTCACAATTAAAGTATTGAAATGTATAGGAACAAAAACGTATGTATTGAAATACTATCCAAGAGCATTACATTTGTCGGCTAAATGCTAAAAACGAAAAAAAGTGCTTACATTTGGAACGTGGCCATACACTTCGTTATATACCAACAAATAATATAAGAAAAATATTGAGAAATGTGAATATCTTAACAATTACAATACATTTGCCGTGCCTGTAAATATTAACAATGTTAATTGTGTTGTTAATATAGGTCTTACACACACAAAAAGGCTTTTTAATTATAAAGCGCATTTCAAAAATACAAATTGTTTCTGTACATTGGCTGCGACGTACATATTCAACTTAACAGGACATTTATTTTGAAATCGCTACATACATACGACGTAACGACGTGCTCTTGTTTTGCAGGTCTGCCGGCATAGTCCGCGCCACGCCAGAAGGAGCGTGCGCGCTCGAGTGCTGGAGGAGAAGCCGAGTCTGGTTGAAGTTCCCGAGAGCGAGGCCGACTCCTCTGCTCTGAGGAAACGCAAAGTCAAGAAGAGAGTGCAGCCCGACTTTTATCAGTCCATTCAGGTCACCCCCACACGGAAACCTGTAGGTATTCCCCACAATTATATATGTTGTTGACATATATGCCTACTGTTCTTATTGCCTTATTTTGTCTTCTTTTTTTAAATAGGAGGCAACCACTCTAGGCTGCACATCAAAACTAAATGATAAAGAAATATCTCCCATAATGGTCATGTATGTTTCTATGTCAGAAATGTCTTACACATCAACTTCACTGTCCACGCTCATTTGGAAAATGTTGTCCAGTTTGAACTATAGGTAGGTTTCTTACCTATTAATCACTAGACTAGGAATAGTCTACACGTAATTTGACCAGATTCGCCCATGTTAATGTTCAGTTGGTAACAGAGCATAGGGCCTAGAACAGAAACGTAGTATGTTGAGAAGGCGCCCATGGAAATCAATTAACACGCACATAAAGAAAGCTATTCTATTATTTGAAATAGGGTGGCGCTGTTGTTATATTGCCTCACATTGGGAGATTCAAAAGGCAAAAATAACCCTCATGGAGGAGAGAAAGGGATCTTCAAAATAAGAGTGCTGTTAGTGTTCAAGTTAGCAGAGAGTTTATGTTTTTGAGTGTGTCATATGCAGGATACAAAATAAAACAACAAAATAATACTGGTAATATTTTATTGATTGTATTACTATGCCCATATACCTATATGTGTTGCAATGTGTGTATGCTATGTATAACATATGTGTATGTGCTGATTTTGGCTTGGTATTATTGTACTGTATGTTATAAAACACACACACACACACACACACACACACACACACACACACACACACACACACACACACACACACACACACACACACACACACACACACACACACACACACACACACACATTATCATATCAATAATTTCAATAAGCATATCAATACACATTATGTATATCTATATCATTATGGCTATCTTTGTTGGTCAGTTTCAGTTTTGAATTCAGAAGACCTTTACCCAAAGGCTGGAAGCTGATAGCCGTTGGGTCATTTGATTAAGGATGCTTTTAGTGGGATTGGAGCCCACGCGATCTCTGGGCTGTGGTTAAGACGTCTCAGTGTAATGGTATTTAGTGCAACCCCACCCTGCATGTAGACCTACCTCTCTCCCATGTGTCAACACACCCCGCGCACACACCCGTTACTCAGCCGTATCGTATCAGCACATGCACGGCAGCCGTCTGAACTACGCAAGGTGAAGACCTGCTAGTTCGTGCTATTCCTAGTTATCTAATAACCTACACCGCTGTGATTAAAGCGCCGACTACAATTGGTACACATTGGATAGTCCATATGAGGCCTTGTTTGTGTGATTAATGTCCTAAACCTGAACTCGTGGCAACATCATCCTGCTCAAATAAGACAAGTGCATGCATGGCTCTCCACACCCACAATGACCTGGCAGATTACCACCCCCCCCCCCACCCACCTCCTTCCCCTACCCCTCCCCCCCTAGTCTTTGATGTTATTTACCAGCCGACACATTACTGAGGGGTGGCGCTGTTCACCACGGATACACACACACACACACCTCTCTCTCTCTCTCTCTCCTCTCCTCTCTCTCTCTCTCTCTCTCTCTCTCTCTCTCTCTCTCTCTCTCTCCTCTCTCTCTCTCTCTCTCCTCTCCCTCCCCTCCCCCTCTCCCCTGTCTCTCTCTCTCCTCTCTCTCCTCCATCTCTCTCTCTCTCTCTCTCTCTCTCTCTCTCTCTCTCTCTCTCTCTCTCTCTCTCTCTCTCTCTCTCTCTCTCTCTCTCTCTCTCTCTCTCTCTCTCTCTCTCTCTCTCTCTCTCCTCTCTCTCTCTCTCCCTCCCTCTCTCCCCCTCTCCTCTCCTCTCTCTCTCTCTCTCTCTCTCTGTGTCTGACACGGGTATGACGCGGGGCACACGCAGCGTTCCCTAGCATCACGGGCTCGGAGCGCTCCCTGGGCACACAGGCGATAGGCTGCTCGGCTCTTCTCGGAGCTGACATCATCTTGGATCCCGATGCAATAAGAGCGAAACCGAGTCATAGGCACTGGCAGCGATCTGTTCTTTTTGTTGCGTGGGAGGGTGCGGGCGTGGTGGATTTTTTATTCACACACACACACACACACACATGTTTTTGAGGTATAACCTCCCGAGCCAAGGAAATAAGAGGATATTTGTCTCGGGTCTCGATGTATTATACGGCGGTAAGTGTTGTTTCCGACCTGGCGGGGGAGCCAGATACGATTGGTTTTCACCTTGTGTTTAATCATTGTATTGTTATGGTGGATTATTATTGTTATTGCAACCTGACTGCTTTTAAACACACTGCCTCACGACTGCCCCGCCTGTTTTTGCATGCATATTGGGCTTATTTTAGACGCCACGACTGAGAAAGACGCGCATTTTATTTTTAAGATGGCTAATTCGGGAACCCCGTTCATTTGAGCTGTGTTGTTGAAATCAAGACCAGCCCTTGTTTTTCTTCTGTTCTTTTGTTTCCTAAGAGCTCCAGCTCAGGGAACCCGTCCCTCCACTGCTCCATGTCTTCCTCGGCGGACATCTCGGACGAGGAGGACTACAGCGTGAAGTCCGGCTCGGCGTCCCCCGCACCGGGAGACACGTTGCCCTGGAACCTCCCCAGACATGAGCGCTCCAAGCGGAAGATCCAGGGAGGATCCATCCTGGACCCGGCCGAGAGAGCCGTGCTCCGGATCGCAGGTGAGCTTCACTCGAGTCTCCCTCCCCCCCACCCACCCCCCGGTCTCTCTCTCTCTCGGTCTCTCCCTCTCCCCGGTGATTAGATTAGATTAGATTCAAATGTATTGTCAGTGTACTTGCGCAAGTACAAGTGCAGTGAAAATAATTTGGCAGTACTGCAAATGTTGCCGTAAAGTGCATGGTGATATGGATGGAGTGTAGGATATAGGCTTACACATCTGTTGGACCCTACTTGTGGAGACCCGAGACAGGCGTGTGACATGACCCACACGACACATGTTAATATAGGCGTACCATTGTTTCCACTATTAACCCCTTGTGTGTCTCAGCATGTGGACACACAGACACTGTGTGTCTCAGCATGTGGAAGACGGGCATTTGAGGAAAATGAATTATCATTATCATCACAGAGAGGGGGGGTGAATGCCTGTACGTATCATACGTATCACCATATACGTCTAGCTGTGTTTTAATATAAGGGAATGTTGGGGAATATGAGAATGAGACAGTAATAAAGCCTATAATCACCTGACTTAATTTGACAATTTGGTCCGAGATGGTCACGTGGCTGACTGTAAACAGGAGAGAGGGGGGAGGGGGGGGGGGGGTGTTACACTTTCAGGTGAATTGTTTTGTCTCCAAAGCCACGTTTTCTCAACAACAACCATACCCATGATGCCCAGTTAGAACAAAAAACCTCACGGGGCCGTCTTCTAAATAAACATTGTAAATCCCACAAAAATGTAATAAACGTGACAAGATACAACAAACAAAAAAAAATCAGTTAACCGAGCAAACGGGTTCGGTTAATATTATGCAGGTGGCACAAAGACCCAGAAAATAAATAAATAAATAAATCTCTCAGAATATACGATTATTATGATGTTTCGGCAAGGCGCACCTATCAGTCGCGAACCCCACAGAGGAAGTGTCGCCTATTGGCTGGCTGGTGAGACAGGGGCGGGGCTTAGGGGCGTTTCCTCTGGCGGAACAACAGCGCCGATCACTCTCGGCGGCTCACACACAGTACAGTCCGAGGCTGTTGGGTGTCTGGTGTGTGGAGAGAGCCCGGTCGGCCATGGCTCACAACACCCCACAGGGTTATGTGCTCGCCGACGAAAGGGAATATCTCGCAGCGTATGAGGATGTTTTGGAAAAGTACAAAGGTAAGGGGCATAGGCATTTTATTTTTTTTGCGGCAGACAATCATTTATTTAACAATGAGAGAAAACCGTCTGACAGCCCAGTATTGCTCGGTGTCCCCTCCCATCTAGCCGACTGACCGGACCGGCCTCACAATTTGTACATATTTGCCTGACAGCCTATCCTACTTGGTTGAGACTGGACACAGGCACACAATAATCATTCATTCGATTTATGATAATCAATAGATTTTAATCTAAAATGGAATATTCCTAATTGTATGCAGCCTAGTGTTATGTTAAAAGATACAACCTGAAATATGGCCTTTACATTTTATAGTAGTATCTTCAAAATATAACAACTATATTAAGTACTGTTCATTAAGTAGTGTTCCCATGGTCTGAAGTGTGTATGCTGTTGTCTGTCCCTATGTGCTATTGGTCTCAAACCAGCTTGACAGCTGACTAGCAGACACATAGTTATGACTGTGCAAATGCATGTGGCTTTTCCTGGGCTGTGCACACTAATTAAAGCACATTGCCTTGCTTAGTGCTCTGTGTGTCGGCTGTATTTTCGTTTTTAGTCTTGAAATTGTAATTGTTGGCAGGCTACATTCCCAAACCGGCTCTGATGTTCCATGATGGTCCAGTAGAATTGAGACTGGCAGTATTTGTAACTTTGGACTTTTCCCACTGAGACCCACGGCTTTATGAACTGTATTAATCATACAAAACAACGAATACAATTGCTCTCATCTCTATGCAATTTGTTGTAATGTTGACAACTGGTTGGTGGCTCCTTTGACTCAAGGTTAATGGTATCATATGATGTGGAATCACTTGGGTTCTGTGGACAATGTCTTCAGGCAGTGGGACAGAGATAGACAAGGGCCTATCTTGTTATTGGCGCTTTATATTGCCGTGATACGAAATTAAAACAGTTGTCGTGTTCTCTCTCTCTCTCTCTCTCTCTCTCTCTCTCTCTCTCTCTCTCTCTCTCTCTCTCTCTCTCTCTCTCTCTCTCTCTCTCTCTCTCTCTCTCTCTCTCTCTCTCTCTCTCTCTCTCTCTCTCTCTCTCTCTCTCTCTCTCTCTCTCTCTCTTTTTGTTCCTCCCCTCTTGTAATAATAATAATAATAATAATAACAACATAACAACTTGGAAGATCACTGCCATAGTTCCTGTTGTTGTTGTTTTTTATTATTAACATGTTTTCTTAGGGCCAGTTTATGAATACCTTGCTGAGGTATTTCTAAACTGATATGCACGACAGTTGCCTATTGATGAGGCTGTTCAACAGAGCCTTAGGCCACTCCCCATGTGATGCTTTGGAACAAAACTGAAACAAACATCCACTGAAACCAAGCAAAATCAAAACAAACAAACTGATCTGAAACATACTTGCGGTTAAGCATTGATTATATTGTGGTCTTCTTGACACACATGTCCACGACACAGGGTAGACTTTCTTAATAAACATACGCCTTGTATCTTGTAGCTGGACTAACCCCTAGCCAGTGGTAGATTTTGAATTCCTTTGATCGTTGGATTAACAGTGGAACATATTCAATTAAAGAATGTAATCAGTTTATATTCCTTGAGTTACGAAAAAGCACAGATCAAGTTCTAACCTTGTTCTATAATCGTTAGTAACACCATACTAATTGGGCGTTCTCCCTTAACAAAAGCATACTTTCGGTTCTTGCCGAAATCTAATATTTGTGGTACAAAAGATTTTGCGCACTTGAGCCGAGGATAAAGGTTTGTGTTCTTCGGCATACACAAAGACTACAGTTTGAAGGTGTTTTATAATTCTTTATAAAGGGGCGGCAGTAGCTAAGTCTGTTACGTACGGAGTGAGAACTGGTACTTGGAAAAAGGTGCCAGTTCGCCTCCTGGGCACTGTCGAGGTGCCCTTGAGCAAGGCACCAGACCCCTACTCCCTGCTCACCAGACCCCTGCTCTCCGGGTGCTGTGTATAGATTAGCTGCCCACTGCTCCTAATACTAGGATGGGTTAAATGCAGAGGAAACACATTTCACTGTGTGTGACCAATAAAGAGGATTCAATCTTCCAGATTTATATTCATATTTATATTTTTATTGTTTTCCAGGAAAAGTTGATTGAGATGGAAGCCTTCCTTTTGATGAAAGATAGATATAATTAGCTAATTTCTCAAACAAGTATAAAGCCAGTTTATACATGATGGTTTTACGGTGAAACCACGGGCTCTCTTCTCGATAACCTTTCTTGTAACTTAATCTCCTAGCAGGCGTATTTGATTGAGTCTCCAACACATTCACCAAAGGGTGTGGTCCATCAGCCTGCTTCACAAGCATGCAAGAGTGCTACCAGTGCTCAGATGCTACTACCTCCGCATGTCGGACCATGACAGCTTATATGGTCAGGTGTGCTTATGCATACTTGTTATTTATTTTCTTGAATTGTATTTTCGAGTAGTGTTGAAATATTTCTCACATTATTTTTATTTGATCTTTTAATTTGTGTCGCACATTGTTTTAGTTTTGAGAATACAGCTCACAGCCACATCAGACTGACATCCATTAGTTTAATCTCAAGCTGCGTCTTGCATCTGGAAGATGCATCTATGTATTTATGACCCACATATCTGTGGCAATCTCAAGTAATGTGATGTAGTCTATTATGCTTACCGAGTTTAGCAGGATATTATAATGACATTTACCTTTTTAATTATATAATCACAAGAATGAACAAATAGTAACCAAGCAAGCTGTTGAGAGCCATACTCTGCCTACATGGCCATGCGTCTCAGTCACAAGAAAGCACAGTGATTGTATTAAGTGTTGAGGCCTATATGTTGTACAATTTGAGAGACGTATGTCTTTGAGGGACATTTCATATCTTTGATATACTTAATATATTGCATGTAATATATACAGAACACAAAGTTTGATCTCACATTGGTGCTATCATGACTGTTTCCAGCAAAGCTGGGTTCGGAAAGACGTTCTGCGGACCTCGGTTTGCAGAACCGCAGGCTCCGCTGTCGCCTGGATGAGAGCTTCCGTCTTTTTGTCTCGCTCGGGTGGGCGTTCTTGTCCTGCGAAACGTTTTTTTGCACGGCTGGGGTAAACCCCTTCACAATCTGTGTGTCTGTGAACATGTAACTGTGGGGGGTCTCGAACTTCATAGTTCCCCGTGATGAGAGGCGACGCTCCAACGTGAGATGCTAAAACCCACGGGCTGTATAGCTTCATCGCTAGAACGTGTTCTAGGTGTCAGGGAGTGAGGTTAACTTCACTGCACAGCACCACAGGCTGGCTGTTGGTTTCAAACGCTTAACCGTGGTGGGTATTCTGTTTAAAACACACACTCACACAATCTTACCGCAGGCAGCGTGTCTTTGAACCCTGTGAGAAAGACCTGATCGTCTAAATGGGATCGTTTAGATAATTAGCCTTATTATTAACAGCGATGATGCGCTAAAAGGCCATTGTGTATTTCTGCACAGTCACTGTCTTTGTCGGCCCCTCCTGGGCCCTACCCAGCGTAGCCTCTCTGTTCCGTGTGGACAGCCCACTCATCACATTCAAATGGCTTAGTGGCCCACACACGTGCCGTGCACACACACACACACACACACACACACACACACACACACACACACACACCACACACACACACACACACACACACACACACACACACACACACACACACACACACACACACACACACACACACACACACACACACACATGCACCACTCTCACACACATGTGCAGACCCCACACACGCACGCACACACACACACACACATGTGCAGACAACACACACACACACACACACACACACACACACACACACACACACACACACACACACACACACACACACACACACACACACACACACACACACACACACACACACACGTGCAGACAACACACACACACACACACGTGCAGACAACACACACACACGTGCAGACAACACACACACACACACACATGTGCAGACAACGCACACACACACGCACCATTCTCACACACACACACACACACACACACACACACACACACACACACACACACACACACACACACACACACACACCACACACACACACACACACACACACACACACACACACACACACACACACACATGTGCAGACAACACACACACACACACCATTCTCACACACATGTGCAGACAACACACACACACGCACGCACGCACGCGGGGGGCAGACACGCTCTGTGGAGTGTGGACTACTGTACAAAAGACACTTTGTTTTCACGTTGGGATCCAAGTCCCCCGAACCCTTTTTCTTTTGTAGGAGACCAACCAAGTAAATGATTAAGTTTATTTCTAGTGAAAATCAAATAGGTCGGCAAGAGTGTGTTTTTACAGCATTGTGGTGGATATATTCAGACCCACTCTGCCGGGGCAGACATCTCTAGCAATCTGAATGTGATAACCAATTAACTTTAATTAGGCTATGGCTAATCGCCTCGTATTACCATTTTATTACTCATCCAATGATATAGTTACAAGTTATTTAACTCTAATTACAGTTAACCTGTTTGACCAGGATGTTGACTTGCTCTTAGTGTCTGTTAGCACAATGTGGGAATACGAAATTGGCAGTCAACATGGAAATTAACCTATTAAAATACCAAGACATGTATGACTAAAGGAGAATAATGCCTTCTTGAGGAAGTCATTACATTACATTAGTACATTTCTATATATTCATGCCAAGGATTTAGATTTAGACATTCAGTAGTGGATCTGAGTACAAACAACTTAGCAGTTACTAGCCACTATAATTTACCATGCCAAAGAGTATCATTCACTAATGGTGGAATTTGTATCTAATTTTAATTGGACAGTAAAACTAATTGAAATGCAAAACAGACTAACTAAAATAAGGACACATTATGAATCAATTATTATGTTTTTATAGTTCACACTCTAGAACACTCTAGAATGACTTATTATAGTTTTCTGTCATCTGTACAATATCTTCTAAGGAACAATGTAGAGCTATTTAATGTTGGGTTCTGCAGACCAAATCAGTTCGTTAGTTAGTTAGTGTCATTTTATACAACAATTGAAGTCTTAACCACTGAAGTTAAGTAGCTTTTTGCAGATCACAAGACGGACACAAACAATTGTGAGCAATAGAGAGCGCATGCTTGCTTTTGATCTATTGGTAATACGACCTGCTAAGCTGGCTTCATCCTTTAAGACTTCTGCCAAATTCCCAATAAAATATGGTAAACGTTAACGGATTCGGCATTTGAAGTACAATCTCTCAAACTGGAGAAGGATAAAAAGTTAATTGGTTTCAGTGTAATTCGTACTCGTAATCTCTTATGGATCCAGCCTCACACATGCAACATAAGACCTTGGCTACCCTAAAACCACTAGATCAGGCCCTACAATGATTCGTACTCTGAATACTATACTAGTATACTTGATCAATGTTCTTCATATTTGACCCATTAGGATGACATCATCATTCATACATATACGAATATCCCAGTAAAGTACAATTTTAAAATGCTAAAATATCTGACGGTGATCTCATGCCAACGATCCCATTCACACAAACATGGTTTGAGATCTATTTTTTTTGCTATTTCAATTCTTACGGTCATAGCCATTTTATTAACCTAGCATTATAAGCCTTCATCAGGCATGGGCTTAATGTTCTCTTTTTCTATTGGGACTACTGTACAAATCAAGAAGTTCTGATCAGCTGATCACTTCCTCTCTGAGGCCCCGGGCTGCTAATAATAATACGTCCATATGTTGTGATGTCATGGTGATGGGAAGGGCAGTGACTAGCTCCTCGTCGCTTCCCTCTCCCCTCTTGCTCCTCCCCTCTTCCCCCTCCCCTCTTCCTCCTCCCCTCTTCCTCGGCCCTCCGCCCTTGCAGTCTGTGCTCTCGTCTGCATGAGATCATGTTGTGCATATCTCTCTTTCCCTTCCTCCCTCCACCACCCCACCCTTGCCTAGCCTTAAGCTTCGCTCTGTCTAGCTATCCAGCACCAGCCACCATATGTATATCACTTAGACACTGTATTGTTCTTTGTTATTGTTTATCTTCATGTTTGGATTATTGTGTAGAATTCGTACTGCGGGAGAGAACGGGGAGTAAACTTTCCATTGTGACACATTGCCAACTAAAGAATCTTGAATGTTGAATCTTGGACCACCCTCCTCCAATCAGCTGCAAGCCAGCAGATGCTGGGAAGCGAGCCTACCCCAGATGGAGGAAATGGATTTGATTTGTGACCTCAGTGTCCCGGGAGGCCGGTGCACGATTGCTGAGGAGGAGACTGACGGAAGCCTTCTTTTCCTACTCCCCCATTTTGAATGGATCGGTTCCTCCTCAGTGTTTCCGACGAAGCCGTGTCTTAGTTCGTAGTTTGAATTGTATTTTAGTATTTCGCTTAGCTGGTGGTCTTTGACTTGGTCTTGCTTGTCTTGGGTCAGGTTGGCATTTGGGTGCTGTGGTTTTGTTAAAGTACAAAAAGAGAAAAGATACATAGTATGGATTTTTAGAGACCTGTGAGTGGACCTGATGCTCATCTGGGGAATATAGATGGGTTATTTTAAGCAAAAAAGAAAAAGAAACGTAGGTCATATTGGCTTGAAGGAGATTTGAACCCTACACTGATCAGGTTTAGGCAAGTGGTTGATCTAACTAGCTGGAACTAACAGTTGTCCCAGAGCAATTATTCAACATGTTGGCACCTTGCCACTAATAGTAGTATGTGTGCGTGCTTGTTCCTGTCATTAACGAGGCCTCTCCTTACTGTGCTCAGTGGTTTTAATGACAAAAAAACACAATAGTCAATACTCAATCTTTACTAGCTTGCTTGCATGCTCCCCTCATCTTGGATTGGCTGTTACCCAGCACCCTGCCTCAGTGGGATCATGTCTCAACCTTGTCATTGGAACGAACACTCACGCTCACTTCAATCTTTGCGGTTGCACGGCAGGATTTTCATGTTCTCACGTAGTTACATAATTCTCGGTGTGTAGTGCAAGGGCAAGTGTAAGTAGGGTAATGTGACAGGTGTCGGTTTGGTCCAAGCACACGGAGGCACCGTAATCTACAATGGCACGTCAGACGTTGTGTGCAGCACTGGTTAGCATTCACACGCCTTAGCACGTCTCCTTTCAGACTACAAAAAGCAAAAAGAAACTGGAAAAAAAGGAATTGAGATGTAAATGCAGTATTTCCATATGGTTCTTTGTCCTGGCTCTGTGTGCAACGTGGGTAGGCTACATGGCCCGGGCTGACTGGAAGGGCTGCTCTGAGGGCTTCGATGGTCTTTATGAATGACTGTGCTGTTCCAGACGCATATTTCCAGAGACTGCCCTACCCCGGCGAGTAGACGAGCCCCGTGTGATTGTGTCACTTGCGAGGAATGACAGAAATGCACCCTCCGACGGCTTATTCCCCCCGCCGTCCAAATCACTAGCTTCACTGTTTGTTTATCACTTGTTCCGGGTCCTCCTCGCTTGTCCTCCTCGCTAGACACTGTGATGAGACTCATCTGGGAGCTCATCTGTGTGTTGTGTTGTGTTTTGTTGTGTTGTGTTGTGTTGTGCCACCGCTGCTTTGTCATCGCTGCTCCAGGCACCAACCGCTCAACGGCTAGATAATTCCCTTCCTGCAAGACGGGTTGAGGTGCGAGGCTACTCCTTAAAAGGCAAACAAATGTAAAGCTATTAGCAACAAGCAACACAGTTTACCGTACATGGCATAACCACTCAACACCGTGGACTTGTGATCTCATGTATATATACGCTGTTGTCAATAGCTTAACGACGTGAATGGGGTGAGGTACGTGAATGAGGTTTCACGTGTATGTGTGTTCATGTGTGTGGTACTTGAGGGTTTTGTTGGGTCAGTGTCCATATTTCTCCCCCCCCCCCCCCCCCAAAGCCACCCACAAGGCAGGGTCAACAGGATTGTGAAACATGGGTTTAAATGTCTGTGATTGTAGGTGCATTTTCTGGAGCTATTTCAGGAATGGGTGTGTGGGACATAAACCCTAATCTAATGCGAGGAAATGCTCCTTGTGATGTTTCACATATCCGTCGCTCTTCTCTTCTGCTCAAGTCTGGATGTTGCATATTGCTATTAGCGCAGATGTGGAATCGATTGAACCTTTCTCCAAGGCTTTTTTAGTGAATTCATCAGTCCAGGGACACTAAATAGAGCCTAATGCATTGTTCTCTTTTGGAATGGAGAGCTCAGATTCTCAAAACCAAACAGAAAGACTAATACTGTGACTTTTCAGTCTTAAACAAACAGGTTAAATGATGACCCTGATTTTGTGTGTGTTTCCCAGGTTAGGTCTTTTTGACATCAAGCATTTCTCATCCAAAATGTTGAATTGAACTGACTCACGTCGCCCTCACAGTGGCCCTGATATACAGTATGTGATGCCAAGTTTCAGGGCCAGCGTGGTTTAAGGTTGTAGCTAAATATAGCGGAGCACATGTGCTAACCGGAGCCCTGCAAATACGAGTCTACGGAGATGAGCATGTGACCACTGTGTCCACTTTAACACACAATGCCTGACGCTTGACCAGTATGAAGAGAGGGAGAGAGAGAGAGAGGACTATTTAGTAAATCCCACCAAAGACTTGGATCTTCAACACCCCGGCAGTACCATGACACTGTATGCTAATGTAAAAAAGCTATGCTCACACACACACACACACACACACACACACACACACACACACACAAGCACACACAGCACACAAGCACACAAGCACACAGAAACACACGCACACATGCACCCACTCTCACACACATGCACCCACTCTCACACACATGTGCAAACACCCTTGTGCTCAGTCAGGTGGTGTATGTAGATCCACACATGCCAGGAGTTTAGAGGTCATTTGGCTAACTTTAAGTGAACATTAACTTTGCCTTAACATACAAACTCAATTACTTTAGCCTTGCATTAAAAATAAATAAAAATAGCCTATCTTGCAAACTGTTCAGTGAGTGTTTTATGAAGCCAATCAACTCTTTCCAAAAATAACAAACCCTCAAGAAGTTACAGACTTGTCTGTTTAACAAGAGAGAATAAGCAATAACATACCAATAACATGCATTTTCAATGTGCTATTTGTGTTGGCAGGTAAAGGCCACAGTTTAGCTTTGTTTTTCAACTGTAAAAGTATTACACTTTTTTTGCAATAAGTCCCATGGACTGTTTGCTCCCCCTTCTCTCCTGCAGTATGCATTTCCTAAAACCATTTACTATAGAAATACTGTAAACAATAAAAAGAACCCTAAAGTGACTGGTGGATGTAGTGCAGCAGCATCATGAACACAGTGCAGTACTTTAGGCCTCCTAGAGGTGTGCTTCAGGTTTGTGTTCATGTTATTATGTTTTGAAGACCTACTGTATGTATGTATGTGCATTTCAGAGATAATCATTGATTTAGAAACTACATTTGGCTTCCTCAAAGTTTCCCCGTAGCAAACTTTCCGCAATAAAGAAAACGTTTAGGGGCATAGGCCTGTGTTGAATGGACAGATTATAAGTTAATGTGGATAAGTCTTTATTTGAACAGAGAAACCTTCACGGGGAGAGAACTACACAAACTTGCCAAGCAGCATTTCCTCTCAAGAGAATGTGTCGTGCCCTTTGAAAATGTGCTATTAACATGTATTCCCTCAAGGCCCTCGACACACACTCACACTGACTATTGAGCATTATATAGGAAGTATCCAACTTTGATTCAAGATTTGTATTGGCCATTTGCAACAAGTACAATGAAATGCTTACTCCCGTTCCCTCCCGCAGTATGAATTTCTAGACTGCATATTTGCTAATCTCAATGGCCGCCAAGAGCGTATGCTAGTGGTTTGTTTCTTTCGGTATGCAGCTCATAGTGAAGTCATTAGGCCTGTGCTGTCATCTTCACCTCAGAAAATATGTCAGATGATCTATGTATGACTAGAATCGACCAATTCTGCTATTTCTTCTAGCACTATAAATCACTTCAATCACTATCTGGTGATAGTAATGGCACAGCACTTTTTTTTTTTAATAATTTTGCAGATGTAACGTTTAGCTGCTGATAATGGTGGTGTAGGAGATAGGGAATGTGGGTTATGTACACTTCTCGCGGGGGAAGAGCTCCTTAAAAGAGCAAAATGGAATACTACTAAATAAATGCTTCTTGTGTCCTCAAGAGGGCGCCATACTATTAGTCTCACGTGCATCTTTCAGACAGTTCTGAGTCACATGTCAGTGTGATGAGTCTCACATAGGCCTATATCAGTTACACAAGGGTTATGTAATGTACATTTTTATACTATATCACACTATTATTATAGAATGTCTATCACATACAGCTTCAATTCAAATGGATTTATTATTGCTAATTTTAGTACTGGTTCACAAAATATTTTGTCACAACCCACCTGATATTGGATTCTGCATCTGAGGATATTGTGTGTGTGTTTTTAAAACATATTTTCAATATTTTTTATTGAGAATACACAGAATACGTGTGTGTGTGTGTGTGTGTGTGTGTGTGTGTGTGTGTGTGTGTGTGTGTGTGTGTGTGTGTGTGTGTGTGTGTGTGTGTGTGTGTGTGTGTGTGTGTGTGTGTGTGGGTCGATTTAGCATTTTTAGAGATGGAGGATTGTATTTCACAAAAAACGGAACAGTATGTAGGGCAAAAAAGTCTTAATTCCATTTAAAAAAAATTGTTTATGAATCTGTTTGGTTCATCGTAGGCGATCATATCAGCTATCTTGTGATCAGTTGCAAAAGCTATCGCTACCATGTCCAGCTTCATGCACATTTCTTACGGCAGCAAAGTTTCTGAATTGTCTGCCCCTTTAGCCTACATGTCCACTATTTTGAGATGAAACACATGACTAATCCTAGACTACTAGGTAATAAGTGTGGTGCAAAACCGCAATGCAATAATGCGTCATTCAAATCAGAAAATAGAAGGATAGATGGTTTGCCTTAATTTGTACTATTATTTTAAACCACTGCATTGTCCAGGGACTCACTCTGGAAAACCTACAAAGCATACAGCAGTTTCGTGTTAACATTTACTGTAACAACATTTTTTCACCAACAAGAATGTGCCCTGCAAGCTGAAATGATTACCAAGCGTTCATCACGAAAGTGTGTTACATGCTGAGACATGAAACAAGTGGAGGAAAAATATAAAAGAGAGATCTAATCAAACTGGTTGTCCATCATTCTGCTGAGGCCTACGGGTCACAAACAGTCACGACAGCTGAAACAATCTCAGCACTTATGCAAACACACAGTGTGTTGTCATGTGTGTGTGTGTGTGTGTGTGTGTGTGTGCCCCCACTAAGGTAGCAATATATTATCGTGATTGGATTGGATTGATCAAATTCATGTGGAAATGTTTTTCCGGTGGATTATGACTTATGGGTTGATACAGTTGTACCAACCCGAGAATAAGTTGATGGAAAACCATCCCGACTAAAGACCACTTGTTTTCTGTGCACCGCCCACCAGTGGTTTGAAGGAAGCATGTCGTTTGGGGTTTTGGATTAACCCTAAACAGTGTGGAACGTCCAAAAATAATAGAGTATTGACTAACTATGGAAAACCTGACGGGACTTGTTCCAGACAGTTCCCAGAGAAAAGGGTGTTGTGGCTGCTTCAGGAGTAGGTCTGGCGTGCAGTGAGAGAGGGAGAGAGAGAGAGGGAGAGAGAGGGAGAGAGAGAGAGGGAGAGAGAGGGAGGCTGGTGCCGCTACAGCTTCACTATGGTCAGAAGTATCTCAGTGTATGAACGGGATCTGTCACTCTGGATCTGGAGTACCCCTACGCGCTCCTGACCTAGCCGCTTCAGGGGGCTGCAGTGAGCAGGGATGAGGCACCTGAGAGAGAGCGAGAGGGAGCTTAGGGCTCACCTGGTGACGTTAATGTGCTGCATGGGTCAGTATTTGGCTTTTAATCACTACTATTACTTACTACTATTTCTACTACTAGTACTTCTACGCATAATGATAATACTAAGCCCATCCAGCCAAGATTTGCATGCAAATTTGCTGTTTTTATTTGATTTATTTAGTGTGAAAGGAAACATCTTTGGCAGAAGGTTTAAGCACAAGGTTAAGAACAAACTTTTATCGCCATTCATTTTATTGATTCAATTCACAGGTCTAATATTACCCCCTCGTGGTGTTTGAGTTCTTCATTAGTCTTTGTGTTTTTGTGAACGGTGATTGCCTTCACTTTGTTCACTAGGGTCTCTGTGAGGGCGGGAACGCCACTGTGCACATGCTTGCATAGCGAGCGTTCCATGCATCATAAACGGGGAGACACTTATTGAGAAACAACCACTTTTATATGACTCGTCAGGGAACTTCATATTATTACACACATCATTTTGTGCATATGGAAGACCATACCTCTGGAATACATTTGTTCCATCATACTATTTATGCACTGTGCACAATAGTTCTCCTTTTTTACAACACTTGCATGCATTGTACACAATGAATTGCAAGTGTAGAATACTGTAATGAACAGTAGTGGTTGGCGTGGTGCACAGTACCTTGCTTCATTCATATGTCGGGCTCTCTCTTGCTTGACTGTCTAGTCACAAGCGCAGTTGTCACGGATACGAGAAACAAAAATAAAGTGGTGAGCAGTGTGAGACTTTTCCAGTTCCCGACTTTCCATTTTTTTGTTTTTCCAACAGAATGTGCTGGTTTCTCCAAAAGGAACAGTGAATAAAACACAATCGCATCATAAAAGTGTCATGAAAGCTATATTGCATGTCTATATTACATGTAAGAATCACATATTTTTTTAAATTCCACTCTTTAATGATCCGTTTGTTTCTTCTTTCCTTCCCCTCAGATGAAAGAGACAGAGTGCAGAAAAAGACATTTACCAAATGGATAAACCAGCATCTATTTAAGGTAAGAACTAGTTCACGGACATCATGTCGTTCAAAATTGTCATCAAATTGTTACCTGATCATTGGTGTTTTTACTTCTCTACGGCCCGGAAATTATGCTTTTCATTTAGGATCTATTGGGAATCACTCCAGCCATTTCTTTATTGTACAAACAATCCATTATCGAGCCGACGAGAGATGACCATTAGCCTACCTCCTGTTCACGTTAGGTCTCAACACGCAAGCCATCTCTCATGGCATGTGCGTGTGCCACGGCCCGCTACGCTACTGTATGCTACGCTATGTGCTCCAGCGCCTTGCAAAGGTGACGGCGCAACTGTGAATGCAATTTGGGGAACATATTAGCATAGTGACAAGTACCTGCATGTGTCACATCATTTGTCTCGCACAAAGGCACACTGTGTACTGCACAGTGTGTGTAATGGTGTTGTAGGCATTGCTTTCCGTTACAGTCTTAACCTTTTGAGGCAGAGGGACGTTTGTGAAATTGGTTTTCCAAACAGAGTACGAAACCATTAGCTCGAAAAGAATTGTTAAACAAAATGTATTCTCAGTATAATCACAACACGACATTACTTTAGTGTTTTCAATCTTTTAATTTCAATCTTTCTTGAGAATACTTAAGGCCACTCAGGCCTACTGCCTGTATGTAGCCAATGGTCATCATGGTCAGCATGTTCATGTTCATCTCTCTCTCTCTCTCTCTCTCTCTCTCTCTCTCTCTCTCTCTCTCTCTCTCTCTCTCTCTCTCTCTCTCTCTCTCTCTCTCTCTCTCTCTCTCTCTCTCTCTCTCTCTCTCTCTCTCTCTCTCTCTCTCTCTCTCTCTCCTCTCCCCCCCCCAATTGTAGAGTTACTGTCGTGGTTTGCACCGCGCAGTGGTGGAGGTGCTGAGTAATATAGGGGGAATGGGGTGGAGGGTGTGGGGAGTGACTGGCTACTTGTATGACCCAATAACGCCAGAGAGGAGTGCGGGTCTATTTTGGAGGCACAGCTGTGGCCCGCAAGCGAGGATTATAGCACAGAGAGATGCCTTAGGCAAAAGCAGGTCATCAGGCACAGAGAGAGTGGGCTGGAGGGGGGGGGGGGGGGGGGCTGGAGGGGGTGGGGGGTGGGGGGGGGGTTTGCCGGGAGCAGAAAGCCCCCAGACTGAAGAGCCAGTTTGTAAGTGCTGAGGTGTAGGGTACAATAAACAGTTTTTGTGATCCTGTGGTCGGGAAACGTTGGAAGAATTTAGAATGGTTTGTAAACTGAAATGATCTGTCAAAGTTGAATAGAAAAGGTTTTTTTTATTATGATTTGAGTTATTTCAGTAAAAACCCCATACTTTTGTTCCCATTAATGGCTTCAGAAATGCAAATGTTTGCTTTCTCAGTAATGATTTAGTTTTTCGACTGCTTGTTGTGCATTTTATACACTAAAGCAATTAATAAGCCCAGCCATATATGTATATGCCCTGTATGCAATTATTAATATTGAAAGTAAAAAGTAATATTGTTCCAACCTCAGGCCCTGAACGGCTCAGTATGATAACGAGACCGTAGCAACACAAGATGACCACACAAAGTTAAACTCAAAGGGAGATATTTATGATCAAAAACATACTCACAATGTAGAAAGCCGGAAGAGTTGAGAGGTCTGGCAAAAAGGGACAAATTGACCTGCTCCCTGGGCGCTGTATATAGAATAGCTGCCCACTGCTCCTAATAATAGGATGGGTTAAATGCAGAGAAACAAAATTCACTGTGTTTACATTTATGTGACCAGTAAAGAGGATTCAATCCTCCAGATTCAGATTTAGATTTAGATTCACCAACAGCAAAAGACAAACACGGTTTAACTGGGAACTGGGGGGGGGGGGGGGGGGGAATAGGGGAGGCTGAACAATTTCTGCGTGTCTCTCGGTCTGTGGCTCCGTGGCCCCTGGGAGCTCCATCTTGGTCATGTGCACAAAACAATTAACCTCAACCACACGCACCTGAGAGCAATCAAGATAACGGGCAGAGGGAAGGGGAGAGAGGAGAGAAGGGAGAGAGAGAGAGAGAGAGAGTGTATCAGTGTCCATTAGACAATCTCATCAGCTTCTTTCTCTCCTGTACCTTTGACATAATAGATCATTGATGACGGTTTTGTCAGTTGGGAGTCCCTTTGAAGAACATGACTGTAATTCTATGTCTGGCCTTCTCTTTCACCGCCCTTGTAGTGCAAATTACAATGTTTTACTGCTGCTCTTTCTAGGAGAGCCTGTTTAGAGATACAGGACATAGACATTTTTCTCACTTTCAGTGCCGTAGGCTTTGACATTGTTGTCCAAAAACATTCCTGTGCTTGGTCGATAGAACTGACACAATCGCTTATTTTACATTTGCATTTGGCCATTTAGTCATTTGGAAGAAGCTTTTATCCAGAGCAACTTAGGGGTGAAATCAAAGTAATGAATCAATATGGGAGGAACTCCAGATATTCTGTTGCAAAGTGGTGCACGACTGTGTGTGTGTGTGTGCGTGTGTGTGCGCTGAACTGGTGGATATTTACTGCTTCACTGTCCCTCAGTGCAGTGCTGTTTTAGAGACTGTGCTATGTAATGTGCGTCGTTATCTATGTGTGTTGATAATGTACATAATGGTTGGTTAAATGTTCTCACGGTGGCTACAAGAGGGCACTGTTGTTATTTGCGCTAGGCAATTGAGTACGGAGGATTGGGAGGGGGAAGATGTCATGGATATGGGTGACGTCACGGTGTTACGACAGTAGTACCGTAAGCGGGTGGAGCAGAAAAGGGCGTGGCGGGAGGTTGGCAAAGGATAGGAAACACATGCGTTTGTGTGACGCGAACGTGTGTTAGTTAAAGCCGGCACCATGAGCAAGGAAGAAAGTCGTGGTTTCTTTAATAACGCGAAGTAAAGTTATAACGATGTGTTCCGTTGATGAAAGCATCTGAACTGACTGTGATGCGTTTTCATGTGTTTGTTTTTTGGACAACGGACTGCATGAACTTGGCAATATTTCTGCAGTTTAGATTAGATTCAAATGTATCTTGTGCACAGCACAAATACAGTACAGCGAAAATAATTTAGCATCTAACCAGAGTGCAAATGTTGCAGTAAAGTGCATGGTAATATATAATTGATAGTTTACAGTTGCTAAAAGACTGTCTACTAGGTATAAAAACAGTTATAAGATTACTAATAGAGTATGTGTGGGATATGATTTACATTAGGTCGGAGACAGCCATGAGCAGGAGAGGGATATTTTAGGTCTTTTGGAAATGTCAAATGTAAAGCTAGGACGCCAAACACTAAATGGGTTTAACAGGCATATGAGGAGGTGGTCGCAGGTCGTAAATAGCAGCAGTGTCATTATGTCTGACTCTTGAGGGTGATACGAGGTTAGGAACAGGGTAATAAAGGAAAGCCGCGGCCTGCAGGACAATAGCAATAATAGCTAAGCTGAACAATGAATGAAAATATGATCTAAATCGCACTATGACCTATGACTAAGTGCAATATCTAAATTGCAGGTGCTACACATTTATTTCCCCAGATGTATTACAGATGTAAAACATATTTGTTTGCTACAGACCACGAGAAATGTCACATTATGATTCATTTTTTACCGTATCATTCAGCCCTAATAATGCTGATACTTGTATACCATATATATATATACCTATATCTGCACATATCTTATACCTACTCTATAAGTTGTACCTCTGGCCAGTATGGCCATAGTATACTACCCTCTATCTCTGTAGACTGTTTTTACATCCCATTTAACCACTGTACATTGTATATTACTATGCATTTTACTGTAACATTTGCACTCTGGTTAGATGCCAACTTATTTTCACTGTACTGTACTTGTGCTGTGCAATGACAATACATTTTAATCAATCTAATCTAATAGTGTGTGTGTGTGTGTGTGTGTGTGTGTGTGTGTGTGTGTGTGTGTGTGTGTGTTGTGTGTATTGTTGTATTGTTATAGCATCATACTATCATCATAACTATTGACGTAACATTATGAATGTATACCCTCAGAAGTCTTCTTTTAATGGGTCTCACCATGAGTTGTTTTCTCTCTCGTGGGTCCGCAGGTCCGGAAGCATATCAACGACCTGTACGAAGACCTCCGAGATGGACATAACCTAATCTCCCTTCTGGAGGTCCTGTCTGGAGACTCACTGGTGAGTTCTCCTCCTGAATAATCGGAATATTCTGAAACAACCGAAGGGAACATATTATGACAACAACAGTCCTCTAAATGTGCTAACCTGATGGTTTAACATACTAACTATAGGCCGGGGAGTGAAGTAAGCTAACCCATACGGAAAGTAAACAAAGATGTACGCAGAGCAACCTTGGTCTCTTCAAAAGTCGTGTCTGCTGTGAATGAGATTTTTTTGAGATTAAAAGAGTGTAAAAAAAGTGTGTAAGATTGAAGATTGAAGATGTTTTACGTTGCCATTTGCAACAAGTACAATGGATTGCTCTCCATTTACTCCCACAGTATGAATTTCCAGAAAAATACTATTCTATACTTCACTATGCAATACTATACTATACTACAATATTATACTATAAACAACACTATATCGACCTACGAAATGTTATTCTATATACTATAAACAACACTATACTATAACATACAATACGTAATAATAAGAACAGTGAAGTTGATTGAAGACTGATGGTGTATTCATCGGTGTGTTGAAGATTAGTGTGAGTCGTTTAGCCAGTGATTGAGTGATTGACACTTTTTGACCTCATAAAGCTATAATGGTCTTAAATATTATCACAATATTATCCGCTCTCATTATGCACTCCAGTCCTAAGAAGGGTCACGCTACACCTGTAGCTGCAATCGTCAATTACATACTGTATCTAGGTCTATGTTGTGTGGAGTAGCTTGCTAGTGCTGCTGAACGTTTGCCTTCTTTGAGATAATGTTTTTCTTTATTTGAGAAAATGCCATTTTAAACACCGCACTGGTGTACGATCAGAATGATCTGATGCAGGATATTAATCGATATAATATTATATATCTATATGTTACTTGGTTTAGAAGCAGGCCAACGGCATCTACTGACGTGTGTATTTCTTACTGAAAGGCCACGTATTGCTGGGCTATCTGACATTTGCGTCCTCTAGTTGTGTGAACGAGCGGATGCTGATCATAGGGTTGGTCCCGGCGGATGTGGCTACACTATTGTATTTAGCGTGGTATGAGCTCCCACGCCCTCCTCCCTCCTGTGAGGACCGCTATCCCTTCAGCCCTCAGTCACCATAGAGGCTGTGCTACAGTCTGTTGTCCTTTTGTTTATGTCTTGTTTCCTCTACCTCCTCCATCCTCTGTTCCCTTAATAATTTATATCCTCTTTTGATTTCCACCCCCCCCCCCCCCCCCGTCACATCCGTCTGTCCACCTGTCTGTCCGTCTGTCTGTATGTCTACCCTCCCGTCTACCTGTCCGTCTGTCTGCCTGTCTGCTTGCCCACCTGCTTGTTTGTCTGTCTTTTCATCCACCCTCCTGTCCACCTGTCTGTCTGTCCATCCGCATATACATTCATCTGTCTGTCCATCTGTGCACCTCTTGTCTGTCCACCTTCTTGTCTGTCTGTCTGTCTGTCTGTCTGTCTGTCTGTCTGTCTGTCTGTCTGTCGTCTGTCTGTCCGTCTTGCCTGTACATTTGTCTGTCTGTCGGTGTTGTCTGTCTCCGTCCGTGCCCACTCTCCTCCTCCTCCTCCTCCTCCTCCTCCTCCTCCTCCTCCTCCTCCTCCTCCTCCTCCTCCTCCTCCTCCTCCTCCTTGTCCTCCTCCATCCCCTCCTTCAACCCCCCCCCACCCCCCTGCGCGTGCTTCACCCGTCGGCGTGGTAAAGCCGCGGGAGCGTGACGTGCTGAAGACATTGCGGTTGGTGAGTGCGTCAGGGGCATGTGGCGTTGAGCAGCATGGAGTCGCGCTGGACGATGATAAGGGGGTAGGTGTGAGTCTACACCCCCCCCCCCCCCCCCCTCCTCCCACTCACCCTCACCCCTGGTAACACACTAACCAAGAAGGCCTTTGGGTGTTTTAACAGCGGTGTGTCGCGCAAACAACACCCCACAGCTCCACAGCTTGGTTAGAGATGTGACAGTGGGTCGTACGAAACACGCACGGGCGTCGCCGTATGACGATGTTGTTCAAGTGTTGGCGAATCCTATTTCTATGCCTGGTTCCCAGTAAGGCATACTGTACAGTATATGTAAATGTGGTTCACCTTTTTGCCCAATATGTGTATGTGCAGCTTTATTATGCATAGGTTGTTGAGCAGGATGTAATGGCACACTGAGAATCTTGAACATCAATACTTGCTGCTTGGGAACTGCTCTGCTCATGATCTAAAGACCTTGGGGAAATTGAATTTGGATAAAGCCGATGGAAAGCTAAATACAGCTTGCGTGGCTTCAACGAAACGCATGAAATTCAATTCATTCATTGTGGAAAAAAAACAACATTGACCAAAACATCAGGGTTTATATGGGTCTTTACATCCTTCGCTTTGGCGCCGAGCAGAATATCTCATAGCAGTCACCATAACACGAGGGGCTACTGCTGCACTTGCTGGGTATTTTGGTGGGTCCTTTTCACGCTGGGGTTCACTAGTTCACTAGTTCACTAGTGAATGAGCTCTGGGTAGGATGAATGTAGTTAAGATAAGAGACTTCCTGTGTGAGAGTGTGCTCTCGAGTGCTCATTCTCAGAATGGCGTTGTGTGTGTGTGTGTGTGTGTGTGTGACACTGGCTCGTAATCATGCACTGCGTGTGTGTGTGTGTGTGTGTGTGTGTGTGTGTGTGTGTGTGTGTGTGTGTGTGTGTGTGTGTGCGTGTGCGTGCGTGCGTGCGTGCGTGTGTGCGCGCGCGTGCCCACGTGTGTGTGTGTGTCGCTGGCTTGTAATCATACGCTTTGTTTTATCCCCGTCTCACGACCTCACGCCTCCGCTGTTGACGTGCGCCTGGCGGTTGAGGAGAAGGCCCGTGTGGCGGGGCGGGGGGGTTCCCGTGCGCATGTACCGTTACCGTAGTTGCACCTTGTCATCGAGTGTTCAACCAATCAAGAGCGGCACGGTTTCTGATCACAAATGAGATGTGTGTGTGTGTGTGTGTGTGTGTGTGTCACTTTCGGGGGTCTTTCATAAAAGAGGTATATTTCTGCTGGAAAGTTTGACTTTTTCAAAGGGTGCGAAACAAACAGAAACTGCTGCTGCATGACCAGAGAACAACTGTACGACCCACATTGTAACGGTACAAACCCGGCAGAACATATGTTCAGAGTTATTCCTTTAAAGACTAAAGAATGAATGAACTGAGGATTTTTCATTCCTTTTTTTCCCAACCTAAAATCTTTGCGAAAAAGGGTCTGAAAAATGCTTTCAGAGGAGCATATGCACACCACCACACATCGTTGGCATAGAGAGAGTTTTAATGCTGTGCTTCCTCCCTTCTCTATGTCTTTAGCTTGGCGGGTAAGACTCTTGACGGCATGTCCACCTACCTACTACCTACCAACCTATGTGTCTGTGTCTCTCAGTCCTCTGATGATACATGATACAAACCCTGATTGTATTTCCTCTTCTCCTTTCTGTGTTTATGGTTTTTTTTCCCCCCCCCCCACAGCCTCGGGAAAAGGGACGAATGCGCTTCCACAGACTACAAAATGTACAAATCGCACTGGACTACCTGAAGCGGCGGCAGGTGAGATACGGCCGACCGCGATGGAGACACGCCTCACTACCCAATCCATTAGTCACGTCTGATAAACGTGATATAAATCTGACGTGAAACACGTCATGTGTACATTTAGTCATTCAGCAGGCCTCTCTTTTATCCAAAGCAATCAATATCAATATTGGATATTGATAATATAAGGGCTGCATGGGCCCGACCAATTGACTAATTATCTTTATAGTTGGATAATGAATAAATGATCTGAATCAATAATTCCACATGGCTTCCATTACCAATCGATTGGCTTTCAAAGAGCATAGAGCTCTCCCTACTCGAGACATGATGTGAAGCCCAACCCAGCTGTTGCCAGATGTGACGTAAGCCACTCGAGGCCTGAGACAAAGGATTCACAGTCGCCATTAAAATGACTTGTCCTTTTGTCCTCCCACTCCCCCCCCCCCCTCCTACACACACACTTATGCACACACACAAGCATACAGGGAGATAGGTAGACAGGAAGCACTATTGTTGCATTACAATTGACAACAAAAAACAAATAAGGTTTGTCCAGCTATTCTAAACAAATTAAATCGCTGCAGAAAATGATGAGTCAAGGACCAAGGAGTGCAAGATCATAGTGTTGTTTTTTGAGAAAGGCTATTCTGCCACCTAGTGGCCGTTTATTCGTATGACCTGAATTAGAATGGTGTCCAAGTTAGCTTATTGATGTTTGTTTATATTTTGGCAAAATTAAGTGAATGTAAGAATTTAACATTAACCCCTTGTTACCAAAGAGCCATATACAGTAGATTAGAATGAGCTGCTTCAAACTAATCAATAACAAATTGTTTCTTTTGTGTTCAGGTCAAACTTGTAAATATTAGGAATGACGACATCACAGACGGCAACCCGAAGCTAACCCTGGGATTAATCTGGACCATCATTCTGCACTTTCAGGTCAGAATCTGCCAAGCAAAACGTTTTACTGTGTACATCCCGGTCAATATATACAGCAGTGGCGGAAGGAAGGTGCGCTCGGTGAAGCTTGTTGGATGGGGATGTTAATGAGGTGTGAGGCATGTGAGGAGTGAGGTTTGGGTGGATTTTGTGTTTGTGCTTATGTTACGGACGCCAGCAGGTGGCGCTGTGCAGTGGTAAACCTCACACCCCGACGCCTAAATAGACGTTCTAGCGATGAAGCTAGGGCCTGTGGGCTTTAGCTCTCACGTTAGAATGTCGCCTCTCATGCCGGAGGTCGTCAGTTCGAGCCCAGTGCGGGTCACTGACTGTTACACTTCTACAACCGTCTCTTCTTCGTCTGCTCAGAAGTTCTCTTTTTAATCAAGTTTTCTCTTAGATCTCAGTGCTATCTCAAGAGCTGCTTATTTTAGACACAATTAAGATCATAGTGCAGTGACAGAAATCATTGATCTTGAATTGGGATTGGTGTGAGACAAAAAGAAGACTATTTCTTAGAAGCTGAATTTAAGAAAATGGTCAAAATCTTATACAGATAAAATAAATCTCAGATATTAGAGCTCAGTATTGTCTATGATAAATAGGCCAGACAAAGATAAGATCTTATTTTGAATTGTCCCTTTCTCTTGGAGTAAACACTGATTAAAGCTTGCTAGGTGTCTTTTTGAGATAGAGTTGCTGTTACATGTTATCAAATGATGGTCTGTCCACAGAACTACATAACACATAGGCCTGGGCGGCTAGCGGGAATGACAGTTGTATTCTGTTCTTCACATGACAATATGGGCCTACTATAAAGATAGCGTCAATGATGCAGTAGCCCATCCATCCTCACTATCAATTGTGACAGTGTATTAGTGGGGGATTTTAGCAGACAAGCCGAAGGGGGAATAAGCATCGTTTTGACGTAAAAGATAGATTGATAAAGATAGATAAAAGATAGATTTAGCAATGTTTTTAACAAATTATGAAAATCTGAATAGAAGTTCTATGCACAGTGGCTAGTTATACCAAACAAACCTAACATAATTGAAATAGAGTGAGATTTGAGGAAGAAGCGTTTTTTTGTGTAAAGTATATTTACCTGTATTTAATGAAAGACATACTATCATATAGTAAAACCAGTTATGCATGTCAATCACGTGTATTGTCTAATCGCGAGCCAAAGAAACACCACCTTGTCACGGTCAGCCATGCTTTCTGGTCATGTTTGGCGTCATGCACCTGGAACGCTTTGAGGTCGGAACTCTAAAGTTTCAAGTCTGAACTATTCAACTCATGAGTTGTCGGGAATGCGTATTTCATGAATGACACCGGATAGATCCTTGCATGATGATAAGGCTCCCCCAAAACTCTGATTCACCAGCGCAGTGAGCTCTGCTGAACGGCTCACAGAGCCTCTGGCTAGACCCGCCCTAAGGGAGGATCGTGCTCCCTTACTAATGTACACGCTCATGTTAAAAACCAAGACTCACCGGCCTTCTCGGGTTCGGCAGTTTTCGTAAATAGACTTCAATGGGGAGCTTTGGGAGGACAGACCTCCCTACTCCCTAATTGTCAATTGCAGTAGGGGGTGCTGTTGGTATTTTGACAAAGGGACATGATTGTTGCAAGTTTATTTTTCTCAGAAATTTAAGGGAGAACGTTCCTCCCTTTCCTCAATGGACGAGCCTCCACTGGTATACTGTAGAATGATATTATATCAATATTATGATATGAGTTTTGTCTTTTCATGGTTTTATAGGGCTGCATAACAGCAAAGCGATGTGCTTTTCTGCTGTATTATTTGCCTTAAACCACTTAGTCATTAACATTTACATGTTCCTATTGTAGGCTAGGCCTTTTTTCCTCTATAGTTTCACTTGAAACTGTTATGTTCATTTTGAACTAAAGTTCTTAATACAAGTAGAAAATACTGAATTTGTCCATTCACACAGGAGTATACAAAAAATTGGCTTTTTATTGATTGATTATTACCAGAACACATGCTACATTGTGATATATATATATATATATATATCGTTATTGAGATATTAAATGATCTATATCGGGGTAGAAGGTTTTGGCCATATCGCCCATCATGACCTTTTATTGTGTGTATTGACATGTTGTTTCTAATGTCTCTGTACAATACATACGGAGGAAGGAACATATTGAGAAGAATGGATTGCATCTTGTTTCCTCTTTACACTGGCAGTATTTAGTGGACTTTTTAAAATATTTATACGGCAAGTACAAATATGAAAAGAATGTCTTCTGGCTGGCCTCCACATCTTGACGCCACACCCTCAAGTACAAGCTATGTTTTTACCTGCCATATCCTCCTTTTACAAATGGCAAGTATGTCAGAATCCGAATACCTTCATTGTCACTGTACAAGTACAACACAATTATAATATATATATATATTTATTGTTGTTATTATTATTATTATATATATATATATATTATTATTATGTCACACACAAATTCAATCTCGATGTCACTTATCAAACTCACTAGTTGTCGTTGTTGTTTGGTAACACTGATTTAAGCCTAAACTGTGCTGAATTTCGGTCTAGTAGAACCTTTATTTAGCCAGGAAAATCAATTAAGAACTAATTCTTATTTACAATGATGACCTGACAGGAGGCAAAAGGCTTCCTGAGGGGATGGGGGTTGGGAGGAAGAAAATAAAAAGACAGACTCCGGGCCCTACAGAACCCAGGAGACAACACAATGACACAGAGCAGAGATGACAGGCATAGCAGTTAAACATATAACATCTCTAAAACAATACTGCTATGGTTCAATCAGTCATTAAAATAATATAGAACATTCATCCATTCAATCATTCAATCATTCATTCATTCATTCATCCATTTATTCCTTCATGGCAATGCATACCATAGGAGAGGTCAAGACATTGGTAGTGAGCATCAGGCAAAGCAGCTGCATGTGTGTACCAGGGTGTTTGTAATAGTGTCCTTGAAGGTGCGGGGGGAGATAAAGGTCTTAATTTTCAAGGTTTTTTGTATGATATTCCAGCTATCCGCTGCTGCAAACTGAAAGGCGGAGCGGCCAAAGGATGTATGGGCTTTGGGGATCTTTAGCAGGATGTTTGTAGCTGACCGGGTGTTGTGCGTCGGGGGTGGGCGGAGTTGCAGTAATTGTGTGAGGTAGAAGGGGGTGGGGCCTAGGAGTGTTTTATAAACAAACATCAGCCAGTGGATGTTGCGCCTGGTCTGAAGAGAGGGCCAGTTAGCCAGAGAGTACAGATCACAGGGATGTGTCCTGTAGGGGGCATTGGTGGCCAAGCGGATGGCGGAGAGATACAGAACGTCTAAATGATCGAGAGCTCCTTTACACGCCGAGCGGTAGATGGTATCACCGTAGTCGAACAGAGGAAGGACAGTCATCTGGACCAGAGAGAGTTTAGCAGATGAAGTGAATGAGGAGCGATTCCTATATAGAAAGCTGAGTCTAGCTTTAACCTTGGTCTGAATTTTGGAGAGATGTTCTGAGAATGACAGATTACTGTCAATCCAAAATCCAAGGTATTTATAAGATTTAACTATTTCGAGGTCTCGGCCTTCGGCGGTCACAATAGTGCCAGTTTGGGAGGCACCACTGCCTGGGTCTCTCCCCCACATACGTCTGCATTTGATTGCTCAAGCTTTTGACACTTTACAAGACTGTGAAGAGCGGAATCTAGTTTGAGTTAGCTACCCCCTGGGGCTAGTCACTCCCCTGGTCCCTCACTATGGGGTCCTCTGACCCCATAGTGTAAGACACAGCCTCTACAAACCTTATTTTACATTTTAAAAGAAGTCCTGCAACATGCATGCATTTCCTACGATGTAGTTAGGTTCAGAAGACTATGTGCGTACACATTTAAGGGTACCTGCTGAGTAGCTTTGTAGTATCGCTATGTTTTGGCACAAGGATACTGACGCATTGAATTGGAAAAAACTAATTTTTCAAGGTCAAAGAAAAGCTTCTCCTTCTCCTTCTCCTTCTTCACCTTCTTCTTCTCCTTCTCCTCCATCTTCTTCTTCTTCTTCTTCTCCTTCTCCTCCATCTTCTTCATCTTCTTCTCCTCCATCTTCTTCTCTCTGATGTGTCTTGGCCTGTAGAGGAGCTTGCCCTGTCAGTCACCTGCATGCCCTTCAGCGTTGGATCCAGGAGAGCTATGGGCCTGTTTGCTCTTGAAACAGAACTAGGGACGCGGTTAAAATGTCAGTGGATAAACACACAAAAATTCCACTTTGGGTTATTACAGTAAAAGCCCTGATCGCAGCTGGCTGAGAGGAACATGCAGGGCTCAAGGCAACCCCCCCCCCCCACCCCTCCTCCCCCACTAAACTATGATCTCAATATGATAATATATGTCCCTGAAAACCCAGCCTTTTTTGTACAAAACAAAAAGCCAAATATATTCACTGACACTGGAGCAGTCAAAATGCTGCTTTTCATGTGAACGGCTTTCCCAAAATACACTTGGTGACACACCTCTATGGGCTCAGTAGCCAATACTTATGTGTAGCCTGTATTTATTTGTATGTTATTAATGCTTACATGTGGACTTTCTTCATGCTTACCCTTATATGTTGGGGGGGGGGGGAATTATTATTATTCTTCCTATTCCTATTCTAAATGATTATTTCTCTCCCTGTTGGGTTGTTTTCATGAGAGGTCACTATCTCGTTACACCAGGCTGTATCATGTGACACGGGCAAAACATCCGATCGGATGATGATGATGAGGCACATTAACGGAGTTTAGATATAAATAGCTGTCGACTGAAACTATATGCACCCAAAAGGAAGAAAAAAAGAACTACAGAGGCTTCAGGCTCTATAGGGCTACAGAGAACCTTAGTCTTAGCGGTGGCCAAGGTGCACTAGAGGTCCACCTACTGCACTTTAAACTGTTTTGAACTGCAGTAGCTCTCACGAGACACTTCTCCCCTTCGGCAACGTCATCGACATATCGCCGGAGCAAAGGGGACACTGCGAGCTATTTTTAGCTTACCACCTGCAGTTGCGGTGAAAACGCAGGATGACACCTGACTGGTTGGTTTGAGCTTCCGTGTGAAAGTGAAGTGGGTCGGACAATCCACAGTATGACTCACTTCCTGGTCCGACCCCGGTACCCCCCCCCCCCCCCTCTCCTCTCTTTGACCTGCCATGTCAGAGATTCGTTCTGATAAGAGTGTTGATTCAAGCACCCACTGCTGACTTATGCCATTGTGTGTAACCCCACCGGCCCGCCCAGCCAGGCTGTGGTCCCCCTGCTGTGTTTTTTCAAAGCCTTTATGATGGCTCTGGATAGGCCGGTCGCTCTTCATGTGGATCCCATGAGGGGGGGGGCGGCCAGACTTTGCTGAGCTCGGTTATCTCGGGCCACCACAGTAGGTGGGCTTTGACTAGCGAAACTGTGTTTTGATTTAAAAGCCTGTCCATCAACCTTCTTTTTTTTTTTGTTGTTGTACCGCTTATACCGTCGCACGCAACAAAAACTCAAACACAGCGACACCAGCTCCGGCAGAGGTTACGCTGAACTGTGTGTGGCAGCGGTGTTTACACTATAAATAAAGGCAGAAAGGGTCTACGGTCTGTCTGTCTGTCTGTCTGTCAGTCTCCTTGTCGACTCCGTTCAGCTAAGAAGCGGAGAACCCCAGGCAGGCCATGCCTCTCCGTGTGTTTATGGCGTTTGTGCTGGATTAGCTGAGTTGGAGAGAATGTTTCAAAGGTCGAGAAGGATTCCAGTGGCAGAGGGGAAGCTGGCGACAGAGAACGAAAGGGAGAGCGAGTGACAGTGAAGGAGCCTGAGAGAGAGAGAGAGAGAGAGAGAGAGAGAGAGAGGAGTGAGTGAGTGCGGACTGCGTTTCTCAGAGTGGATGGGAAAAAAAAACAGGAAAACCCACACACTGTCCATTTTTCCAAGCGTATGGTTACAATGTTTGCTTAACCGGTCGTCGGACTATCGCGGGATTGCATTGTTGTGACGTAAACACAGAGTTACTCTGGGAGAAGAAGGGATATGGGAGCCTTTGAAGTGTAACCACCGGGAAACCTTCAGTGAGCAGTGAGTCCGTCTCCTCGGAGCCAGCGTATGGACCTCGGTCATGGGCAACACCGCATGTGGGTGCGTTAGGACGCCCAAAGAGGACTACTACGTGGATCCCAGGAAGGCTCCACTCACCCAGAGCCAACACAAAGACCACCAGGGACGCCGCTATTTCCAGAGGAAGAAGCGTAAGTCTGAGCTTCTCCAGCCTGAGGAAAACCCCCCAGAGCCTGCTGTGGGACATACAACCCGTGGTCCGAAGCTCCCGCATGCCCCGGATTGGTCCCCGGCCCCGGGGGGTCTTCAGACAGGCGGAGATGGGACCTCGGCTACGGAGCCGGTAAGAGCCGGGTTAGGTAGCGTTAGCATTAGAGGGGTATCCGTCAGAGAGGCCCATACTGGACCAGCCGACGGGGCAACCGCAGGAACTCCGAGCGACGGAAGATTGTCTTCCACCAATCGGGTGGAGCTCCACGGAGCCCGGTCCTCTGTGGACGAGCCGCCCGTCAGGACCTCTAACCTCACCGCCTCCGGGGGGGGTGAGGGTGGAAGAGGAGAGCGGAAGGATGGTTGCCTCCCATGGCACGGGTTGAACACGAGGGCTGTGAGTTTAGGAGCAGTGGAGCGAACTTTGCTGGGAAGTCTAAGAGGACATGGAGGACCTGGAAGCCAGAGTGAGGAGAACCTTTCCACTGAAACTATGTGGAGCAACGGCCCAGTGCACCGCGGGAGAAGGAGGGCCCGCTCCCGCTGTGATTCTGGAGAACGGGCACACGCCGCCTCTGGCCAGTGCATGTCTGCCGACCGCGAGGTAACATACAAGCACACGTTTGTTATAGACACGACGACCACGGCTATGCGAGTGGTGTCTGGGTTGGTGATGTTGTGTTGTACTTAGAAAGTACCAAAAACCTGGCTAACCTACTGTTTTGATTTATGGGCGGAAACTGATGTGGTGGTTTTGGTCTAATGAGTGTTTTGGTTGGTGAGAGCAGTTATCCCCGCTGTTTGACTGGAGACACTCCATACTGTGTGAATCCTGTTCTTACAAAGTCACATACCAAAGACCAGTCATTATTCCAGTCAAGTCAATCTTTTTGTACAGACATTGTGAGCTTTGAGCTCATTGGACTTCTTTTTGCTTAACCACTGGGATTAAATGAACATGTTTTAACTGATGAATAGGCCCAGTACATAGTAATTGTAATTGAACAACCACAGTACATTTTACAACATGTAGAACAGACCTTGAGGTAAAATATGCATATAGTATTATGTCAAACAATGTAGTATATGTCAAAGAATATGACGTTAGTTTTCATATAACTATTGTAGATCAAATCTTATGGTGATTTATAGATTGCCAATTGATGGCAAAGTTATGTGAGTGATCCTAGTAAACGTTGATCGTGAAATTGCTGACTTGGTTTTGTGTACTTAAGCATGTTGCTAATGGTTAGCTCACTGTGTGGGTTTGTTTTGTGTTTGTTACAAACAACCCACGCCCCATTGGGTTCCATACAGCTTTTCCTGTGACCTATTAGTTGAGTGCAGAAGTTAGCTTCTACATCCTAATACGAGAAGCATAGAATAAGACTTCATAAGGATGTATGCATGTACAGTAGATGTAAAAACACTGAAAGTCAAATTAAAAGTGCTTAAGTGTTACTAGTTATGTCAATGAACCCAATCTTTGATCAATATGTTGGAAACGAAAACATTGAGTGACCATAAGTAACATAAGCCAACTTGAGCTCTGTTTGTGTGCTTTGTTATATCATATATTGTTATATATTATCATATATAAGTGTTACTGCTGGCCGTTACACAACCACAAATGAAACCAAGAAATGTGTGTTGCGTTTCATTTCAATATGACCCGGGTTCAATTCCAACCTGTGGTCCTATGCGACCAGCCCTCATGCCTGTCTTCACCGTCCTGTCCATAAAGAGCCCGTACAAACACACAACCTTGGTCATTTATTTTGTTTTTGTTTTACTATGTGCAGCAGCATGTACCTGAGCTGCGTTCTCTCTTTCCCCTGGTTTCCGTTTGTGAACCCCAGATCTCTGAGATCCACGTGGACGGGGAGTCGGAGGACATGACGGCCAAGGAGAGGCTGCTGTTCTGGTCCAAGCAGATGACGGACGGCTACGTGGGCGTCCGCTGTGACAACTTCACCACCTCCTGGAGGGACGGCAGGCTGTTCAACGCCATCATACACAAATACAGGTACTGCTGTTTTACTGAGCTCACTCTCTGGTGACTAGGAGACTGACCACCCCCGGGGATGAAATTATCTTTGCAAAGCTATAGATGTTATAGGCTATTTTTTCTGTCACTCATTTTGAGATTGCGATCCAAATCTTAAAATATTCTATCAAATATTTTATATTATCAAAACAATGTGGGGTTGTGTTATCCCTCTTGCTAACGTTGCTGTCGTAAACACTGCTAGAGTCAGGGTTAACAGGCGGATTTAAACACACACACACACACAGCACACCAGGCACACAGGCACACACACACACACACACACACACACCACACACACACACACACACACACACACACACCACACACACACCACACACACACACACACACCACACACACACCACACACACACACAGCTATTTGTCTCCAGGCAATCTGTTATAAGTGTTTTCAGGATGCAAGAGTGAATGCTTATTTAATTGCTGGCAGTTGAGCAAATAAGGAGATGTTACACTGCTGTCTGGTTTTACTTATCACTCAGGCATTTCCTCTCTGGCTAGTTTTCCCACATGCTTTTGCCAAAATATTTACATACCTCTGATCACGCTGGCCGGTCTGCATACATACAGTCTATCTTATGAATGCTCTCTACCCGTACAAATGCATTTGTATGCGTGATGCTTCCTACTTTACCAGTCAACAAGTGTTGCTACCTATCTTTATATGTATGTATAGTCTATTCTATGTATCTCTTGCTAACTGCATATTTGTATGTTAATCCTTCCTCTCGTTGTCTGTCTGTCTATCCGCCTGTCTGTCCATCTGCCTGTCTGTCTATCTCTGTGTCTGTTGGTCTGTCTGTCTATCTCTATGTCTGTCGGTCTGTCTGTCCTATCTATCTCTGTCTGTCGCCCGTTTGTTTGTGTGTCTGTCCATCTGTCGACTGTCTGTCTGTCCATCTCTGTGGCTGTCTGTATATCTCTTTGTCTGTCTGTCTGCCCATCACTGTCTGTCTGTCCATCTCTGTATGTTTGACTGTCCATCCGTCTGTCTGTCCATCCTACAGGCCAGATCTGGTGGATATGAGTGTGGTGTCCACCCAGTCCAACCGGTCCAACCTGGAGCATGCCTTCGGCGTGGCGGAGCAGCTGGGCGTGGCCCGACTGCTGGACCCAGAGGGTGAGCGCCTTCATTCAGATTCAGATTCAGATTCAGATTACTTTATTAATCCCGAGGGAAATTAAGGTGCAACAGTTGACACAGGGGGAATAAATGCACACACAAAAAATACTAATACCTAAGCTAAAAAACAAAACAACTAACTAAATAAAAATTGTATAAACAAAAATATAGTTAAATGAAATCTAAATGTATTGATAAATGAAGATACATTTACAGTATTATTACAGTAATACGTAGGTATATACAATACACAACAATACGTATAGTGCAAATTGGCAGAATAATATATTAATAAATAACTCAACTGAAAAGTGACATGTGTAAAGTGAAAAGTGAATTTGAAGAGTGATTTACAGTGCGTTGACCAAAAAATAATAATAATAAGTACGTTGGCCTCAGGTCACTGAGTCTCCACTGTCCCTCTCACGACCCGAGGTAGATGAGTTAAAGAGTCTAATGGCCACAGGAAGAAAGGACTTCCTATGGCGTTCTGTGGTGCACCTGGGTGGAATGAGTCTGTTGCTAAAGGTGCTTCTATATGAGGTCAGCACCTGATGGAGAGGGTGAGAGTTGTTGTCAAGGATACTACGCAGCTTGCGCAGCATCCTTCTCTCAGACACCACCAACAAGGAGTCCAGCTGGACCCCCAGGACAGCGCCAGCCTTCCTGACAATCCTGCTGATCTTGTTGGCGTCTGCTGATCTCAACCTGCTTCCCCAGCACACGACACCGGAGAAGATGGCACTGGCTACCACCGACTGTAGTCCACTATAGTCACCATTATCACCATCACCCAAAACCGGTTCACTTCTGCAATACAGTAGTAGCTGTGTTCCTTATATGGTGTTATTCCCTGAGAAGTAAGATTATATTTTTTCATTTAATAGTTTTTTAATTTAAATGTGTCTTCTCTCTAATGTTCTCTCATCAGACGTAGACGTTCAGTCCCCCGATGAAAAGTCGGTGATCACGTACGTCTCAACGCTGTACGACTCCTTCCCCAAGGTTCCCGACGGCGTTGACGGTATCAACGCTAATGTAAGTAAAACAAACAAACAAACAAACAAACGTGGATTTATTTTAAATATGATATATATTTTGTTAAGTATAAGGCTAATCCTTTGAATGTCACTACCGCGGTGCATTGAACAGGATGTGGATATCAAGTGGGTGGAGTACCAGAACATGATCAAGTACCTCAGCCAGTGGATCAAACACAACGTGACTGTAATGTCCGACCGAGCATTCCCCAACAGCCCTGTTGAACTCAAGGTAGGGGAGTCCCGCCGGGAGGACAGCGCTCACTGCTCACTTTACCGCCACACCTTTTGTTGTTAAATGATGAACACATGACTATGAGGATTTGTGCAATGTTGCCACCAATAAATATGTGGTTTTTTTTGTATTACAAGCTCTGTCTGAGAGTCTTATTGGAAAGACTCTGTTTATGATTATGTATTTGAATCATCATTTGAATATTTGATATGATCCTTTTGACTCTGTCACTCTTATCTTGCAGGCACTTTATACACAGTATTTACAGTTTAAAGAACATGAAATCCCCCTGAAGGAGAAGGAGAAGACCAAAATTAAACATCTTTATGAAATGCTCGAGGTTTGTACCAGAGTCTGAGGTTAAAAAATGTCACTGAATGTCAAAATGTTTCTCTGTATCCTGTGTAATAAGTTTTGCAATTGTGTGTTTTGTGTGTACATGGATGTATGTTTGTGTGTCTGTGTGTGGTGTGTGTGTGTGTGGGTGTGGGTGTGGTTGGTGTGTGTGTCATTGTGGCATTGTGGCAGGTGTGGATCGAATTTGGCCGTATCCAGCTCCCTCACGGCCACCACCCCAACGACATAGAGAAGGAATGGGGCAAACTGATAGTAGCCATGCTGGAAAGAGAGAAGAGCCTCAGACCTGAAGTGGAGAGGTGGGTGGAGGCTATTGATTCCTCAATCGTTATCATATGTCATTTTGAACCTCGTCGTGTGAAATGGCGTGTCTTGGCCCGATTGTCTGAAACAAAAAGCGTTTCAAGATGCTTGTTGGTCCCGTTCAGATTCTGTTTACAAACAACATAGCAGCATGACATTCCTGAGGGTGTCATTAACTTTATGGACACTGGGGACATGCCCCCACCACTTTTTGAAATGGCCAATTTTGGTCCAAATCACTTAAAAAAACAACAACATAATTTCTTCTGAAATGTTCTGAAAAATAGCTTGCAGCAAGACCAATGTTAACACACAAATGAGAATGCTTTGAAAATATATGGTTCATTTGCGTGATAGTAAAACATGAAATGCAACGTAATGTAGAAGAAACAAAGCTCCAAAAAAACGAATCCTCCCGGGCCTACTGATTCTCAAATGACCCAAAAACATTCCCTTTTAATGCATCTTTATGCAATGTTTTTATCGCCGTAACGATCTACTCTGACATCATACCGTTTCACCCCACTACATTTCCTAAAGTTGTGCACATTTTGAAGACTGCACGTTCAAACCCTTCTCTCATCTGAGCTGCCGTGTGCCACTTTACAACACAAAGTGTAGCCTGGCACACATACGCATGAGTCATCCGTCAGCGTGGTTGTCCAGCGTTGACACATGAGCGGGCGTATCCGTTCCTGCATCCATCCATCAGAGGTTGGATGGCAAAACACATCACAAATCAAGCGGCAAGGTGTGTACGCAAGATGAAAAGGTGCCAGAGAGAGTAAAACTCATAGCACGAGGCGATGCATTCCAAAAACCTGGCTTCTTGTCCAAGAGCCCTGTCTCAACGTGCAGCGATTGTCAGCGGTTATCTATAGTAGACGCCATCAAACCCCCCCCCCCCCCGCCCGCTGCCCCCAGGGCTCACAATTTCTGAAAAGGTCGTTCCTCGTGCCTTGACTCCTCCTCATCTGGCCGTGTGTGGACTTGAAGGAACGCTATAAATACGGCTATAAAGAAGGCAAAGGCGCTCGGCTGGCAGATGGCTGACAGGGACGCTCCCTGTTCTGTCCCCATGGCTGCTCTGGATATGTAGAGGGATAGATGGATAGATAGAGTCCTCTCACCGGTTTCGTGACCATGAACAGCAACATGTCGTACCTCAGCGGGGTTTCCTCCATTAGTAGCAGCAGCACGCTGGCAAGCCTGGGCTCTGCAGATAGCATGCAGTCGAGCACTGTGGTGGAGCCCATCTACTGCAGCAGCCCGTTCCTTCTCAATAACAACAACAACAGCTATGGAGTGAGGTCAGGGGAGCCCGCGGCTAGCAGCACGTTCAACCTTGTTTGTTTTTTCGTTTATCTGTGAGGCAGTAGTAAACCTAACCTTTTTTTATTTTTATTTTTTTACTTTATTGTCTTTTAGGCTTGAGATGTTGCAACAGATCGCCAACAGAGTGCAAAGAGACTGTGTGAATGGAGAAGACAAGCTTTTGTTGGCCAAGACCGCCCTGCAGTCTGTGAGTGTCAATTTTGAACACGAAACATGACTTGTATTCCTTTTGGTGAAACAATGTTCATTCTTGTATGGGTTTGTTTCTCATTCTTTCTCCGTCTCTCTTCACCGCAGGACGCCAAACGTCTCGAGGCGGGCATTCAGTTCCAGAACGAGGCAGAGATCGCCGGCTACCTCCTGGAGTGTGAAAACACACTCAGGCAACAAGTGGTGGACATCCAAATGCTTCTTGATGGGAAATTCCCCTTTGCCGATCAACTTGTTCAGAGGTACAATGCTTTATACATTTATACAGATACAGATGCCTTTTGCGGTCATTGCCAGTACAAAAAAAAATGGTGTCAATTTGAAAGAAAGAAATGCTATTCAAACACATTTCCTCAAAGTAGAACGGTGAACTATTGTGCTCATTATGTCCGTATGCATCTCATTTTTGTCTTTTTTCCACAGAGTATCAAAACTCCGGGACGACCTGCTGTCCCTGAGGACCGAGTGCTCCTCCGTGTACAACCAAGGTCGCACCTTGACCACGGAGCAGACCAAGATGATGATCTCCGGCATCAGCCAGAGCCTCAACTTCACGGGGCCGAGCCTCACCCCGGGGGGAGGCGTCACCGCCGGCTCCACCTTCACGTCTGGCCTCGCCCCCGCCCTGACCCCCGGTCTGCAGCCTCAGTCCTTACACGGCTACATGGGCGCCGACGGAGGGGGAGGCATGGAGCCCACGTCCCTCAAGCATCTGAAGCACGGGCAGATCCGCAAGCCCCTAGGCAAGTCGTCGCTGCTGGACGCCAACATGCCGGAGGAAGAGGTCAACATGAACTTTGTCCAGGACCTTCTCCGTTGGGTGGAGGAGATGCAGGTGAGTCCCACAGAGGCTGCCGTGTAAATCGACTCTGTCAGTGTTGATATTGTTGATACGATTGCCGTTCATCATGAATAAAAAGACGGAGAAAGCATTTTATGGATGGACGCTGCTCTTCTGTCTCCCAAGGTACAAGTGGACCGCGGAGAGTGGGGCACGGATTTGCCGAGCGTGGAAACGCACATAGAGAGTTTCAAAAGTGTACACAAGGCCATCGAAGAATTTCAGATGAGTCTCATGGAAGCCAAGCAGAGCGAGGTGAGTTCTGTGCAGCTTTTGCAAGTCTCGTCAAATAGGCTGACATACACGCGTAATATAAATGTAATATGTTACTATGTCAGCACCCAAACCCTTCCACACCCACGAGATGTCAAATTAATCTACCTTTATTTTGTTTTTTGTTTTAGATGCAGATGACCTTACCCCTCAAGCTGACATATTCAGAAAAAATCAACCAATTACAGAGCCAGTACGAGAAACTACTGGTGAGTTACCAATCCATATTTGTTTTTCAGTCATTGCATCGTGATTCAAAGTGTTTTTGCATATTAAATAACCCCAAAACGTAATACCGCTGTATTGTCATCCATACCCGCCCACTAGAATTGTTCCAGAAAGAGACAGAACAACCTGGAGAACCTCCGGGACTTTGTGTCGCGGGCCACCCAGGAGCTCATCTGGCTCAACGAGAAGGAGGAGGAGGAGGTGGCCTTCGACTGGAGTGACCGAAACGGCAACATAACAAGCAAACGGGACTACCACGCCGTAAGCACCGGGACGCCATAGGATCCTCCTCGTTGTGGATCCTCACACTAGCTTTAGAACGTTGTTTATTGGCACAGTGATTGATAGGAGTTTGGAGGGGGAAAGGCAATAAGTCGTATTATGAAACACAAAACTAAATATGTCCAGTGAAATGTGGTTCCTCTATGGCAGCCAGGTTGGATAAGTACCATTTAACAAGGCTATTAAGCGGGAGGGAGTGTCTCAGAATTTTTTTATATGCTGGTGTTAAGCATAGCGGTTAATCGTGTGTGTGTGTGTGTGTGTGTGTGTGTGTGTGTGTGTGTGTGTGTGTGTGTGTGTGTGTGTGTGTGTGTGTGTGTGTGTGTGTGTGTGTGTGTGTGTGTGTGTGTGTGTGTGTGTGTGTGTGTGTGTGTGTGTCCTTGGCAGGATCTGATGAGGGAGCTGGAGGAGAAGGAGGAGGTGATCAAGTCTGTGCAGGACAAGGCCGAGGGCCTGCTGCTGCAGACGCACCCTGCCAGGCTGACGATAGAGGTGAGGCCTTGTCTGGATCTTGTCTTACTTGTCATACTATATCGCCATCTATCATCCACTCCTTCATAGTGTTTTGGTTTTCATTGCTTTATATACATATACAATTGAATTTATAATACTATAATAATAATAGTGATAATAATATTAATAATAATATATGATAGTTTAAGTGAATGTATAATAGTATAAAATGTATTAAATCACTCTTTTTCACTTTAGCCTCCAATTGTATTTGTCATTCATTTAAAATACTATTAATCATTTTTTCAAACCTAAGAAATAGTTTTGAATGAAATAGTAATTTAATTGAAAAAAAGTATAAAATTGCTGTCCAAGAAGGCAGCAGCACACTTCATAGTATAAATCACAAAATATACAGGACAACAGTATACAAAACAACATGAAGGAACCAAGAACCAAGAATAACAAGTATACATTATAAATATCCCATCCAATATAATGAATAATTCCCTTTGAATCAATTTCATGTTTGTCTTCAGGCCTACCGAGCCGCCATGCAAACCCAATGGAACTGGATCCTGCAGCTGTGCTCCTGTGTGGAGCAGCATCTCAAGGAGAACACCGCCTATTTCCAGGTGGGACACCAGCCCTGCGAGCCCCCCCCGTGAGTCAAACCATTTAAAAGGAGCCCGCTTGCTAGCTTGCTGACTCGCTCTCAATGGTTCTCGTCACAGTTCTTCAGCGAGGCCAAGGAATCCCTGGACTGCCTTAAGAACCTGCAGGACGCCATCCACAGGAAGTACAGCTGCGACCGCACGAGTAGCTTACACAAGCTGGAGGACCTCGTCCAGGAGTCCATGGTAACGCTTAGCAGAGGGCTGGGTAGTGTCGTGGCTATAGGGCATGGCGGGTAGGGCATTCGACTCCACGGCCGAAAGGTACCAGGTTCGATCCCCGATGCCCGGCCCCTACCTGCTCCTTAATATTGCGTTAATATGCTTCTGAATACGCTTTGGTTCAAAATTGTGCACTAAAGACTTACTACTACTCTTACTCTTAAGTTAGTAAAACGTACATAAACAAAGCGTAATAACACCCCTCCCCCCTCCCCTCCCCTCCCAGGAGGAGAAAGAGCAACTGCTGCAGTACTGTACCACCGTGGCTGGGCTGGTGGGTCGGTCCAAAGCCGTCGTCCAGCTCCGCCCACGCAACCCCGACAGCCCCGTCAGGTCGTCCATCCCCGTCAAAGCCATCTGTGACTACCGCCAGATTGAGGTATGGAATCCCCTACAGTAGACTAGGACTACACTGTGCTATGGACTTATTATATGACTACACATGACTGGTCAAGATTCACACGCTGCTTAATGGACAGGATAGTGTTGGAACAAGAATGTTCAAGCCCCAACCCAAAAGCTACTGGGTTTGATCCCTGACCTAATAGGTGTCCTTGAGAAAAAGAAGATGCTTATCTCCCTACTAGCTCGTGGATGCCATGCATTTCAATGTCATGTCCAACCCATCGTTCATTCATGTTATCTGAATTGCCTCCTAAACATATACCCTACCAGATAACCATCTTCAAGGGCGACGAGTGTGTGTTGGCCAGTAACTCCCACCGGGCCAAGTGGAAGGTGATCAGCCCTGGAGGCAACGAGGCCATGGTGCCCTCGGTCTGCTTCACCGTGCCCCAGCCCAACAGGGAGGCCGTGGAGACGGCCAGCCGGTACGGAAGGTTCACACCCGACGATGGACGGCGAAGATCTGTTATTATTGTGATTCTAATTATTATTATTATTATTATTGTTATTTTGTCTGCAGGATTGAGCAGACGTACCAGGACGTTCTGTCCCTGTGGCACCACTCCCACGTCAACATGAAGAGCGTAGTGTCTTGGCATTACCTGATGGCCGACATACGGGCCGTCCGCAACTGGAATGTCGCCTCGGTACGTCTTGCACTCTTCCAATGTATCACATTACCGAAATGACTACTTTACTTGGAGATAGTAGTAGGTGAAATATTGGCCACATCCGGAGGCGGATGATGCAGTACGAATGGTGAATCGGTTGTTCACTCACGCACACAACCTTGCAGAGACATGTGCATTACATTACAATCCAAGAGACCAGGACCATATGATTGGTAATCTATTCAACTAATTTCTATTCACCACACACACACACACACACACACACACACACACACACACACACACACACACACACACACACACACACACTATGTTTATTAGATCAAGACCATGTCGCCAGGGGCACACCAGCAGGTGCTCAGCAACCTGGACTCTCACTTCGAGGAGTTCCTGGAGGATAGCGAGGAGTCTGAGACCTTCACGGTGGCGGACCGGGCCCACTCGGAGAGGGAGGTGGTCGCCTGCAAGCAGTACTACCAGGACCTGCTCCGTTCTGCAGAGAGAGGCAGGGCTAAAGCTTTCTTTTTCGTTTCTCTTCTTTTTTCTCCCCACCCCGTTCAGTTATTACGGATGAGGGAGGGAAACACATGCCTCCTAAAGCCGCAACGTTAATTCCATGTGGAATTATACGATCAGATGGATTTTGAACTCTCCAGAGGCGGACTGAGCAGACTGTACCAATAACATTTAGCTTGGTGTAATTCTGGGATAGTGGTGCCACCTAGTGGTGGATTTGTGTTTCATAAATCTAGAATTTAGTTATTATAACGCTATTTGAATAAAATAATTCAGTTGCATTCAACATCATATTAACATCATATCATATTCATACTATATGAAATCATATTATCCAAAATTATAATATTTGTATTCATTATTTTTATAAAATTATTTAAAATACTACATTTTATATCAACATTCTCCGTCCTTCTCTCCTTGCGGCCACCAGAGGAACGCGAAGAGTCGGAGTACAACCGCTACATCTCGGAGGTCCGTAACTTCCGCATGCACCTGGAGGCCCATGAGGAATACCTGATCCGGAAGATCAGGACTCCCCTGGACCGCGAGGACCTGGAGCAGAGTCTCCTGCGCATCACAGAGCAGGAGGTACGGCTCTCTGCGACCATTCTACACGCGCTAACTTTGTAGGGGTAGCAATGTAGCGTAGTATTTATGTATTTATGGACACCGTTGTGTTGTCTCTATCTCGGTCAATCAATAGAGCATTTGTAGAGACGCTTTTTTGTGGCAAAATACAAAACAACTAGAGGGCACTCAGTAGAGCGCATACCTCCGCAACACCAAAAAGTCCCCTGAATCCGAATCCGGATCCAGGATTCTGAGCCAAAATCGAATCAACTGTTCATTGGCCGATAAAAAGTCTAACCACCAGGTTTGGTTCAATTCAGTACATTACTCTTTGAAATATGTTGCTAACAGACAGACCAACAAACAGACATAGATTCAAGATTCAAGATGCAAGATGTTTTTATTTGCCATTTGCAACAAATGGAATACTTTCCCTCCATGTCGGAGGTAATAAATAAAGGTCACACTAATATTGACTTCACAATAATAATACACCAAAGGAAATCACAATCACAGAGATACAATTGAGGTGGTAGATTTGAAAAGAAAAAAGGGAAAAACAGTACTTTATTCAAGTGAATGCTAAACCATAAAATGTTTAAATATTGACCGGTGGATTACTGCTCCCCGTAGAAGAAGATGTGTGAGCTGGAGCAGCTGACGGACGACCTGGAGGTGATGAAGGAGAAGTGCCAGCTGTTCCTCAATCAGGCGTCCTCCTCTCCCTCGCTGCCCACGCTGTCCTCTGAGCTCAACGTCCTGGTGCAGAACATGGGACAGGTCTTCTCCATGTCCTCCATCTTCATGGACAAGTAAGATGCACTGCACTGAGTAATGACCCGGACCCTTTTCCAATCAGGTTGAATAATCAGCCTCCCTACGGCAATAATTGGCAATTTAAAACATTTCCATCAGTGACATCGTTCAACTTGTCTGTCGATCTGACCATTTGGTTTGAAGACTGAAATAGGGAATATTGTATTCATTAACATTACACTTACATACTTTGCTCGACTTTCTGGACTCATCGTAGTTACTGCACTGTGGACTCATAATGCTGCTGCACTACTGGCACTTTAAATGCTTTTAAAGATTTTTGTAAAATGTACAAATCCTCTTCTACATGTCACTTTGTTGTTCTTTTTTTTGTTTATTTAAAAATAGATATATTATGGTATTGTTTTGGAGATGTATGCTGCAGGAGGGAATGGGGAGTAAGCATTGTAATGGGCCTGTTGCAATTGGCCAATACAAATATCTTGTATCTTGTATCTCGATGAACAATAATACCTAGAGAAATGCTCATTCTCTGGTTGCTTATTTTTGTATTATTTTACTTTTACTTTGGGAACCTCTTGACTCAAAGCTAACGACGTTGTCCCTCGTCCCGCAGACTGAAGACGGTGAGCTTAGTGGTGAAGAACAGCCAGAGAGCGGAGGCTCTGGTCAAAGTCTACGAGTCCAAACTGTACGAGGAGGACGCCGTCAACTGTGAACTCAAGTCCATCGAGACGATCATCGGCACACTCAAGGTATTACCACAAACCTATTTTTTCAATTAATTTTTAACTGCGACAACCAAGATTCTAGCACTAAAGTCCACCAATTCGTCTGGTTTGTTTCTAGCATTGGCGGTCAGAGATCGACGAGAAGCAGGAGGTGTTCCATGACATGGAGGACGAGCTGAAGAAGGCCCGCAGCATCAGCGAACGCATGTTCAAGGTCCACAACGAGCGGGACTTCGACCTGGACTGGCACCGGGAGAAGGCCGACCAGCTCTGCGAGAGATGGCACAGCGTTCATTCCCAGATTGACAACAGGTCGGTTGGTTTGGTAAAAGAAAGCAATTTGACTAACCTCGTCTTTGTGGTTCCTTATAGCTGCTAGATACATTTTTTCCGTTAATCCGATTTTGATTGTACGTTTTCTTTTTGTGCTCAGCCTCACTTGTAAAAATTACAAGATGTGAAATGTGAATTAATCCACAGATTACATTGTTTTGTTTTAAACTATCTTCGTCATTCATTCGGATTTTAGGCTTCGGGAACTGGAAAGTATCGGCAAATCACTGAAATACTACAAAGACTCCTACGGCAGTTTGGACGAGTGGGTCAGGGACATGGAGACAGCCCAGCTGAAGGCCCAGGAGAACAAGCCTGAAGACAGCAAGGCTCTCGCTGAGCTGCTCAACCAACAGAAGGTAGGTCCGAAGGTTGTGAGTTCAAACCCCAATGCCCTCCGTCTACCTGTAGGCATCCCTGAGCAAGAACTCCTCACGCCTCGATGTTATCATCTATCTAAAAACAAATCGCTATATGTATATATATGTATATATGAGTAGTCAAATAATAAATCATAATACACTGTCTGTTTTTTCAGGTACTGGTCGCTGAAATTGAGCAAAAACACAGCAGGATTGCAGAATGCCAGAAGCACTCTGAGCAATACTCCTCTGCTGTTAAAGTGAGTACTAGTACACATTAGATGACATAAGTGAAAGTAGTACTCTTGCAATGTCAATCTTACTGTTTCCTTGTTTTTTCCTTGTTAGGATTACGAACTTCAGCTGATGACCTACAGAGCCATGGTGGACTCTCAGCATAAATCCCCCCTGAAGAAACGCAGGATGCAGAACTCTTCCGACACCCTCCAGCAGGAGGTAAGACCCAAACCGCACCGGGGTTTCGAGGAACTAGCGCCTTGTGGTGGGATCTGTTCAGGCTAACACATTTGGGCCATTGTTTTTTCTTCTTCTTCTTCTCACTTACAGTTCATGGATCTGCGGACACGGTACACCGCTCTGGTCACCCTCATGACCCAGGGGGTGAAGTTTGCCAGCGAGACGCTGAGAAGAGCCGAGGACGAGGAGGTGAGTCCGTTTTTGTGTTATTGTGGTGGAATACTGCTGGGTCCAGCTGGGGCTTTTCACTGTATACGAGTATCCCATATTAGCCTTGATATGGGATCAATTGTTCAGTCCTTGGTTAAGTGGCTTTCAGCATGACACATTCAGGGGAACTGAATATTTTTTTGCGGTATTTAATTTTTATATCTGGTCTTTGAATGCTTTTTTATTTTCTTATTCTGAAGTTTTCTTGTGGTGATGCTTCCCTAAACATTTCGAGAGACACGAGAAATTCACCTTTTAAAGGGTACCATACACCCTGGTATTCAGTACTACAGGATAGTAGCTAACACTTGTAAGCTACTCTTTATCATTTTGCTATAGGTTTTTATAGATTGAAAATTGTAGTAAGATGCAACCCATGCCATCATTCATTCATTTTGAAAATGTTATATTATTTATTATATATATGCACTCATATATATCTATATATATTTCAGTACGTTAAATTACATTAAAACTTCAGCACAAATGTGCATTGGCAGTCAGAGATCGACGAGAAGCCATAATTGTATTTATTCAATTTGATTATTTGATCTTATTTGATATATATATATATATATATTACAGTACATTAAATTCCATTAAAGCTTCAGCACAAATGTGCTTGTGCCCTTGACAGTTGTGGAAGTATAGTTTGTTACATGGGATAGGGAAAAAATGGGAAATGTAAACAAAGGTATTTTATAACTTGACCTGCAACACCAGTCACTCTTCTATGAGCATGGAGCTTGGTAGCGGTGTGTTAAAGTCACAAGTCATGAATAGTATGACTAAGCATGAACAAGAAAGCTGTATTACTGAACCAAACAACAAAGATCACATCCAGCGATGTGATGGACTTATGCAACCTTAATATGAGTATTTGTAGCCTGCATGAGGATGCTTTACTCTTTCTCTTTCCAACTATACAAGGGATTCTAGTCTCCAGAATTTAGGATTATTTTTTATTTAAAATAATAATAATAATTAGTATTAGTAGTAGCTGTTGTATACAAACGTGTATATTTGTATTTCCTAAATACACAATCAAAAATAGATTGAATTTGTATTTGACCTTTTTTTTGTTTATCATCAGGCTATTTATAGTCATGATAACTTCATGAGGAAATCACGTGGTAATCAAACGTGGACTACGGTTTATGATTCCCTCCTTTGCATTGTTAATGGTTATATTGCAACCTACATCTTACTGAATCCTTCCTGAATTTCCTGGGAGACTGCTTCCTGGCACTTCAGCTCTCTGGTGACGTTTTGGATGCTGCTGCCAGCATGCATTTTCTCCAAGCTCTTTTAAAACAAATTGAACGTTACAATTCGGCATTAACTTATTTTTTGCATTATAGCGCAAAAAGGCTTTTGAACAAGCAGAAAGTACAAAATGGACGGAGAACGTTCAGCTCCAAAAAGCAGCAGGGGAAAAGGAGCTTGGCCAACTCCAACGACGGGTACAAGAGCTGGAGGCCAGTCTGACGGAGAGACAAACACGGCTGGGACACTTGGAAGGAGAGGTACAAAGTCAAAAGAGAACCATAGAGGATCTCAGTCTCGAAAGATCAAAGCTTGAGGACAAGACTCAACGATATTGGGCAGAACTGGAACAAACCGTGAAAGGAAAAGCGGCGATCGAAAAGGAGTTAAGTCACACGCAGCAGTCGATCCGAAAATCGGACGCAAAGCGGATGTCCCTGGAGGAGAGTCTCGTCGACATGCAGAAGATCATAGACAAGTGCACCGCCCAGAAGCTGGAAGATGATCTCAAAAAGAAGGAAAATGACGCTAAGAACCTTCAGAACGCTGATGACGTACTCAAGAGAAGTAAGAATAAAAGTGTCTTGAAGTCAACAGCAGCTCAAATCCACCACACTGAGGGGCCAGCCGGTCCAGAGGTGGAGGCGGAGGACCTGCGGCGTAAAATAGAAGAGCTCGCTAGCGGCAAGAAACGAGCGGAAACGGAGGTGGAGAAACTAACATCGCAACTCAATTCCGCGGTTGAACAGAAAAACGCGGCTGAGAAAGACGGCGCACGGCGCTATGAAGGGCTGTTGGTCGACGGCAACGTCAAACTAAATCAACTTCGAGCGGACATGGAGTCGGAGAGGAACGGCCTGAAGCGGCAGTCGGATGACCTCAGACAGGAAACGGTGGACATGAAGAAGTCCATCCATCTGTTGCAGGATCAAATCAAGGCCCTTCAGAGGGAGAAGCAATCACTGGAACAGAAAATAGTTTTCCACAACACCGAGGTGGAAGGCCTCAAAGAGCAGTTGAAGATCAATCGAGGGAAAATATGTAGGCTGAACTCTGTGGAGCAGGAAAACGACGGCAAAATGCAGAACTTGGAAGAGGAGTTATCTGCCAAACATGCAGAAGTAGATCAGCTGAAAGTGAAGTGCAGCGAGTTGACAAGAATGAAAACGTCCTCGGACAACGATAACAAGGTTCTTCAAATGAAAACCGATGTATTTGAGCAAGACAAAGCACACTATGAACAAAGGATTAGGTCATTGAAAACTGATGTAGAACGTTGGAAAGAGCAGCTTCAAAAAGCTATGGAAGACAATTCTATCATAAAGAGAGCCGAGCAAATGTTACAACTTAAGTGCCAAAATGTGGAAGCTGAGCTAGAGAGGAGTACATATATAACCTCTCAGTTGCACAAGGAAATGGAGGAGTTGAAAAAAATTAACACCAAAATGGGAACTACCATGACAATTTTAAAAGCTGAACTCGATAAGCTAAATGTGGAGCTTGGAAGCAAGGATCAGCAAATAAGTATTTGTAAGTCTCAGGTAGAGGGAACCAAATCCCAAGTTAAAATAATTGAGGAAGAGCTGCTTAAAAAATCCCAGACCTCTCATGAACTTGAGATTAAACTCAGCGGCTACAACGAGGAGGCAAAGACAATAGCTGAACTACAAGAACACCTCACCAACTATCAAAATGAAATAAAAAAACTGAAGTCTGAGCTTAGCTCGGCATCTGCAGAGAGAAACGTGTCCAATCAGAAAAGCGGTGAACAAAAGTCAGATTTTAACGAATTAAACACAATACTCAAGAAAACGACTGCAGAGCTGCAGAAGGAATCAACACAGAGTCAGAACTATCTTTCTAAAGTCAAACTGTTAGAGACTGAGCTTCTGAAATGTCAGCAGGCTATTAAAGGGATAACTGGTAGTTCAGAGAAAATGGAGTTGCAGCTAAAGCGGGAAATCAATACTCTTCAGAGTGACAAGAGGGCAGCCGACCAGAAGCTGTACACATTAAAATTAGAAATTGAAAAACTAAACTTTGACCTTAAAAGGACCAAAGAGGATTTTGGAAAAGAGCAGTTGGATAAAAGGCATAAACTGTCTAGATTAATTGAGATAGAGACCGAGCTCCAGAATAATAAGCTGACAGCGAAACAAACACTATCCGCTGTTGATAAATCTTCAGAAGGTTTGAGGCAGGAGATAACGGTGCTTCAGAGAGACAGAGCTGAGGCCCAGGAGAAGAGTCGCTCGATGGGGTCAGAGGTCAGGGTGTTAAAGGAAAAGCTGGACAAAGCTCAGGACGAAGCCAAAGTAAAGCACAACGAATGTTCACTACTTAAAGTAAGGTGCAAACAGATGGAAGAGCAGCTTGACAACTGTAAGAAAATGTTAGATGAATTGAAAAGCAAATTAGAACTTCAGAAGTCAGGCTTTGAAAGGCAGCTGTTGGTAGCGCAGACCGAAATGCAGCAAAAGATTATTTTGCAGCAGACTGAAATCAAATTGATATCAAGCCAAGTATCAACGGAAAAAGGTTTAAAAAAAGATGATCAACAGGTGAAATCCCTAATCCTTAATGCAGAAAAGTCAAAGCAAGAAACCGAACGGCAGTTTCTCCAGGTAAAAATGCAAATGGACAAACTACAGCAGGAAAAAGCCATTGTCAGCCGTGATCTCGTCAAAGCTCAATCTCAGATCACCTTTTTAGAAGACGAAAAAGTTAAACTCAAGTCAAAGATAAGTCAACTAGAAAGCCGCAAATGTCTTTGCTCTAAGGATGTGGAAGCCCTTAAATGGAGGTTGTTGGAGAGCGAGCAAAATGTGAGAATAAAAGAAGAGGAAGCGAGATCGCTAAACGGTCAGATTATCTGCTTTGTCAAGGAGGTGGAGAGCCTCGAGGAAAAGCTTCGGGAGCTAGAGTATCTGATAAATATGGAAAACAGATGCAAGGACGAGTACATTAAAGGAGAGGTGAACCAACCCCATGCCAAAGACCACAAGGCTACCACATCGACCTCCAAACGGTCATCAACACAGACGACGGTGACCACCTCATACGAAGGTGGAAGGCATGAACTAGTGGAGGAGGAAGCAAGGGAACTGAGAGGGTCTTCAGAGGTAAATCACAATTTCACACACACGTTTTGTTATATAATATCACAATATTCCTTTAAACAAACATTTGTAATTTTACACATATAATCATTTACTCTTTACTGTTACGGGTTCATTTGTTCTCTAAAACAAACGATTTCTATATCTTAATTATACATTTTTTTGTCATATTCACAGATTTCAACACTGGAGAAAAGGACAATAACAAAGGGTGTGAATAATACCAAAGACCAAACGGAAATGTCGTTCCATAAGCACGTGGAGAAAACTTTGAACAGCACTGGTGACCAAATGACCACGGCCCAGCCAACGGACACACACAGTGACCCCAGTCAGGCCACACCACATGAAACAAAGGGCAAACCTTTGACAGCGCTCGCAACCAACCTATACATGTCTCTCATCGGAGGGAAAGACACTGTCACCAAGTTATCTAGAGAGGCTCGCACGAAATCTGAGCAGTCCAATGAGATTCCAGTGAAAGAATACCGTGCCATACATGAGTCAGTAGAAAGTTCAACAATTACAACGGATCCAAAACACAGTGTGGTACGTACTACCTGGACCACAGTCAACCTCCCAGCGCTCAAAGGCAGCATAAGCATTGATATTTTAATTAAAGCTAAGCTGTTGGACCAAGACATTTTGCGTAGGTTAGATATGGGCCTGACCTCAGTGGAAGAAGTTCAAGCGACTATTGCTCAGTTCCTCAGCGAGCCAAAAACAATCGCCGGAGTATACCTGGAGTCGAATAAGAAATGTATCTCCTTCTTAGAAGCCGCTGAGAAAGGCATCTTGGCCAAAGGAAATGCCATTGAGTTCTTAGAAGCGCAGGCTGCAACAGGTAGTAGCATTAGCTTAGCCGCAGGCGAACCCCAGCCATTTGAGGATGCCCTAGAAAAAGCAAACATAGACACACTTCTTAAAGACAAACTGAGAGAGGCACATTTAGCATTTAGTGGCTACATCCACAGGGACAAGAAGCTGTCTGTGCTTGAGGCCATCGAAGCAAGACTTGTCGACGGGTGCAAAGGAAACGTGTACCTCGAGGTCCAGTTGTCCGCCGGAGGGCTGGTGAATCCAGAGTTAGGTGTCAGGGTTCCTGCTGAGGTGGCTGTTGGTCGGGGACTGTTGACCAAAGCCAATTTACAGAGTCTGTATGAACCCATCAGCAATCCCAAGAAGTTTCACAACCCTTGCACCGGGCAGAAAGCGCACTACGGGGAGCTGTTGAACACGTGTGTTTACGACATGGACCACGGCGTCTATCTTCTTCCGTTTGGTGACGCGCATTTGTCCAGTGCATCTCCCACCAGTGCCCGCAGAGTGTCCGTCATCAGCAGCCACAGGAGCACAGAGATGTCTGCATACGATGCATACAAGGCGAAACACATCAACAAGGTGACCTATCTGTGCCTCTCGCGACAAGACGGCGAATGGGTGGAAGAATCTAGTGTTGACATCCACGGTAGCGTGAAACACGTCATCATAGACGGCAGGAGTGGTAGACAGCTTTGTATTGAGACCGCAATGAGTCAGAGGTTTCTGGAGGCGAGCGAACTCGCAAGCTATCGCAGTGGGAGTCTAAGCATCTATGAGCTGGCTGACCTCATATACTCCAGAATGGTGGTTGTGGAGGATGTGAACAGCCCTATCGCGGGCCTATGGGATGCCACGGAGAAGAAACGTTGGTCAGTCTTCCAAGCGTTCCAGCAGAATCTCATAGATGGTGTCACGGCCCTAAGGCTGTTTGAGGCCCAGGCTTGCACTGGGGGAATCCTCGATCACACGTCCGGGGAGAGGACCACGCTGAAAGAGGCTCTTGGCCGAGGTCTTTTAGATGGGTCGTTTGCCCAACAACTCCCGCTGTTCGAGCAAGCCTACCAGGGCATCATCCAACCCAAGACAGGGAGGAGAATATCTGTCGCTCAGGCCATTCAGGAGAATCTCTTCCCTAAAGACACAGGTCTGCGCTGCCTTGAGTTTCAGCTGCTGACTGGGGGGTTGATTGACCCTGAAACTCTGAGCAGAATCTCGCTTGAGGAGGTCACTCAGAGCAGTCTTCTGAACAAAAGCACACTGGCGTTACTAAAAGATATAAAGTCCTACAGTAAAATCATAATTTGCCCAAAGACCAGAAGAAGCATCTCCTTCATGGAGGCTCTGGAGAGAAGTATCTACGACTACCACACTGGGCTAAGGTTACTGGAGGCTGTGAGGACCAAGGCAACTCGTCAATCGTATTGGAATTATCGCTACATGTAAATAGGCTGTTCTCTTTTAGTGCAATGTGAAGCATTTAATCACATCTTTACCTGGTTAATCTTTGGGGTCTGTAACAACACCTTGGTGGTTTTTGTACATTTGATGTAACAGGACCAATGTTCTAAAGATGTTGAAATGCAGTGATGCATATTGAGACCAATCACCCATTTTGAATCATATGGTTCGACAACTTCTGGGACATTTCACAGTAAAACAGAATATTAAAGTGGCCTTTGTGATGTATATTTTATCATAATACTTTTTGGTTGGTATTTCATGCAAATATATTCTATTATTAAACATATTTCATATTGGTTTTTTTTCACAACATAAAGGCATGAGACTGAAGCTATACTGTTGTCGAGTCCAGTTATTTACATCCGTTTCTGAAAAGTAATAAAGCGTGTTAGGAATATATTCCCGAATAAGGTTTCCCTAACTATCCACATGTCCCACGTCACTGTGCTGGGTTCCAACGGAAAGGTTGAAAAAACACAGACCTTTTTTTTTTTTTTAACATTCTAGAGATCGGCTGATGAGGAGAAGAAAGAGCACGGGGATAAAGTTAGCAATCTGTTGCACTGGATGTCTGATGTGAAACAGGGCCTGAGCAATGACGGCAAAGACACGGCCGACGGTAACGCGAACACAGACGGCGCCAATAAGCCACAGGTAAACCGTTTGTGGCATCCTCCTCGGAGTTGTTCTGTATCGTGCCGATCGTTTCAAACATGTACAATTACAATTAATATACAGTACATTCAAAAAATATATATATATATATATATATCTGTATATAAGAATAATACATATTGAGCGTACATATTGAGGCTTTTTTATGTCTACATTATTGCGTATACATAATAGCTCACATAATAGTGAAGTGACTATACCTTCTATTCTTTTTGAGCTTTAAAGGTACACAATATTCATATTTTCTTGTGCCAAGCCCAATAGGCTTATAATTCACTTATGTTAAGATCTCATAACTTATTTTCTATTAACTAACTTATTGAGCTGAATTATATGACATTATAGTAAAACTAATGCACATTTCCAATAATCAGTTGCTATTCCATGAAACTAAACATCAGGCAACAAAATGCATATATAACATATTTACATATTTATATTTATCTAAATTCGGAACGTTGTATATGTTATGTTATGTTAAAAATAAATACAGTACATACATACAAAGTTGTGTCCACCAATTAACCCTAACCTCACTTCTCAGCCAATAGCAATCCACTTCTGTTAATGTATAGCCATCCGTCATATGTGTTGATAACTCTATATAGTTAATTATGATCATTATTATTTTAGGTTTCCATCGAAGAGATGGTCACCAAAAAGGAACAAATCGCAGAAGCCTTAAGGGCAACTCAAATGATGTTGAATAAACACAGTGACAAGTAAGCTACGTCCATTACACCTTTTCATACATGACATTTTACACATGAAGTTGTCTACTTAAGTCAGGCCTCGTCTTATGCCAGCCACTTTCTCTTGGATTTCCACAGAATGTCGGAGGAGGAGAGGCAGAAAGCCCAGCAACAGCTGATGGCTCTCAGCCAGGCCTACTGCGACCTATCCCAACAGTGTGCAGATCAGATGCCCTCCACAGACCAGGTTGGATAATAGGCTGGTCCCCCTAACCCCACCCCTCCTCACCAACAGGCTTGATGATAGTGTGTTTGTCATACAGCTGGCACCCACTGTCAAATTGCATGACTAACCTTTGCCTCTAGGACCTTATTTCTAGCAGGCTGTGAAAAGGTTCTCCTGTTTTGTCACTTTTGTCACTGTTGTTGTTATTGTGTGTCCTGGATCACTGCAGATTATTGACTACTACTGTTAGTTACAGGCTGATCAGAGTATGGAGTATGCTGTAAACATGCCTAGCTCGTTCCCATGTCATCCAGACTTTTCAGTCACCACTGAAACCAATGTGCTTGAAATGTCTTGCGCCAAATGAACCGATAATACCTCTTCATGTGATTCACAAGCTTGGTCTGTTGTGAGAGATGCTGTGTATTACCTTCACAGACGCATGACAGCTTCAGTGTCTTGTGTTGTCCTCTAACATTGTCGTACCCACTGATAAAGCCTGCTCTTACGCATACGGTCTCTTAACGTGCACATGTGTGTGTCGAATGGTGAGTAAAAAAAAACTTTTTGCCTTGTCTCTCGAGTACCGATGCATTATGCAATTTGCATTTCCACATACATTCCCAAGTTTATTTGACGTTATTATAATTCTCCCTGCATTTGTCTTTTACAGGATTTTGGAGACAAATTCACCGCTCAGAGGGACCACAATGATGAGTCATATGTCATTGTTCCGGTGTCCCAGCCTTTAAACTCTATTCTCTTAGGTCGTTGTGACCCGTCTCTGGATGTAACCCGTGCCCTGAAACAAGATGTTAGGTATCACACACCTGGCCCCCAATGCCCTGATGTGAACGTCCAAGGCTACACAACCCTGAGTAACAGCACAAGTACAACACAAGCCTCACTCAGGGAAGGCGGGGGAAAGGGAGCAGAGCAGTGTCTCAGGACAGCCGCCGAGTGTGAAGGCGACGGGTCGAACACTATGTGCTATACTGAATATGCTGAAGCAATGACCCCAGAGAGGGCATTTCATTCAGGCTTCATTCCCGCCTCTGTTTGTACAAACCTTCGAGAAGACACACAACACGACACCGAGGAGAGTAGTACAGGGTATGAGGATAGAGGGCTTGAGTATTCGCACATTGCGTCGTTCACACCAGAACATATTAAGATGCTGTTCCCAGACAGTAATGTCCACTCCAAAATGGATGGAAATTCTTTGCCTAATTTCCTGAGGCAGAGTCAACAGACAGACACTGACCTCTTCGATGAGGAGGGACTGGCAGTAGATGAAGCTGTCCAGTGTGATTCCATGAGACACAGCGATAGGCTCATTGTGCTTGAAAAACAGAGGGGATTTATAGGACTTTTGATTCCTCGCGCCGATGAAATCAGAACCGTGTCCTCCTTGTCCGAGCACCGACAACTTGACTATGACTATTGCAGCACACTGCTCAGTAATCGGTCAAAGATAGCCGCTTTTTACATACCGGAAAACGACAAGGTGGTAGACATTGATTCTGCCGCTGAAATGGGTTTCATTGACCATCGCACGGCAGAGGTGTTGAAATCTGTAACATTTCCTCCAGCGTTACCTAATGTTGAACAGCTCAATACTACATTTTCCTCCTGGCTCATGTTCAGGGAACTCACACTCGATGGATGCAGTCGTGCCACAAGTGATCTAGAGTTTGGCGGCGGACATCCAAGCGCTCAGTCTCCTTCAGAGATTAAACCATTATTCGCCTCGTATCTCATGATGAACACTTACCTGGATCCAAAGTCAGGACAAAGGCTGTTGGTTCTCAATAGAAGGTTGACCAATGTGGTTCAGTGTTTCATTGAAGATATAGCCTTTTGTGAATCCTATGAGCCCACATGCATCTCGCTCACTTCGGATGTTCACGATATTTCAGGGCAGGTCGATTTTGAGACACACACAGAGAACACCCAGGGATTGTTGCATATTGATGAGGTCACAACTGATTTATCGAGAAACAAGCTTGCATTTAATTCACATGCTTTTGCCACCTTGGGAAGCGATATCAGCTTTAATGAAGCACAATTAGATCATGTCGAGGTAGCCGAATATAATGCAGATGAGGGCACTATTTATATGTCTACAGAATTAATTTTGTTTGAACAGGACACAGATAATACACATTCTCGTGAATTTGATATGAGCTTTGACAAAACACAGTTTACACATGAGGTCATCGAATCAAATGCAGAGGAGGACACAGTTTGTATTTCTACAGAATACACAGATAGTAAACCTTCTACTGAATTAGAAAACTGTGTTAATGTTCAATGTTATTTGGAGGCTGAATGCAAAAGAGCCACCTATGAAGCTTTTGATATTCCGGTGCCTTCTGAGTTTTCAAACTTCCCTACTTCATATTCAGGGAATAGCCCGACCTCTCATTTGGCGACACTCAAAAATAACTCTAAAAGTTCTTCCAGAGTTGTTCATTGTTCTGATGAAACACAATGGGCCATAGATCCTAACTCACTGTGTGTCGGGTCAGGATATGCCACTGATATGAGCACAGAGCCATCGCGCTTTCAACAAGTGGCAGAACAATGCCAAGTGACACAAGATAATGCTTCTGCTCTTGAACCAGACCATAAAGAGAGAAGGGACCTATTGTATACCACCTCTGTGGATTATCATAGCCTCAAGACGCCTGTGTTTGATGAGCAGGCGTCTGGGTCGCATGTTCGGCTGTCGTGTGGAGAGGAGAATAGAGCGGACCAGAAAGGCACAATGTCAGTTTTCCAACAATCAGTGTCAAGGGCCTCAGTGTCCTCTTATGATGATTTGCGTGTTAATGACCCACTGTGTCTTCTGGGGGGTGAATCTGATGAAAACTCAGATTGCCCGGTTGCTATTAGTGGCAATTTGGCATCGAGGAATGTCGATGAGCGAGTAAGTGTGGCTGTGCCTCACTCAGACCTGACGCCCAGAGCCATCGTTAACCCTGAGGCAAGTGGCAGTGATTTCACATGTCATCAGCGACTCCCGGGGCTCAGTATATGTGATGGGGAGAGCTCCTTGCAGCGTTATGCTGAGGGCAAGGTTGCTGTTGTGATGCTTGATGTCCCCTATGAACAGATTGATACGGAAGGTTTAAGGAATACAAAAGAAGGTGTAGAATGGAGGCCAATAGGAAATGAAGGAGAATTGAACAATCATCCACATCCTGTACTCCCCTCATTTATTAGTCATGGGCCTTCTGGCACTCAGATGATCTCAGCCGCCTCCTGGGATCCGGTTACAGACGCCAGTCTGTTTCCTCATGCTGATGGAGTCCATTCAAAGAGGGCAGGTTTGGGCAGACAGGAAATGATCGATAGCCAGCTAGCGCAATCGATTAATTCATTTGAAATCCCTATCCAAAATCATGCTCCGCCAACCCTGTTGCTGTCGCCCGGTCAGATCAACAGAGCCTTTGACCACAACGTTGAATCTCCTCTGGGGCACGAATATACCATTCCGGTCCGTCTATGTTGTGTAGGAGACAGCTCGCCTATCGACAGAGATTTCATGAGAGACGAGTGTTGTTACGGCCTCCTTGGCAATCAGACGGTCAGTCCTGTGCAGAGTGACTCAGGCATGTCGTCATCTCACAGCGATGTGTTGTCCGACGAGAGCAAAGCAGAAAGTGTGTCCGCCAGCTCAGTTGTCCCTCGGCCGTCTTTGATAAGTGAGCGCAGCCAGGCTATGGATGACTCATCGCCAAGGGATGTGTTTGGAAATGCGGTTAGCTCATGCTCTGCGGCCAGGAGAGATGATAAGAGTGAGATCACAGGAGTTAGCGGTGAAATTGCGTATCCTCAACAACCGTTATTCTGTTCAGAAGGGAATTTTACTGTTGAAATGAAACCTGCCTCTTCTGTATCACAGGCTAGTATTGGGGATACAGGATGCATGAGGTTGGAGTCTGATTTCAGTGCTGGAGACGTTGTTGAATTAGGCAGGGATATTGGCAGAATAATTCCCTCAGAGAAACAACTTGGCCAAAGTGCTACCATGACTAATGACGGTATGCGGGTCTGTTTGTCTACTGACCCGGAGACCTTAGAAACACATGTGAATAGACTCAGTGATGCTACAATACAAATAGACTGCTGCGTCAACAAAACCTTGAGGTCAGACATCAACTCTGAGGGTCTCCCCGACAATAAGCACACAGGTTCAGAAACTGACATTATAGCAGATGTAAATAGATGCAATAATTCTGCAATTGCAGAAAACCTTGCTTCATTTTCTGTTGGTTTGTCAGACCCGCCTCCTACATCAGACACAGCCTGTGTTTCCAATGCTGTGAAGCACATTCACGACGAGCATGAGGCCTTCAGTCTAGAGAAGGTCCACATAGATCCCTTACAGACGCTCCGCACACATCTTGCGGAAGGAGGTATCGAAGATCTTAATGTCTATGCCTTACAGAAGACTAACACAGAGTGTGATGGACAGCGTATGGTGCAGAGTGACTTGGGCATGTCGTCATCTCACAGTGATGTGTTGCCTGAGGAAAGCAAAGCAGAAAGTGTGTCTGCCAGCTCAGTCGTCCCTCGGCCGTCTTTGATGAGTGAGCACAGCCAGGCTATGGATGACTCATCGCCAAGGGATGTGTTTGGAAATGCGGTTAGCTCATGCTCTGTATCCAGGAGAGATGATAAGAGTGAGATCAAAGCAATTAGCCATGAAATTGCGTATCCTCAGCAACCGTTACTCTGTTCAGAAGGTAATTTTACTGTTGAAATGAAACCTGCCTCTTCTGTAACGCAGGCTTATATAGGGGATACAGGATGCATGAGGTTGGAGTCTGATTTCAGTGCTGCAGACGTAGTTGAATTAGGCGGGGATTTTGGCAGGAGAAATCCCTCAGAGAAACAACCTGGCCAAAGTGTTACCATGACCAATGACGGTATGCAGGTCTGTTTGTCTACTGACCCGGAGACCATAGAAACACATGGGAATAGACTCAGTGATACTAGAATACAAATAGACTGCTGTGTGAACAAAACCCTGAGGTTAGACGTCAACTCACAAGACACTGAGTATCTCCTCAACATTAAGCACACAGGTTCAGAAACTGATATTATAGCAGATGTAAATAGATGCGACAATTATTTTGCAGAGAACCTCGCTTCATTTTCTGGTGGTTTGTCAGACTCTCCTTCTACGTCAGACACAGCCCGTGTGTCCAATGCTGTGGAGCACATTCAGGACGAGCATGAGGCCTTCAGTCTAGAGGAGGTCCAGGTAGATCCCTTACAGACACTCGGCACACAGCTTGTGGAAGGGGGTATCGAAGATCTTAATGTTGATGCCTTACAGAAGACTAACACAGAGTGTGATGGACGGCGTATGGAGCAGGTTAATTCTGAGAATGAGGCTGTTATAGAGGTCAACCAAGACAAAGACAAAAACACACAACGTGAAGGAGGAGCAGACGTAGAAGGGGTGACAGTGGATGTCTTGCAAGAGACTAACACACAACAGATTGAGAGGGGTACAGAGGAGGTTAGGGTAGATGCCGTAGAAAAGCCAGAGCATGAAAGCAAGGGTGTAAATAGGGTAAACGGTGAGAGGGGTGATAATGCAAACCACATGGAAAGGTATACAGAGCAGATGCATGAGGGTGAAGGGGCTATTATGAATGTAGTCATGTTACAAAAGTCCAACACACAACACGACGAAGGGGATACAGACATGTTTAATGTGGAGGAGGTGGTTAGGGAAGAGGTAGGCCAAGATGTAGAGCGCACCAAAGAGGTCAATGTAGAACTCTTAAGGAAACCCGTTGGAAACACACAACATGAAGGAGCAGGCGTCGAAGGGTTTAATGTTGACGTCTCGCAGGAGACCATCACACCACATGTTGACATAGATGCCTTACAGAAGCCCAACCCACAACACATGGGCCTAGATGAAACGTGTATTGAAGAGGTTAATGCAGATGCAGGTATAAAAGCAGGTATAGATGGGGTAGTTGTAGATGTCTTGCAACAGACTCACACGGAACACGACGTGGACAGTACAGAGCAGTTTAACGTGCCCATCACACACCATGAAGAAGAGGATGGGAAAGGGGTTTACAGTGATGAGGTTGAGGGCCAACAGTTTAATGTCGAAGTCTTAGAAAAGCACAAAGCACAACATGAAGAATGGTGCCTAGATGAGTCTATCGAAGAGATCAACACAGATGCCTTAGAAGGGGTGTCTGTCTTGCCAGAGACTTGCAGGCCTCATACCGAAGTGGGTACAGTAGGACTTAAAATAGATGCCTTACAAAATACCAGCAAACAACTTGTTGTTAAAGGGGTAATCGGTGATGAAGGGGGATATGAAAAGGTTATTGTAGATGCTTCACAGAAGCCGAACCAACAAATCGAAGAATGTGGTACAGAAGAGTTTATGGCTAATGCACAACATGCAAAAGGGAGTACAACAGAGTTCATGGTAGATGCCTTGCAAGAGGCCACAACAGAAGAGGGTGAATGTGGCATCACTGAGGACCAGGACACCATGACCCGGTGGTCAGACAGAAGTGTGTTGGTTACCGAAGACGCAACCCACGGCGGCCTTCATAGCAGTGGCCCGGACCATCTTGTAAAATGGCGTGACCAAAGCGATCTCAGTGCAAACGGACATGAGTCGGGACACCTGGACACCGTGCCTGAAGAACACCTCTGCAACACCTCTGAAATGACCCGGACGCTCAATGTCGAGAGCCTCCGGTCCAAACTGCTGCAGGTTCTGCAGAACGTGCCCGAAAGCCAAGATCCGTCGGTGCTCAAGGAAGCGATGGAGAGCCTGGGTATCAGTCTGGGCTCTGACTCCCAGGGAGACAGATGTCACATCCTGGAGAGCATCAAAGAGGAGAGCTCAGAGGAGGAGGAAGAGAATGACCCAGCAACGGAAGGCGATCCAGGTCTCCATCTCAGTACTGAGCTTTGTCATCCACCTTCTGCTCAGACCTCCTCCAGTGTCACCAGAGACGGGGATGATGAGCTGAATAACATGGTAATCCATTTGTGTTTACCCTGTACTCTTAAGCATTCCACAATGCATGTGGATCACCCTTATCACTTACCTTGTCTTTACTTGACTCTCATAGCCCTACTCCACACAGGACTACCTGGAGTGTGTGGGAGGTCTCCAGGACCATGCAGACTTTTTAGATGATGTAAAAAATGAACTTGTATCGCAGTGCTCCTTTAGTAGCAACATGGGGGAGCTACAGGACCAGCTCCAAGATGTTCAGGTGAGAGTCCTCAAATGTCTTTTATGATTGTTTATGCTTCTTTCTTTCTTTTTTACATGTGCACTTTGTACCATTTCTTTCTGACGTCATGCATTTTTCTGTAGACAATGATGTCCAGCCTGGCTGAATCTGAAGTTGTGCTCATGTTGGATTTGGAGAAAGCAAATGAGCTGTTGAGCTCTGCTGACAAGCACATTCCCGTACAGATCCAACAGGACTTGACTTCATCGTTCAGACATCTCAAGTCCGATTTTGCCGCCATTTCTCAAATGTGTGCAATCAAGAGTCAGGCGTTGACTCAGGAAATCGAATCGGGAAAGGTCAGTGTGCATGGTCCCTAGGAGGAAGTGAAGCATAGCGTTGTGGCATGGATTAAGTATTGTGGTTAATATTCCAAAAATCTTGACTCGATGGAGCATGGTGTATTTTGTTGTGCTGTGCAGTTACAATTGGACTCGACCTACCAGAAACATCTCAGTAAGTTGGAGAAGCTAAGCGACCGCCTTCAAGGTAACTCTGAGACGCGGGACACGGCTTTGCTCAAGACTCACGATGTGGAGACGCTGAAACACAATCTTCAGCAGAACCAGGTATAAGTCATGACCTTATGAATATGGTCTTGTGTGTTTGAGGAGTTTATCCTAAGCCATCCGTTTTGATTCCAGGAAACGGAGCACAATTTGCAAAAGGGAGTGCGTCTCGAGTTGGAGGACGTGGCGTTCGACGTCCAGTCCTTCATCTCAGAGAACGCAGAGTTCTTGAGCTCAGCTCAGAGCAAACACATCCTCAAGTTGCTGAGCACCACTCAGCGAGCCTTCAGGGAGCAGACTGAGGAGCTGGGTACCCACAGACACGCCCTGGAAGGCCTTCTGGAGACCAAGGAGAGAGACATGCAGCAGAAGGTTGGCCCCTTGATGAGGCATGGAGGAGGAGTCTGGCTAGCTAACTAGACTCTGGTGGAAATTAATGAAAGAAAATTATGCTATTTTTGCATGTTGACAGTTATATTGAGATACCTCATTGAGATATTCCTCAATGAGGTAAATGAAATATAACATAAATATATTTTATTTATATATTTTATATATTTATATATATTTAGAATGTATCAATTTTATATATATATATATATATATATTTATATGAATGTGTGTGTGTGTGTTTTAGTTTTAGTATTATTTAAACATTTCCATTCCATATGTATGGAGTATAGGGTATTTGGAAATGTCTACTATGATCTACATACTAATCTTTCTACTGGTGTGTCCCACAGGCCTCAAGACATCATATGAGTCATAAACAGTGGAGAGAGCATCTCTTCTGTGCTTTCACTCTACACCATTAACACTAAGAGACTCATAAGAGAGAGATGAGGTCCTAATGATCTAGGGAACGGATGGCATGTTTACAAGCATACTCCTATTGCCTTGTCCAGTTGGTTGTCCACAATAACCTGCATCTTTGGATGCAAAATGCGTCAGTGGCCCTTGGTGTTAAATGTGATTTAGTTTTTTGGATACTGATGTCAATGTGTTGTCTTTTGCCAGGTGGTCACGGAGAAACAGAAGGAGTTCACGGTCAAGCTGGAGGACCTCTGTGATAGCCTTACCCTGACGGAGAACCGTCTGATCGGCCACCAGCAGGAGGCTGGACACGCGGACAACGTTAGTGATCTGCAGCAGTACCAGCAGGAGCACCAGGTATAGCTCATCGCTAGTGTGGGCCTTATTCACCCAGCCTCCATCTTGGTTGTGAACGCAAGCTTTAGAACCAAGATGGCCAGGAGGTGAATAATAAAGGCTTAGAAAGACACTTTTCCACTTATCTTATGCAACAATCATGGGTTCCTTTCCCGCCAATATGTTTCCCTTCATGTCCCCATGTCACATGGTTTGAATTCTCTCCACCCTAGGCCCTGCAGAAGGACGTCCTGACCAACGCGGGGGCCTTGAACGACGTCATCGGCAGCACCAAAATATTCCTGGACGAGAACCGGGCCAAGATGACACCTGAGCAGGTGGCCGGCGTGGAGAAGAAGCTGGAGGAGGCCAAGAGCAAGGCCAAGCTCATCAACCAACGGGCTGAAGAGTCCCGCAAAGACCTGGAGAAGGTGGTGAGCACCGCCATCAAGCAGGAGAGCGAGAAGGTTTGTGATTTGAACCGTTGTATATATGTCTGTAAGAAAATTTGGCATTCCATTACGGTGTGTTCTAACATCCATCCATCCATGCACACATACATACATACATACATACATACATACATACATACATACATACATACATACATACACACTATATGTACGTACGTAAATACATACATACATACATACACACATACATACACACTATACGTACGTACGTAAATACATACATACATACATACACATATACATCTTCATCACAGCATATCGATGATAAACCTGAAGCTCTATCATGATTCCTTTGAAGGTCCTTGTTGTGATTTCTAATATGTGTGGTTTGGTCTGTCAAGACGGCAGCAGTGGAGCAGCTGGAGGAGAGCAAGCACAAGATCAAGGGCCTCCTGGGCTGGATCTCCAACATGGGGAACGAGACAGAAGCTGGCACGGAATCACCCGGCCACATGAGCAAAGTGAACGGGAACCTCCCAGCAGAGGAGACGTCCGCAGCGGAGGTGATGGAGGAGGAGGAAGAGGAGGAGGAAGAGGAGGAGAAGGAGGAGAAGGAGGAAGAGGACATTGACAATGGCAACGGCCCACATACCACTAAGACTGACACCGTGAGCAGGACCAATGAGAACAACTCCTCCTCCCTGGACATTGACCGGCAGTATGACCGAGTCAAGGTATGTTGTGAAAGTAACCCTCAAATACTTGCATGCTGGTGTTATAACTCACATTTAATGGGTAAGCGCCTCAAATTCTCTTGAGATTTTAAAGAAATGCAGTTTGGGCTAAGAGTTCTAGGAAGGAGGAAGGACGTTTTTAAGCTAGTACCCTTGTTTGTGTTTGTGCATTATGGTGAGTGATGTTGTATGAAATACAGCGTTATACTATAAGTGTCTGAGAAGCTTAACCCTCTCTCGGATGTGGCCATCAACATCAACCACTGCCAAAACAGAGCTCCAGACATCAACACACTCCTCGTCGAAGGTGTCTCTTCATCGTGACATTGTCACGAAGACGAACGTGACTTTAGGTCGGAGCAGAGTGTAACTTTCACAAACGGAGGTTAGCGGAGACTGGCCAAAGCGTAGGATTGTTCACCTGTTTTCTCTAACTTACTGGCCTTTTTTTGTGACGGTGCCAAAATGGTATAGACTATTATGTTGACCATCATATAAGACTTATATCTTATAACTCTGTTTAAAACAATTAAATATAGTTAGAATTTTGGATTCACTGCCCCTTTAATAACTTTTTTTTATTGACACTTGTTACGAGAAATGGGCTTTTCGTGATCTTCATTTTCATGTGTTCATGGTCATCTATTCATGTGACGATGGTGATTTCATCATGTTAATGATGATTCATTCATGTCATGATGTTTGCCCCAGGCCCGTCATCAGGAGATCCTGTCCCAGCAGCAGGAATTGATTATGGCCACCCAGTCGGCCCAGGCCCTGCTGGACAAACAGGCCCAGGTTCTGGCCCCGGAGGAGCTGGAGAAGCTTCAGACGGACATCCAGGAGCTGCGGGGCCGCTACGACGCCTCCCTCACCCAGGCCGAGCAGCAGATGAAGCGGGTGCAGTGTGTCCAGGAGGAGCAGAGGAAGTTCCAGGCGGACAGTGAGGAGTTTGAGGTGTGGCTGGACCAGGCGGAGGGGGAAATGAAGAAACTGGCCTCACCCGGCGACTGCCTCGAGGTCCTCGCCCAGAAGCTCCAGCGCCAGAAGAGCTTCTCGGAGGATGTGATCTCCCACAAGGGGGACCTTCGCTTCATCACCATCTCTGGGCAGAAGGTCCTGGACGTGGCGAAGGCCTGTGAATCGGCGGACGCTGGGGGTAAAGGGTCCCAGCTTCCAGTGGATACCTCCGGAACCTGCGCGTCAGTCAAAGAGAAGCTGGACTCTGCGGCTGGCCGCTACAAAACACTATACACACAGGTATGGAAAGCACGTCAGTGGTTTGCTGTCATCTCTTTTTTTTATTTGGCAATCTGTTGTAATGGCTCACCCTGCCCACACGATGGCAGTATTGGCCTGAATGAAAATGGAAACAAAGCCTAACCATTTTTGTGTGCTGTATCTCACATTGCCAAGAAAGTGATTTTGTTAGTTATTCAATGTAATGTTAGCTTTGAAATACATCTCTTAATTAACATGTTTTGACGATATGTATTTGTTCTATTTTTCTTATTTTTCCCAATTTATTTTTAGTGCAATAATTTGGCCAGCAACCTGAAGGACGTGGTGGACAAGTACACCTCTTATGAAGACTCGTCGGCCGGACTGGTGAAGTGGCTCAACAGCTCAGAGGAGGAGGCCAGGAGACAGCAGTCAGAGGCCATTGCTGCTGACCCCCAAACACTGCAGAGACAACTGGAAGACACCAAGGCATGACATCAGGCACCCCAGGGCTGCAATACCCCTCACACACACAAGGGGGCAGGATAGTACCCCTCACACACACAAAGGAGCAAGATAGTACCCCTCACACACAAGGGGGCAAGATAGTACCCCTCACACACACAAAGGGGCAAGATAGTACCCCTCACACATACAAGGGGGCAGGATTGTCTCTTGTGTTTCGGGTGCTTGAATCCCAGCCAGAAGGATGTGGGTGTATATTAATGTCATTAATGTTGCATAGGATAAAAGCATGGAGTAAATAGCCCACCAGTCCAGTCTTTGCCCTAAAACAAGACCAACCAAACACTACAAAAACAACAAAACAAACACCAAACCAAGATGTATTTTGTCCTGGGGTATTTCTTGTGTCACTAGGCAGTTCTTCAAACCCAGATTAGAAAGATTATATTGGATTTGGCCCCCGTGTCATGTTTTAGATCACGCTATTATGAAATAACATGATCTTTAGCATCACACAGACTTTAGCATCACACAGTGACCGAGACTCAAGTGACCAAATTGTTCATTCAGTGCTCTAATCAAACCTTAGCATCACATAGTGTATCTAATTCAGTGATGTTCTCTGTGAACGGCTCTCCTGCAACAAACACCGACTGAACACAGCCAAGCCTAAAGCACAATATGCTATGACGCTATGGTCTTCTGCATGTGTGTGTGTGTGTTTCTGTGTGTGTGTGTGTGTGTGTGTGTGTGTGTGTGTGTGTGTTTCTGTGTGTGATGTGATGACTACTGAGTAAATGAAATGAGTAGGGCTGTTTACACACTATCTTATACAGCAATGTTCTTAAATACGGCTCCTCTGCTACAAACACTGACGGAACACTTCCAAGCCTAAAGCGTAATATGCTATGACGCTATGGTCTTCTGCATGTCTGCATGTGTGCGTGCGTGCGTGTGTGTGTGTGTGTTTCTGTGTGTGTGTGTGTTTGTTTCTGTGTGTGATGTGTGACGACTAGTGCGATTGAATGACACGCTAAGCATTTAAAGGGGTTATAAGGTCATGATGACACAACACGACGTGCCTCGCCATATAAAGCGTTTCCACTCTAACTTTAAAACAACACAGCTATTTATAGCTCTGCTCTTACTCCGTCTGTCCGTCTGACACACAAAAAAAGCAAATAGAGGAATAGTTTGCTCGGGACGGAGGGAAGCAGGGGTCGGCTCTTGGCTCTGCGCGGCCTTGAATGTTTGCAGACTTTCGAGCGGATAGAAAGAGAGTGAGAGAGAGTCATGTGTCATCGTGTTCACCGTAACGTTTGTCTTCATGTGGTGGGAGGCAGTGGCTTGGTACGGAGATATGTGGAGAAATGTGAGGTGCTGGCAGGGTAAAGTGTGTAGGTGCTATCTCTTCCTGGCTCTGGTTTCTGAGACATTCCTTCAAACGGAGCCCTAAGCTTTTAACTTTTCAATGTCAACTAGCCGAGGTACACTCAGCCCGGAGGAATTCATGTTAGTATGTTTTGGAGCCGTGGTTGAGGCGTAGTTATCCTGGTCGATGTTGTTTTTTCTCGGCCGCTTCCTTTGTGATTATTTTTTGGTAAATTGATTATAAGCCTATTCCTGTGTAGCTTGTATAATACAATACAACCATATGTAGGCCTGGATGGATATCAGATATGAAAATATAAGCAATATGCAATCAATATGTATTCGATTTATTTGGTATAATGTAAGGAAATGCAACAATTGATCAAAACTTCCAGGGTAACTATGGCACATGGCTTGAACGTTAATTCATATTCATTCAATATATTCATATTAGGTAGATAGATATCAAGATTCAAGATTCCATATTGTTGCATATGTGTAACAAGTACAATGAAATGCTTACTCCCCATTCACTCCCACAGTATGATGTCTTCACAACAATAACAGTAGAATTAAAAAATATATAAATTTAGTAGGTACATATGGCGGCTGGTGTAAGAAGCATTTTTATTCATTTAAAGTGACCCATGACCAAATATGTATTAATGTATGATGTATTCTCCCCTGGCTCTTCAGTCACTGCAGGGCCAGATGACGGGCCACCAGACCGCGGTGGAGACGCTGCGCAAAACGTCCGACTCGCTGACCTCGTGTGAAGGAGAGCTGCTGAGCCGCCCGGAGGAGATCCAGGAGGCCGTGGGTGAGGGGACATCGGCACCCCATGGGGCCACGACACCGCACTATGGCACTATGGCACCATGGTGTCCTTCTCCACTGGGGAAACACGAGGGGAATGTCCTTTTTAAGTGACCTCGATGGACACCGCAATGATGTTTATTGATCAATTGTTGATGAGAAAAATGAAAAAAATCAGCGTAAAAAATATGTAAAATTACATTTTACACACCGCTTAGGGGTTTAACAATAGTAAAATTGAATAGCCTGTTTTTTAAAGTAAAAGCCATTAAATTTGATCTTTTTTTGAATGCAGAAAAAATCTTGGCAAACTGAACAGATGCTATTTTTTTTTCCCCAAAGTACTATATTTTAATGGGAGTCCATTCCTGCACACATTAAAAAAAACCTCATAAAAGTATATTGAATTACATTCAACCAATCACCTAAAAAACACAATGATTCATTTTATTTCCAATACGTGTGAACTCAACCTATCCGTTTCCCGGGGGTTGTGGGGCTGGTTTCTGTTCCCAAGACGACATCGCAGAGCGCTACGACAACCTGTCCAAGTCGGTGAGCGACCGCAACGAGAAGCTGCAGATCACCCTGACGCGGTCCATGAGCATGCAGGACGGCCTGGACGACATGATGGGATGGATGCTGGGGCTGGAGGAGAGCGTGAAGGAGACGGGGCCCATACCCCTGGACTCTGCCGCCTTGGGGGCCCTCCTCAGTAGAGAAGCAGTGCGTACAACAGGGTCATAAGTCGTGGATTTTCAGGGCTTATCCTGAAGTCCTCTGTTTTCTAGAGCAGCGGTTCCCAAACTTTGATTCCCAAACTTTGGTTTGGGAACCTGTACCCCCCTCAAACATTGAACCTCTTGCTGTGTAGCCCCTCTACCTCTCATCTGATGTGAAGACGGTGTTATTGGCTATTTTGCTCTCTAGTCAGCCTCGTAGAAAGCCCTCTCATATTCCAAACAAGTGATATGCACATCAGCTCAAACACAATAAGAATGACTTCTCTGGAAATCATTTTTACAAAATATTTTAAAAAGTAGGGGAGGTTTATTTAGAGAGGCTATTACAGATTATTTTTGTTGCCGTACCCCTGACGTAACTGTGTGTACCTTTTGGGCTACGCGTAGCCCCCTTAGGAAATAGGTGTTCTAGGGAATGATAAATGCTTTTAAGGTAAGAGTAGATCAGGGTTGAGTACTGAGTAAGAGGCTGAACAACAAGTAAACAGTGATGCTTTGACCTGATTGGATGCTCCTTCTTGCCTAAAACTAAATCAGCTTTATGTTTTTGAAATCACATGCGAAAGAGCACATATGTAATACTATACGATACGTATGTACCATACACATGTAGGACGTTCAAAGCCTGCTATATCAACATGTGTGTGTTTGTCTCTGAATTTCCCAAGGCCCTGGGTCAGGACATCGCGAGCCGCCAGAGCAGCATCTCCGCCATCGAGGCCAAGGTGGAGAAGTTCGCCGAGACCGCCGCCCCGTCTACCGCCGCCACCCTGCAGTCCAAGATGGAGTCCCTGTCCCGGCGCCTGGCCGACACCCGGGATTCCCACCAGCTGAAGGTGTCTGGCCTGGAGCGGGTCAAGGGGCAGGTGGAGCAGTTCGAGGGGACCGCCGAGAAGGTGGGCCAGTTGGTGGAGAAGCGGGCGCAGGAGCTGCGCGAGACAGACGGCCCGGGGAAGAGCTTCAAGGAGCTCTCGCAGCTCATACAGGTACTCCAGTTACTACTACTACTACTACTACTACCACTACTACTACTACTACTACTACTACTACTACTACTACTACTACTACTACTACTATCACTACTACCTCTACTACTACTACTTCTAGAACTTTATTTAGACCCAGAGAACTGGTTTCCGTTACAATTGCTCTGCCCAAGAACTGAAAACATTTATCGAAAGTAAAGGAAGAGGAGAAAATAAAGGAGAAACAGGAAGGTGATATAGAATATACATAATGTATCTAATATATAATAAATATACTATTTGTGCTGGGATATTGCACATTAAATCCGAAAACGACATGTTTGTGATAATGAGTAATGAATGAATTTTTACACGTGTTAAATAACACCATTGCCGAAGTGCGAATTCATTTAACCCATAATGAAAATGATGAACGGATTGGTTGTCATTGTGACTCCCTGTAGGACACTACGGCTGAGATGGCCCAACACAACAAGGACCTGGAGATGCTGAAGAGCCTCTCCGTGGAGCTCTCCACCATAAACCCAGAAGCCAGCAAGACCCAGATACAGGGCAAGCTGGACAGCCTCACCAACGTGTACAGGTCCCTGAAGGACACCGTCAAAGAGAAGTACGTGGTGTCATGATATCCACTCAGGCTAATGTTCAAAGTGTGATTTAACTGGAATTGGCTCTTCGACGAATGAAAATAACAGGACTTGAGCAGAGTTTACAAGCTGGTCGGCAAAGACTGGCAAAAACATCTCTGAAATTAAGCTTTTATTTAAGTACCAGTGAAAAAATGGCATAGAATACCAGGTAGAAGAGTTTAGAAGACATGCGAACACGTAAAAGAAAATCAACAACCGCACGATTTTGGGGTGACTGGCACTTTCATGTGTTTTAACTTTTATGTATTTGTATGAACTTCTGATGGAGAAAGATGTCATCACTTTCCCTGCTTACTGCTTACTGCTTACTGCTTACTGCTTACTGCTTATTGCTTATTGAAGGACATGATGGAGAAGTTGTGTGTGCTTTCCAGATATGGAACCTACATTTTCATAAGAACGACAGACAATAATTAGTTTGCTCCTTCGGGCCCGCTCTCACAAACCTCACACACAGCGAACCCAATCGGAGCCGTCGTTTCATCTGGATCTCCTCTACCTCTTCACCCCGACCCCCCGACCCCCCCCCCCCCTCCTCCTCCTCCTCCTCCTCCTCCTCCTCCTCCTCCTCCTCCTCCTCCTCAGGAAAGAGGAGGTGTCATCATGTCGCGATCAGCTGACAGAGTTCAGGGGTGCGGCCAAAGAGCTCACCGTCTGGCTGGAGGCGACGTCCCGGCGGGTCCCGGACGTGCAGCCCGGCAGCAGCAGCACCCAGCGTCTGGAGGAGGACCTGCGCAGCCTCAGCGTGAGTCGGCCTCCGTCGGAGTTTGTTGTGGAGACGTGGCGTTGTGTCCCCCCCGTGCTTGTTCAGTACTACCGGGCGGCGCCCTGATCCGGCGCTGTTGTTGTGTTAAAGTGGAGGCAGAAGGCGATGAGGTCTCTGTTTTGACCCTGTGAAATCGGCGGTTGGCAACGGTGTTGTTGCAAACGGATGTGTGTGTGTGTGTGTGTGTGTTTTCGTGTGTGCATGTGCGTGCTTGCGTGTGTGTGGAACGGATCACATTGCTCACACTCCCCTAGCCGCCTCCACTTAATAATTTCCCTCTCTATGGTGCCAAACTCAGGAGATGAATGGAGGGCCGGTTGAAGCGCTGTATCATGCTGAACCCTAACGCCTGACAGCCTACTTCCTCCAGGAGATGAGAAAGTACAGTGGTACACAGAGAGATCACAGCCAGTGTAGTAGTTGGCAGAGCTAGACAGAACTGTTGAAGCCCAGTATAACTGTGTACGAGTCGGAAATGGCTCATGATGATGAGAGACTTCTGTAATGCCCATTCCTCCCCCCCCCCCCCGTGGAGGATGATACTGAGTTTTCATGTTATTTATGTCAAATGATCTGACAAACCATTGCCATGGTGACACTAATTATTTGAGCATTATTTTTGGTTTGATTTATTATTTTGTTGTTATTTTAAGATTTGAATATTAAATATAAAGATTTGAATATTAAATGTTAAGATTTTAACATTATGTTATAACAATATCAGATATAATATACTCAAATTTCAAGTGTGTATTAGTCATATGCACAATCACAACAGTGGAAGTCATTAAAGGCCATGAAATTCCATTCCATTGAAATCGTTTTTGGTATATTGATCATTTTTAATTGTTATATATTGTTATATATATATATATATATATATATATAGTTTCTCCCAACCTCGATAACACACAGGCTCATCCCTGTGTGTTCATTCATCACATACCTTTCATTCTGATCGGATGGTTATTGTTATCGTTATTATTACTATACATGGTTTGACCCGGTTGAACTCATTCCTCAGGGCCTGCTAGAGGAATGGACGGCCAAGGGCCCCACGGTGCAGGACCTGAATAGCAGAGGATCAGCGCTGTGCGCAAACATCAGCGCTCTCACTTCCCCGGCCAAGACCAACGGCGCCAATAAGTCAGGTACAGCGATGTGGAGATACAGTAAAGCATGGGTGTTCTAGGGGGCACGGAGTCTTGGCTAACCGGTGGAGGTGAATTCCCTGTGTGAACGGCGTCTCACTTGAGCCTTGTTGTGTTGTGTTGTGTTGTGTGTTTGTTCTGCATTAGCTCTTACTAACGGTGGCGGTCCCGTCGGGAGTCATGCCTATCTTACCAATAGAGGTAGTTCTCCTGGTTTTTCCTTTTTCACATATTTTCACACATCGCTTACTGACTGGTCTTTTCTCTCAATACTACAAATATACAGTAGATATGTAACTGCCTGACTTCGTCTGCTCGATCCGAAAGCCACTTAAACCTGCACTGAGTCACTTTTTCTAGTGATTAGGAATAATATGGAATGCTTCAATAAAGAAATACTGACATTGTGCAGATTTAAGATATGTCTTAACATCATGACACGGTAAAGTACTTCAGCTCCGGCCTCCTCATATCTGAATGTCCATTCCCGGGCCGGCCTCCACAGAGCTAACGGTCATCCAGCAGAACATGTCCTTCGTCACCGAGGGCTACGACAGCCTCGGCGGGAGGCTGAAGAGCGGGGCCGCCGAGCTCAGCGCTCTGGTGGAGGGCGTGAAGGAGGCCCGGCGGGAGGCCGACCGCATGGTGGCGTGGCTGGGGGACATGAAACGCAAGGCGGCCGCGGAGAGAGGTTCGGTGAAAACGCGGCTTGAGCAACAGAAGGTACGGAGCATCTCGGGAACTCGCCAGGGTTGGACGTAAGGGGTTGGGAGCCTAGTGTGTTAGGGCGAAAAGGTTGTGGACCTGTAATCCTTTCCTTGAGCAACATCAAGTAACCGCTCCTCAATCACAATGGCCCTCTGTCTGTATTCACTATTAGTGACTTCGGAACACTACTAAGTCAAATATTCAAACTCATTTGCATACAACATCGCATTTGTTTTGGATTGCATGGACTGGTTTTCTTATTTTTATCGTGTGTGTGTTTTTGTGATGAAAGGAGTTTGAAGCCGACATGAAGCAAGAGCAGGAGCAGCTTCAGCAGCTCAGACAGAAGCTCCTCCGGTTGATTGAGACTCACCCGGACTCTCCCCAGGCGGCTGCATGGAAACAGACGCTGGCGCAGATCGGTGCGTTGAACAAAAGGGGCTTTTTCCCTGCTCTTCTCTGGCGAAATGCAAGCTATTGTCACCGCTCTGTTTGGGATTGGATGTAGTGGCATGTTGTGTAGTCGCAGCTTTAGGCCGGCTACCTTTCAAACGATGGCGAGTAGTGACGCCACAACACACACATTTCAGTCAGAAGTAGCAGGTTCGTACAGTTGATGTGATATCCATTCCTTCCAAGTCCAGTTTTTTTTATTGCACTATTAAATACCTTATATGTGCGTCATTGGCTCTCCTCGCCAATAATAATGCCATCATGGTCCTGATGTTCAAAGCCCAGATCAGCAGGGGTTTATTATTATTTTTAAAAAAGGCAGGTTTTTCTGGATGGAGAAGAGGGTAGTTACAGCTAACTCATAACAACTGTTCTCGCCTTGCTGCTTAGATGCCACGTGGGATGAGGTCACATCCTGTGTGGAGGACAGGAAGCAGCGCCTGGAGCGATCCAACAGGAACCTGGAGGCGTTCCAGGTGGCCGAGCCCCAGCTCCAGCAGTGGCTTTCGGAGAAGGAGCTGATGATGAGCGTGCTGGGGCCCCTCTCCATGGACCCCAACATGCTCAAGATGCAGAAGCAGCAAGTCCAGGTGACTAGTGTGAAACAGTGAAACAGCTTGTTGCTTTGGTGCATATTGTTGTGTGAAATGGCATGTGGAATATTGGCGGAGGCTGTGAAAATGGAAGATATTGAGGCATAGTTCGTATTGTATTTAGTACGTCATGTCTTCATGACGTACTAAATAGAATACAACTACCGTTGATGACGCCATGAAGCGATGATGTCACACCAAAAATTTCTAATAATTAATAAGTAATCGGCATAAATTAGGTTATGATCAGTATCTAGTTTTGGCTGTTTAGATTTTTCATTTTTCGATTCAATGTTCACACATTCTCGTCCCTTCCCTCCAGATCCTCCAGAATGAGTTTGAGAGCCGCAAGCCCCAGTACGAGGAGCTCCACAAGGCTGCCACAGCCATCCTGGACTCCTCCTCCTCCAGCGGTGCGGACCTGTCCGGCGGCAAGGCGGTGAGGGAGCAGCTAGCGGCGGTCACCCATAAGTGGGAGGACGTGACTGGGCAGCTGGACGGCCGGGCCGGCCTCATCGACCGGGCAGCGGTGAAGACGGGTCAGCTCCAGGAACTCCTGAAGAACCTGGGGCAGACCTGCGCCCGGCTGGAGACGGAGCTCAGCGGGGAGCAGGGCCGGCAGCACAGCACCCAGCCCGACGCCGTGAAGAAACAGCTGGAGCAGGTCCACTCCATCTCGGCCCAGCTCCGGGAGGAGAGGAAGAGCTTGAAGGAGGCGGAGGCGGTCGGGGCGGAGCTCACCTCCATGGTGACGGAAGACTACCTGAAGGCGGACCTGGCCAGGCAGCTGGAGAGCGTCAGCAAGCCCTTTAAACAGCTGGAGGAGAAAGCAGGTTTGGCTCCCAATTCTATTTGCCATTTTGTGTTGTTTCAGAGTATCTGCAGGATTTTTTGTTTTTGGAGGGGACATATCATTATGTTTATAGGCTGTGATTCAATTTGATGTTTAATGATTGCAGTCTGTTTCATTTTACAGTGTCCTTGTATTATTCCATGTATTCTACCTCATCAATTCCCTGTGTGTCCCTGAAGGCTTATGCTTCTCTGTGTGTTTTCGCTAGATGTCTAGATTAGTTTTCGATTCAGATTTTAATTGAATCTAAAGTTGTATGCCGTTAATGCAATCCAATTGAATTACAACCGATAACCCAAAATAAAAACAACAATAGCGTATCAACAATGCCAATCGACATATGGGTTGACTCTATATTCCCTCCCTTGTAGCCAAGCGTGTGCAGCAGCTGAACTCCACCTTCGACAGCTCTCAGCAGTTCCACCAGACCTCCGAGGAGTTCCAGACCTGGCTGGACGAGAGGCTCCGAGGGCAGTCCGGTCCTCGGCCCGTCTCTGCCAAGGTGGAGGCCCTGCAGCAGAGCCTGAAGGACCACGGTGCCCTGCAGAAGGCCCTGAGCGACCACGAGCAGCCCTACAACACCGTCATCGGCGAGGGTGATGCTCTGCTGCGGAACACCGACGGCGCCGAGAAGCTGGCGCTGCAGGGCCAGCTCTCGGCCCTCTGCGCCGACTGGGAGGAGGTGAAGAAGGGCTCGGCCGACCGCGGTGCGGTGCTGGAGGCGGCGCTGCAGATGGCGTCGCGGTACCGCGACCAGGCGGAGATGCTCGGGTCCTGGGCTGAAGAGTGCGAGGCCGGCCGGGACCGCGTCCGAGCGTCGGTCGACCCGGCGGCCGTGGAGAACGCCCTCTCTCAGGTCAAAGCCCTCCAGAAGGACGTGGAGAAGCACAGAGGGGCGGTGGAGCAGCTCAACGCGGCCGCAGACAGTCTGCTGGAGGCGGCCGACACGGACACCGACGGCGTCAAGGCGGAGAGGGCCGCCCTCGGCGAGAGGGTAGATGCACTGGCTGAAGGGCTGCAGAGCAAGCGGGAGTCACTGGAGAAGACCTCGCGGACACTGAAGGAATTCAACGACACCGAAAAAGAGGCTAAAAGCCAGATGGAGAGAGCGAAGAAGCAGGTGGATGCCTATGAGTCACTGGGGGTACAGGCCTACAGCAACAAGACCTTGACCAACATGAAGACCCAGCAGAAGAGCTTGGAGGCGGTGCAGAACCAGGTGGAGCAGCTGAAGAGCCTCGCCAAGGACCTGGTGGTGGACGTCCCAGATGCAGAGGGAGTGACGGACCTTCTGTTGCAAGCCGACTGCCTGGAGAAGGAGTACGGCTCCCTCCACACTAAGGTGGAGGAGACCTGCTCCACGCTGGAAGGCAAGCTGCAGGGCATCGGCCAGTTCCAGAACAACATCCGGGAGATGTTCCGAGAGTTCACCGACTTGGACGACGAGCTCGACGGCATGAAGCCGGCGGCCCTGGACCTGGCCATTCTGAAAGAGCAGCAGGACGCCATCGGGGGCTTCGTGGCCAAACTGCAGGAGCTGATGGCCAACACGGTCAGCGCCGGGGAGAGCTGTAAGAAGATGCTGGAGACGGAGTCTTCGCCGGACCTGTTCGGCCTGAAGAGAGACGTGGACGCGCTCAGCAAGCAGTGCGGCAAGCTCCTGGACAGGGCGAAGGGCCGTGAGGACCAGGTGCGGGACTCGCACGGCCGCCTCGAGGAGCTGTACTCCAAGCTCCAGCACAGCGCTGGGAAGCTCAACCGGGCCGGAGCCACGGAGGAGTCCCAGGGTGTGGTCGGCATGGAGACGGAGGTCATCAACCAGCAGCTGGAGGCCTTTAAGGTACCGTCGACACAATGTGAACGTTTGATAGTGCGAATATACAATGTCTTACTGTATACTGTGCATCGGATTACAGTATATGTCGGTTAATAGCCCCGTAAAGAGCGGTTGTTTGGTATCAGTCGCCTGTCTCACATTACATTCGATTCTTTTTTTTGGTTTGTTCTCTGAGCGCATTTGTTTTGTTTCACTTGGGTGATGTAACATTACCGAGGGGGTTTACGTACTCACCCTGAATACAAATCCATGGATGGCTTCCCAGCTTGTGTGTATACATTGCTGACTTGATACATGTCAACAATGGATGAAGGGGAATCTAACCACCGTTGTGCAACCTTGCAACATTTCCTTGTGGCGTTTTGAATTCGTAAAAGTGTGTCTGCACTCATTCTTTCATTCCTTTCATTCTTGGTTACTCTTTGTCGAGGTGTGCAGGAGATATATTTGTATGGTTACTGTGACCATTTTAAATTGGATATTAGCAGTAATTCAAGTGGATCATTTAATGGGTGACTGCCAAAAGACATTCATTTCAATATATTAAGATGAATTTGGTTTTTAATCCCACGCCCTCTCCATATATTTCCTGAAATATGTCCTGAAATCTCACGCCACCTCAATACCACCAGTGCCACCTCTCTCATGCTTGGGGTGCCCCGGGGCCAACACACATTGAACTGGTTGTCCTGGCTGCGTGTGCGGTGATGATCCTCTGGTGAAACCCGGTTCGAAAAGCATCTGGTGCTTTTCGAACAGAAACAGAGCTAAGATGTGTTCCCATGTGCGGCAGCATCACTGATGGAGGACCAGGCGGGGGGAGGCTAGCTAGAGCCAGGTGGCGACCAGCAGGGCATCGCTTATGTCAGGCGTCTCTGGCATGGCGACAGGGCTAGCCTGAATGCGGTTCCCTGACTCTTCACGCAGTGAAGCGGACGGTGGTCGTATACGGCTGAAACAGTCAAAGCATGAAATCATCCTTAACCCTAAGATCTGAGTGGTCCAGATCGTTCGGAATGTTTGAATGATGAAAACCCTCCGGGGGGGGGGGGGGGTTTATCAGTTGGTCCTGTCGGTACTTTGGTCATTTTAGAATATGCTAAAAGGTTGTTGAGGTCACTTGGCTAAATGTGTTGTGTCTTCAGGGTGAGATATGAATGTGTGGTGAAAGTACTGTTAATCAAATGATTCATGAGTCATCCACCAACCAAAAGGAACAGAAAGTAATGTAATACTGTCGATGAGGTCACCCTTGATGTTGTAATTATAGCAATACCAACAGAAATCATCCAAACCAATCTTTTTTACTTTTTCAAATGAGAGTTCATTTATTTGCAATTCATTATATTTAATTAATATAATGTTCTATAGGGCATTGGGTTAAAGCAGTATCAGTCAAGGAGGCTTGTTAGTATCAGTGGAGACACAGTTAGCATGGGAGACCATTAGCCACAAAGGGTGAACGTAAAGTGTAAAGTGTTGGATGAGTCTGTCAATTCCTTTCGAGTACATTAAAGAGGATTAACCTTTATTTGGAATCAAAACTGACTAAAATGTATATTTGTCACTGTAATGTATAGTGCACTGCATCAAAATGCCAACTGTACAAATTCCATTACGAAAGGTTTAAAATGTAGGTCAGATGATCATTGATCATTCTGTGAATGCTGAATGGGATGCATATTAGAGGGGTGTGACCCAATGCCCTACTGGGCTTAGTGGATTATACTCTCATGTGGGGTTTGTGTGTGTGTGTGTGTGTGTGCGTGTGTGTGTGTGTGTGTGTGTGTGCGTGTGTGCGCTGTGTGTGTGCGCCGTCCAGATCCAATGTCTCTTGTTGTTTGTCCTACAAACCAAAGGGCTGTGGGTGTTGCCGTCAAACAGCGGATGTTATGTATCGCAGAGTTTCCCCCTTTATCAAAGTTACATTTTCCTGATGAAGCCTGGGACCATCTTATTCATAATACAGTAATATCTTAGTTGGGGCTTATTTGGCAGGCAATAAGCCAATGGAAAAGCGAGTAAAGCAAGCACTGGACCTATGTGCTATCTTTCTGTCATCGGTTAAACAGCTGACTGTTCTCTACGAAGACGCTTGTATACACAAAAACAACAACAGAAAACGTTGAGGGGCGTCACTGTCAGAGGAGTGATTGATTGAAAGTGTTGCTAAGCAACAGGATTTTTTTTTTTGTTGTTGTTTGGTTTCTGACCTATCACCGGGCCCCGGTGGACTACAACGGCCTCAGCTGCTGGCGGAAAATTCCCATTGTGTTTATTCGCGGAGCAGCGCTATCCCTAGCGTTAAGCATCCTGGGAAGGACCGGCGGAAGACAGTCAGAACGGCAACAAAGCTCACCTTATTCCTATATTAGGTTTGCTCTCTGTGTTTCATACCCAAAAGGCCTGGGATGTGTGTGTGTGTGTGTGTGTGTGTGTGTGTGTGTGTGTGTAGTGTGTGTGTGTGTGTGTGTGTGTGTGTGTGTGTGTAGTGTGTGTGTGTGTGTGTAGTGTGTGTGTGTGTGTGTGTGTGTGTGTGTGTGTGTGTGTGTGTGTGTGTGTGTGTGTGTGTGTGTGTGTGTGTGGTGGGGGGGGGGGGGGTGGATTGTGTTACATTCTGTAGTGTGTATTCTGTGGACCAGGATCTAAGTGCGGTAAATCTCTCTATTCTCTCTGCGTTCTCTCTCTTTCTCTCTCTCTTGCTCTCGATATTCTCTTTCTCTCTCTCTGTATTCTCTCTGTAGTCTCTCTCTTTCTCTCTCTTGCTCTCTCTTGCATTCTCTTGCTCCTTCTCTTGCGCTCACTATTCTCTCTCTCTCTATTCTCTATTCTCTATTATCTCTCTCTATTATCTCTCTCTATTTTCTCTCTCGCTCTCTCGCTCTCTCTCTCTCTCTCTCTCTCTCTCTCTCTCTCTCTCTCTCTCTCTCTCTCTCTCTCTCTCTCTCTCTCTCTCTCTCTCTCTCTCTCTCTCTCTCTCTCTCTGGGCACCATTGGCAGCTGTGAGGAGAGAAATAAACAGAAGAGAGGACAGGACTGTGGGACCAACCTTATTTGATGTGCTTTTACCTTTTTAGGTCAGGCTTTGGAAGAGACGACTCACTGGGATTTCTTTTTTTTGTTCAGTTGGTTTTGGCGCCTGTACAAAGTGTTGGTACATACTTCATATACATCAATGTGTAACCACTGAAAAGGAAAACTAGTAAAAATATGTTTGTGTGTGTGTGTGTGTGTGTGGGAGGCGAAGACGAGGTAGTGATTGTGTCCTCTCTCTCTCTCTCTCTCTCTCTCTCTCTCTCTCTCTCTCTCTCTCTCTCTCTCTGTATGTCTCTCTCTCTCTCTCTCTCTCTCTCTCTCTCTCTCTCTCTCTCTCTCTCTCTCTCTCTCTCTCTCTCTCTCTGTATGTCTTTCTCACTCTCTCTCTGTATCTCTCTCTCTCTCTCTCTCTCTCTCTCTCTCTCTCTCTCTCTCTCTCTCTCTCTCTCTCTCTCTCTCTCTCTCTCTCTCTCTCTCTCTCTCTCTTGTCCACCCCAGCCCCACAGACATTGCATCAGTGTGTCTTTTGTGAACCTGAATCACACCGTTGCTATTCCCATCACTGAACCAGGTGGTGGAGGTGGTGGTGGTAAGGGGTGGAGCCAGGGAGGAGGGGGGGGAGGTGTGAGTTAGCGACCATTGTGAACCACCGCATAGCGTTGCTTAGTCACTGCCACAGAACAGTGACACCGTCTCTCCTGGAGGTGAAACCTGAGACCGGTTTCCTCTCTCTGGGAGCGGCGAGTTGCTACACGCTGTGTGTGTGTGTACTTTTTTCCGCCGTAAGGAGATGAGTTTGGTCGATGAGCAACCCGTCACCCCTAGTGTTAATAGAACTGTTTTGAGTGAATCAGAGGCCCCTGTGGCCAGTGGTGGCCATGGGTGGTGATGTCATGGACACCTGTTCTGTTCGTTGTCTGACTGATGACAGATGATCTCTTTTTTCATATTTGTCGAATATAGAAATTGCTCGTCGGGACCTGCTGTTGTGTGTTGTCACGTCTCTCTTCGTGAAATGTCACGTTTTATTTTCAAAGATAGAGTAGAGTAGCGAGTAGAAACCTAGTCTGGGTCATCAATTCGAATAAAACTAGTAACTACGCACTATTTTTGCCTGTGAAATAATATTCTGGTAATATCATTTGCAGCCAGTGATAATATGAGTCAAATAAAAATTTGTATGGGACTGTACCCATGTACTTGCAAATGTGTTTTCTAAGCACTCTGGATCTATTGAATATCTGCTGCATGGCCTCTACTATTGTATTTCACTTGTTTCTATGCGCCAGGAACAAGACAGGCCAGTGTGTTGTTCTGGGTTGCTCCTTTTCATTTAGTTTTCAACTCCTCGCCCCGGCTACCGAGGAGGCACGGAGCGATCCAGGAAACAAGGACAAATTTGTTTCATTAGCACTTCCTCCTCTCGCGACCTCTCACTTCTCCTACGACAACAAAAAGCCCCCCCCCCCCCCCCTGCCTTCCACGGACCTGGCAGAGCTACGGCGTGTTAGATTACCTGCGAAGCATTCCTCTGTAATTAAGAAGATCTGCGGGGTCCACCACCACCAGCACCACCAGCAGCACCACCACCAGCCCCACCACCACCAGCCCCACCACCTCCAGCACCAGCACCACCACCTCCACCACCAGGAACATAGCAGGAATTAGAAGGGAAATGCATGTATCTATTTCAGCTTAGCTTGTGATGTCACCCGAGATTAAGATCTTGTTGCATGCTGGTCTTTGTTGATTTTATTTGGGGGATTTTTAAGCTGACCCCGTCCCCCTCCCTCCCCCCCCTCCCTCCCTATCCTCCCCCTAAAGGGAGGGGGGGGGAGAGCCTGAGCCAGAGACTGAGAGCGTGAGCCAGACTGTGTCAAGGTTTGGGGGGGTGGGGTTGCTACTAGTGAAGTCATATAGGGCCGGCGGAGACATAAGGGGAATTAGGGGGGGGAAGAAAGAAAAAAAAAAGAAAAGGGTCACGCTTTCGACCAATCAGCATGTCGCTATGGCAGCCCTCAGCACGAATGGAGTTGTGGCAGATGTTGTCTGTATAATGAGAGGAGGCGGGGCCTGGGTGTCTCTGCCAGGGAGGGAGGGAGGGAGAGGGCTGTCAGTGTGAGAGAAACGATGGGAGAGAAAGGGCTGGCTTTTTTGTTTGTATCCAGGAGTACCGGCTTTTTCTCTGAGTAGCAGCCCCGTGCGCACTGATTGTTTCACAGAAGAGGAGCTCTCTGGATATGTTCTGTCCCCTGGATGTTGGGCTTCGCACTGTGGAGTACATGTTGGGTGTTGTCTTACGTTTACCGGGGCCAAAGAGAGGAGCACTTTACGACCAGGGGAACAGCAGGGAAGTTTGATGAAGCGCTGGAGAGAGAAGAGCCATGAGGAATATATTTTGATGACTTCATGAATGAATGACTGATTTCCATTCCGGGGTTCCTGATTTCTGCACAGTTTCGTTTTAGTTCATGGGCTTTGGGAGTAATTTTTTTTAAATATTTTTGATAAAATAATTGTTTATTTATTATTTTTATTTTGAAAGCTTTTTTTTTAGCACTTTTGATTCAGCACATAACTATTCCAGGGATAATTAAACATGTTAATATCTGAATATGAGTCCATGCTTTTTATAAATATCATTTAAAAAACTATATTTTTTTCTAAAATACATGTTTTTATATATTTTTTGTTCCATGAATTCTTATCGAACTTATTTCTTACTATGCACATCGCTTCGCACTTTTACCTCACCAAAAAGTGTCAAAGCGCCAAAGAAAGAACCCCGTTCAGAGAACAAGCGTCACTTGTCGCGGTGTGCTTCTCTTTCACTCACCCGCTAGCGTCTCCATTGTTCCGAGATGGGGAAGCCTCTCAGCCGGCCAGATTGCCTCCGGCAGAACCCCTCCTGTGTGGGCAAGGGGGGGGGCGAGGAGGAGGAGGATCTCAACGTTGACGACTGCTACGTGCCCCAGAGGTCCATCTACGACTCGGTGCGCCTCAACCAGCACATAGACTCCGGCTCCAAGGGCAGCCTGGCATCTCGCCGCCTGGCGGGCACCCTGCCTTATGCTCATCGCACCCTGGACCTCAGCCTGGGAGGCCTGTGCGGCGGCGGTGGCGGCGTGCTGTCGTCGGCCAGCGCCTTCGAGCTGCGCGGCCGCAAGCCCGTCCCATCGGACGAGCGCTCGGCGTCCGAGGGCCTGAGGCTCAACGGCGACGCCGTCAGAGGTGCCGCCGCAGCGCTGCTCTTGGCCAAGACGGGTCTGCTCCGGGGGAGCGCGGAGGAGAAGAAGAAGAAGAAGAAGACAGAGAATGACCTTCAACGGCCGCCGCATCGCCGGCGGTCCTGGAGGAGCTTCGCCGACCGGCCCGGCCTCGGGGTGGCGGACGGCGGGCGAGGGCGGAGTGTCACCGGCTCCTTGACGTCGGAGGAGGACTCGGGTCTGTACAGCCCCACCCACGAGAGGGAACGTCGCGGGGGCGCCCGCTTCCGCCAGCGGCAGGGTGCGGGCACCCACAGCCTCTCGTCCTCAGAGGCCACGCACGTGTCCGGCGAGCTGAAAGTGGGTCGATCGCTGAGCTCCGGGCAGGAGGAGTTCCCCTTCTCCCCGGCCAGGGACACTCCGTCCAGGTCCCTGTACAACAGCGGCAGCCTGGTTCGCCCGCCCCTTCTAGACGACCGAGGCAGGGTAGAACCTGGCGAGAGAGAGCCCGTCCCAAACGGGGAACTCCGCCGATACTCCGTGGGCAGGTCGTCGTCTTGCGGGTCTGCCCCCAGGACTCACAACGGCGGCGTCGGCTGGCGCTCCGAGGCCCTGGTGGACTACGATGAGCTGTCCACCGCTGAGCTCTCGGAGGATGTGTCATCGCCCGGGGACTGTGAGCTGGTCAGCGTGGTGGTGACGCAGCCAGAGGCCCGCGGAAACTCCACGCCCCCTGCCAAGCATAGCCTGCAGTCAGACTGCTGCGTGGTGCAACACGGGGCCTCCAAGTACACCATGGAGGACTTAGAGGAGTTCCTGCAGTCGCTGGAGGCCTGTCTGCCCAATGGCACCATGCAGACATTCGAACACTCCAGCGGCCTGGACATCCAGACCTTGTTATCCGCCATCGCTTCGTGTCCTGAAATGGACCTGATTGGTTGTTTGCCCTCGCAGGTGCCCAAAAATAGCCCCCCGTATGTCTTTGTTTCTGTGTTTGTGTGTGTGTGTCAGTGATCTGGCCAAACACGTGTTTTGTTAGATGGCTGTGCCAGTTCAGATTAGTCTTTCCAGGCTGGCGCCTTGCGTATCACATTACGTGGTGGCCGAATTATGGAAGTGCGGTCATGTGCAGCCACGATTCAACGTCTAGCCGTGCTCTGTCTCCTTCCACAAGTTGGCGATTGGTTACAGGGAGCTGTTGTATGTAAAGATTGTGTTGTGAACACAGCGGATGCTGTAACACACCATTCAACCTCTATCTCTTAAGCGGTAACACCCTGTTTGTGAAGCTGCTGAAATGGTTTACCTAAAAAGGTTTTAGACGTAATCCGTTCACATTCGCAATACGAAGATACATTTTTTTTTTAAGTTTGGATTTCGGAATTGTGAAGAGTGGATTGTGAAAATTGTGAGTTAACATTCAAAATTGTGACAGCAAACATGTTCCGCCCCTTGAAACCAGGTATTCCAGAAGGACGAGATCGACCCTCTGCAGACAGAGCTCCAGGACATCAACTCTCTGGGTCAGGCTCTGATCCAGAGCGCTGCCAAAGGCTCCTGCACACAGGGCCTGGAGGAGGACCTGGACCACATCAACACCCAGTGGAACACGCTCAACAAGAAGGTCGGCAGTTCGAATGACACACTCATTAGACTCCAGTTAGACTTCAGATAAATAGCAACTTATGTTCCAGTTCCTGTATGTTTTAATGCGTTTATTATTATTATGAATTATGTGGAGTTTAGGTCAAAATTATGTAGCTGACTTCCTTGTCAGAGGTCTAGCGTGAAAGTGAATGTTCAAGATGTTCACAATTTCATTGATTCATGGATTATTTTAATTTGTTCCGATCTTTGTTCATTTGATCCGATTCGTACTCGGCCTGAAACAAGGGGTGACGTCTTGCGCTCAACATTTTTCACACGTAGGTCGCAGAGCGGTCGGCCCAGCTGCACGAAGCCCTGCTGCATTGTGGGAGATTCCAGGATGCCCTGGAGTCGCTGCTCAGCTGGCTGACCGACACGGAGGAGCTGGTGGCCAATCAGAAGGCTCCGTCCGCCGAGTTCAAAGTGGTCAAGGCGCAGATACAGGAGCAGAAAGTAAGCCACGATAGAATCACCAGCCAACACACACAACCCTCATAACACCACACACAAACACACACACACACATACACACACACACACACACACACACACACACACATACACACACCAGCGATGCTCTTCCAACCCGGCAACCCAGGCAATTAGAGCAACATGAAGTGTCCGACATTTACCAGTCCTTTTTTATCGCCGGCCCCCTTTTGTGAAACACCTACGGGGGGGGGGGAACAAACTGCTGGACTTCATTCCCGCCTCATAAATGTCTCTTCAATTGACGCCTCTCTCGGTTCTTTCTCTCTTTCTTTCGGTGGAACAATATTTCTTGTCACACGGTGTAATAAAGCAGCCTCCCTCTTTTGTCCGTCCCCGACAGCTCCTGCAGCGGCTGCTCGGCGACCGCAAGCCAACGGTGGAGCTGATCAAGGGGGAAGGGGCCAAAGTGGCGGAGCTGGCGGAGGCTGTGGACCGGGACAAGGTGGCCAGGGAGATCCAGGGCCTGGGGCAGAGGTGGGACGCCCTGCTCAAGAAGGCAGAGAACAGGTCCGTGGTGTCTGGTGTTTCGTGCATGATCACACTCCCATTTTTAGTAAGACGAAAACCCGCTCCCCTCTGAATACCTTGTTGTTGTTGTTGTTGTTGTGATTTTGTTTAGTTTTCTGCTAAATAAAGCACAACACAATGCAATAAAGTACACTTTAATTCAGGTTTTCTTTCAATTATTCATCAACGATCCTGCATATTGTATAGAGAACATCAAAGTGTTATTTGTTCCTTCCCGTTCCTTCCTGTTATTGTGGGTATGAATTCATGGTATTACAATGCAACATGGCTTGTGGATTTTTATATAATGTAAAGCCATTTAGTACTTAACCGTGAAGTACTTGTTATTTATTAGTTCATTTTTAAAGTAGCATTTTGCTGCGTGGATGTGTGTATGTATTGTAGATTTGTAGATTTGCATTTGTATATCTTCTTCTTTGGTTTTAATGGCGGCAGGCACAAGCAACTGGAGAGCATCTTGGTGGTCAGCCAGAAGTTCCACGAAACCCTGGAGCCGCTCTCTGATTGGCTGCTGGCTACAGAGAAGCACCTGGCCAACTCTGAACCCGTTGGCACCGAATCCTCCAAACTGGAGAAGCAGATCTCCAAGCAAAAGGTAGCCGTGGTGTCCTCCCATCATCCGTCTATATACACATGTTCACTTTAAGTTGTGTTTGATTTGTTGGTTTCCTCAGTTTTTTTTATATTTTAGCCTTATTTTCCATTTTTGTTTCCGTTTATGTTCGACGTCTTCCATTATGTCCCGTTTTTTATTTAGTTGTTTATTCTTTTTTTTCCCTTTGTGTTGTGTTTCCATGACTTCTGTTTGTCGTTTGTTTTGTCTCTTCTTCGTGTCGTGTCGTTTCGTACCATTTTTTTCATCCCACCCCCCCCCCCACCCGGTCGCCCCTCCTCCCCCCACCCCGGCATGGCCCCCCAGGCCTTAGAGGAAGACATTATAGGCCACAGCAGCGACCTGTGTCAGGTGATGAGTCTGGGCCAGACCCTCCGGAGGGCCGTGAGCTCGGCGGACGACGTGGACCTGGTGCAGGGCCGGCTGGACGCCACGCAGGCCTCCTACATCGGGCTGCAGGAGCGCTGCCACCGGGCGGGCGAGGCGCTGCGCCAGGCGCAGGCCAACGCCCGGCTGTTCGGCGAGGACGAGGTGGCCCTCATGAACTGGCTGAGCGAGGCGCACGCCAGGCTCAGCCAGGTGTCCGTGCAGGACCACAGAGAGGACGCGCTGGAGAGACAGCTGGCCGAGCAACGGGTACACTGTGGGGCTGACGCCTTAACAGGGTGGGAGGGGGAGGGGGAACCTTAGGATCATTCATTTCATTCGTTCATTTCTTATTTGTTTTGATTTATGTGGACGGATTTAGTTTTTTTCCCCGTGCAACGTCTCAGCCTGGGTCCGTGTGTCGGGGACTTGTTTGGGTTTGGGTTTTTGTCAAGGGCTTTGGTTCTGGTTCTGTTCCTCCAGGCTCTACGAGAGGACATTGAGCTGCGGAGGCAGAACGTAGACCAAGCCATCGCTAACGGCATGGAGCTGCTGAAGCAGACTACAGGTTGGAGTTCTCTTTAAAGCTTTTTTCTTTTTTAATATATATATATATAATCAAATAAATACACATTTAACATGAATTCATTAATACAAATGATGATACAATTATGAAAAGATCTCTGCTTGTAGTGAAGACAGAAGTTTATTTGACCTGCTTGTGCAACCAAGATTATTGACAATATTTGTTATAGATCGTTAATGCGTGCTTCAAGCTGAAATGGCTAGCCTTCCACCACCACCACCACCTGAACCGCCATCACACGCTGCTAAGATGCTAGATAGACCAACCCGTTCATTTCTCTGTTCTAGGCGACGAGGTGGTCGCCATCCAAGGCAAACTGGACGGAATCAAGAGCAAGTACGCTGAGCTGGACGCCATGAGCAGGAGCGTGTGTGACAACCTGGAGCGGGTGCTGAGCCTGTCCACTAGGCTGCAGCGGGCCCACCAGGAGCTGAGCACCTGGCTGGAGAACGTGGAGTCTGAGGTCAGCTCCTTTGCTGCCCTGGAGCCTCTCGGGGCGGAGCTCACTCAGGCCCAGGACAGACAGAAGGTAGGGAGTGCTCTGTGTGCGTGCGTGTGTGTGTGTGTGTGTGTGTGTGTGTGTGTGTGTGTGTGTGTGTGTGTGTGTGGGTGTGTGGGCATGTGTGTGTGTGTGTGTGTGTGTGTGGCATGTGTGGGCTGTGTGTATGTGTGTGCGGTTGTGTGTGTGAAACTTTCCCTGTGTCTGGTTTTCCACTGTTAACTTCTTTCCGCTATTAACTTTTGCATGGTGGACGATGTCCATGTATCAAAGTTTATGGCCACATTCAAGCTCATTTATTACATTTTTTGGTCATTTTGGTCAACGATCAAGCACGGAAACCTAATCAGTTTCACGTAATAAATTGCTGTTATTAAAAATCACTCTATCATCGCCGTACTGTGCCGCTAGCACTGCCCCGCTTCATCGACAACTGCTGTTCCCCCCATCTAGGCCCTGTTGAAGGAGGCCAAGGAACAGAAGCCCCTGGTGGACAAGCTGAACGAGCTGAGCGTCTCCCTGCTGGACCTGGTGCCCTGGCACGCGCGTGAGGGCCTGGACAAGCTAGTCACCGCTGACAACGACCGCTTCCGAGCCCTCAGCGACGCCCTCACCCAGCACGTGGACCAGATCAACGCAGACCTACTCAAGTCCCAGCAGGTGACACGGACGCTTCTCTTCGTATTCTATTCACGGAGCGCTTCTCCTTCTCCGGGAGTTACCCCAAGTGCTTCACAAAGGCAGCAGCATGAAACAGACAAGTCACGAAATCACTATAAAAAGATTAAAAAAAACGATTTGGTGTGTATTAAAAAAACAACAATACAGTGTTGGAAAAGATAAGAATAGGATAAACAACATAAAACCCTTTTTTTTTTAATAAATAAAAGTTAAAGAAAATGAAAACTTATTAAAACCAGGAAAGCTTCGAAAATACAAGCTACAATGAAACTAATGAATTGCTTCCAGCAGCTTATTATCAAATATGGTTTCCTATATTAGCCTTAATAACACGTTACGTGGTTAGATAACTGTGAATCTCCACTCTTCCATTCCACCTCAAATCCACTTGTTGTTGAACTCCTGAAACTATTCTCCTGTTCTTAAAGTGACAGGCACCACCATTTGGCCTGTATAACATGAATGAAAATATAAAAATATGCCCGTAATTACTAAAAATAGCAAAATGTTAATGATTGTTAACATATACAACTTATATTAGGAGACATTTGGCTCCTAAACTGTTTGTATGGTAAACACTCGTATTGACACGTATAGCAACTTCCATTACAGTTTGGACAGGCGGCAGATGCTGAGCTGGCGTGGCTGAGAGAGGCCGAGGACAAACTGCTGTCCAGGGGAGAGATCCGGCTGGAGCAGGACCAGACCGTGGCTCAGCTCCAGGCTCAGAAGGTCGGTTCTGTCCTCCGTGTGTGTGTCTGTGTGTGTGTCTGTGTGTGTGTGTGTGTGTTTAGCTTAAAGGGAAGCAGGACTCAGAAAGCGGTAAACACAGTTGTGAGTAAACTCCCTCTGGTTAGTAAACTCTCCCTCTGACTGGTTCCCCCAGGTCTTCTCCATGGACGTCATGAGGCACAAAGACAGCGTGGACGAGCTGGTGAAAACAGGCAAGGCCATCATGCACAGCAAGAACCCGGAGGAAAAAGAAATCCTCAAGGTATGAACGATGAACTAAATGAAAATAAGCAATATGACGTCCAAACTATTTCAAACTTCAGTGTTGCTCACTAGGTCTCTGGTTGCAACGTACATATCATCATTGGATATTTCATTTGTATTTATTTATTGATTGAAGATAATTGTTTTGATTGTGCGTATACAAAATAAAAATCAACCTTTTAATTAAAACAATGTAGAAGTACTATACAAATAAAGGTTATTGTTATGGAGATGATATCAAGTGCCATCCTTCTTCTCCTCAGGCTAAGAGCCAGTCTCTGGTGGAGAAGTACGCGGCCGTCAGCCAGCTGAACTCGGAGCGGTGTCTGCAGCTGGAGCGGGCCCAGTCTCTGGCCGGCCAGTTCTGGGAGACCTACGAGGAGCTGTGCCCCTGGCTCCAGGACACCATGGCCACCTTCATTGAGCTGCCCCTCCCCGCCATCGAGTACGAGACCCTGAGGCAGCAGCAGGAGGAGCTTAGGGTCAGGAGAACACCTTTTTAAAACTTCAACGTGGAGCTCTCCCTGCTTTCTCCTGTTCTGACACGTTTTTGCTTTATTAATGTCACGTGTCTTCCTCATTGTCACTACAAGACAAAATTCATATGATTTCTTCTTCTTCTTTTTTCCCCTCTTCCCACTTCAATCCCACCACAGCAAATGCGGGAGCTGATCGCCGAGCACAAGCCCCACATCGACAAGATGAACAAGACAGGCCCCCAGCTGCTGGAGCTCAGTCCCCTGGAGGGCGAGCCCATCAGGGAGAAGTACACAACCACCGACCGGCTGTACACCCAGCTAAAGGCCGACGTCACTCAGAGGGCCGCCACGCTGGACGAAGCCATCTCTAAGTCCACTCAGGTGGGGGACGTTTTGCGGTTGCGGTTGTTATTTGCTGCCGTTCTTTTTTTTTTTTTTTTTCCCACCGTTGGGATTTATAAAGTAGTATCGTTTTAGCATACTGTTATTGAACACAACCAATAATGTCATCACACAGCCCATCACATCAAAATATTGATGTGATGGGCTGTGTGACGACATTATTAGTTTACGTCACAACCACCTCTCTCTAGTTCTACCTGTTTCCTGTGTCTACCAAAGCATTTTATTTATTGTTTTTAACAAATTAATTGTTTTCTTTGTCTCAGTTCCACGACAAGATCCACCCCATGCTGGAGTCCCTGGAGCGGATGTCCGAGCGGCTGCGTCAGCCTCCCTCCATCTCGGTGGAGGTGGACAAGATCCGGGAGCAGCTGACGGAGAACAAGGCGGTGTCCATGGACCTGGAGAAGCTGCAGCCGTCCTACGAGATGCTGAGGCAGCGAGGGGAGGAGATGATCGCTCGTTCGGAAGGCGCCGACAAGGACATCTCCGCCAAAGGTAGCCAAGTCAAGTCAATTCTATTTGTATATTTGTATAGCCTTTAATCACTGTTACAGTCTCAAAGGGCTTCACAGGCCATATATTTACGACACCACCCTAACCCTAGCACCCCTAAGGGGAAAACAACCTCCCTTAATGATGGAATGAAGAAAAACTTGAGAAGGGACGCAGAGTGGGGGATCCCTCCATCCAGGGATGGTTTTATTTGCTTGTCTAACTTGGCTGCTATTCCAATTTTGATTGTATGCTCGATTGTTCTCAGCCTGGTTGGATAAAATCTTCTACTCAAAGAAACTGTGAAGACCAGGTAGGGGATTAGGGGCATCTTGCTCAAGGATGCCTACAGATAGACTGTAGACATTTGGGGGGGGGGGGGGGGGGGGAGAGGGGGTTCGAACTCAGAACCTTTTGACTGGGAGTCAAACAGCCCATCCCCCGGAGACTATCCCGCCCTGTGTTGCGTCACCAACGTGTTGCGGCTTACAATATTCTCATCTAAAACGATTCTCTCCCCCCCACACCATAGCCGTACGAGACAAGCTGGACAAGATGGTGTTCCTGTGGCAGGACATCCAGGCCTTGCAGGAGGAGCGCGAGGCCAAGCTGCTGGACGTGATGGACCTGGCAGACAAGTTCTGGTGCGAGCACTGCGCCCTGCTCATCACCGCCAAGGACAACCAGGACCTGCTGAAGGAGCTGGAGGAGCCCGGGGTGGACCCCTCTGTGGTCAAACAGCAGCTGGAGTTTGTGGAGGTGAGGAGGGAGAGGCTGATCCTGTATCCATAGGCCTACCGTTTAGAAATTGTTGCAGGATTAAAAAAAAAAAGCACTTTGATATAGACTATTATTAGCCTCTCGTTTGTGATTCCTATGGCTACTCTGCACGCTGCTGTTCTCAGCATCAGCATCAATTCAATTCATCATATTTTTACCGGTGATTAAGTGAGAGAGGAAGCGAGCGTTGTTTGGTGTGAGTATGTAATGTATCATATTCATGACCAACCACGCAGGGCTTCAAGGAGGAGATTGACGGTCTGCAGGAAGAACTCGACATGGTCCAGAACCTCGGCACGGAGCTCATGACCGCCTGCGGGGAACCGGACAAACCCATCATGAAGAAAAGTCTCGACGAGGTAAGGACAAGAACGTCATTCTTCTTTCTCTTCTTCATATCAAAATTCAAGCTTTAAGGTTCTCTATTTTGCCATGTGCAACAATGGAATGCTTACTTCCCATTCACTCCCAAAGTATGAATTATTGACAACAATGACAGTAAAAGTAAAACGTCACAATAGTTAAAAATAAAAAGTAAAAGTACATAAACATAAATAGTTATAAATAGCAATAATCACACAATATGTGTTTGGATATAGGGGATGTCTAAAGCATTGTTGACACTGTGTTGTTGCTCACTAGGTCAACTCGGCTTGGGAGAACCTGGATAGGACCTGGAAGGAGAGGGTGGAGCGGCTGGAGGAAGCCATGCAGGCGGCTGTGCAGTTCCAAGATGGGCTACAGGTAGTTCCCCCGTGCTGTTCAACTACTGTGTACTGATAGATGATAGATAGATGGACTTTATTTATCCCAAATGGAAATTGTTGTGCAAAAGTCGCAATACATACATAAAAATAAGATTAAAATGAGATGGGATGAGGTGTGTTACAGATAAAGTGCACTGTTCAACAAGTAAAACAAATAATAGTAAATACTGTGTTGGTTAGCGCTGTATTCAGACAGCATCGAGTGACCCACAGAAGAAAGTGAGAGAGAGACGTAAACACATCACGCTGACGCACATGCTCGGTGTGCTTTTATTTTGGGAGGATTTACTTTTTTTTACTGGATATACAATAAAAAACCACTGGTTTATCTTTGAAAGGGTTA
>CM051018.1:18150066-18245066 GCA_027704905.1 Muraenolepis orangiensis
ATAAGTCAAGTCATTGTCTTGTCCCTTCACCGCGGGGGGGCTGCTAACAATAGATGCCCTGACACCTCTTGTCCTCCCCCCCCCCCCACTCAGAGTGTGTTGCATTGTGTCGGCAGGCCCAGGGTTTCCATGGCGAGATCGAAGACATGCAGCAGTGGCTGAAAGACACAGAGCGTCAGCTGTTGGCATCAAAGGCAGTGGGAGGCTTACCAGACACGGCTCGGGACCAGCTCACAGCCCATCTGGTAGGTATTTAGCAATATGAAAGGGGGGCGCCGTGCAGATGGCAGGCTTGGTAACAGGGGGCCTGACTAGGTCTTTTTGTGGACACTGTTTTGTTTTTTGTCCGAGTGTGAAAATGAAATGACACTGCAACAACCTTTTTAATTGAACTACTTGTATCCCCCTCCTCCATCCCTGTGTGGCAACAAAAAAATGCGTTTCAAATTGATTTGGTGCGATGTCTGGCTGTCATGAATGTGTGTGTGTGTCTCTTTTTCTTTAAAGTGGCTTCCCAAACACACACTCTCACTGCTGACATGGCCCGGGGGAGGGGTGTTCGTTACGCATTTAAAAAAAACAATTGTGTGCTTGTGTCTCTGCGTGTGTGTTGAGTGTCGGTGTGTGTATTCAAATCACAGTTCAAGCACTGCGCGAATGACAACCTTATCTCCAAGTGTAACTTTCAGTCCACTTCCAGTCCACCATACTCAGTGACATGTACTCAGTCCTATGAACAACCGTATCCAGGACTGTTGGGGTCTCATTGGGGATCCCACAGCGAGACACAAGGTCCCAGTGTGTCCCTCCTCCTCTCACCCTCCAGGCTGTAACCTCTCCCCCCCCTGTCCCTCCTCCCCTGTAACCAGGAGCTGTGCTCAGCCCTGGAGGTCAAGGAGGAGCTGTTCCACACCCTGGTGACCAAGGGCCAGCAGCTGCTGACCCTCAGCCCCGAGGGCCTGGACAGCAACACGGAGCAAGACCTGGCCAACCTGCGGGAGAAGTGGGAGGTCGTGCAGGCCAAGGTGGCTGAGAGAAAGGTACGGCGGGGGGTTGATGGTTGTGTACCTTTTCTCCCACCTCTGTGGATGTATTTAAGAGGCTTGTGCCATTAAAGTGCCGTCCTACTGCATATCTTTTATGCGGCATGTGTTTGTAAAGGTTCACTATCGTTAGTATAGTATAGTATAGTTGTCCCTTGGAAAAACTGGTGAAAGGTCAAGGATTAATGTATTCTTGTTTTCTTTATGCAAAAAGTTGCCGCTGCTGGTGAAATGCAAAACACCCGTAGTTTACAGTCAATGTAGAATATCATAAGCTTGGGCGTTTTCTCTCCTGCGTTTGGACTAACTCATTATGGTATCATATACCCCTGTGGTCTCTGTCGGTGAAAGGTCAAACGGAATTATTACTTCACAGCTGTCAAAGGTACAGCGTGTTTGCACACGGTTAAGTTCTGTGTTACATATGTATTACGCCGTCCCTCGGGGTTCAACCAGTCAGTGTGAACACACAGGGTCGGGGGGGGGGGCAGTGGATAACTGGAAGGGGTTAAGGCTGAGAGTTTGTTTGTGTGTGTGTGTGAAGCCTCTAATCTCTCCACCGCCGCCACCGGTAATGAATGGAGAAGGAACGCCGGGCCGACTGCCAAAGCGGGGGTGGGGGGATTGGGCGGGGGGGTGGGGGGGGGTGGTGCTGCGTGGGATGTGGCGATACAGTACATCACAGGAGGTGCTGAGTCAGTGTGGAACAACAAGGGACTCGTGTCCCTGTGTTTTTACAGCCAGCGCAGGACAAGTGCTCAAGCGCTCTTAAACTAAAGTAGACGGTTAGAGCAGAGTGAGTTTTGTGCAACGAACTGAAGGTGAAGGTGAAGTAATGCAATATTACTGATGACAAGCGGTCAGTTATCGCCACACACTCTGGCTCTGGGTGATGTTTTATTTTGAAAAAAGAGCGTGTCATTCCTTGAAGTCGCAAATGAGAGACTATACTATTTTCAAAACCGTTTTTTTTAAAGCGGCATGATAATGTAGGCTCCAGTCTGCTGGGTGCCCGCATATCTTTCCCTCCAGACAGTGAACACACTTCCTGTTATTAGAACAGGGTATATTTTAAAACATTAAAACTTTTGTGAGACTGTGGTGTTGCCCTCGGTTGTGCTAGACTCCATGGACAGCGGTGAGATATGTACGTGACTTACGGGACCCCCAGCGCAAGATGGACATAAAGCATTAGGACAGTAATGTCATCAAAGGGACGGTTAGCGTGTAACGTGATTAAGGGGTTCCAGCGTCGGCCTTTTACTTTAGCCTGCATGGCTGCAGGAAAAGCCGATTCAATCAGAGCTTTCTCATTCCATTACTGCTCCATCAACCATCCCTCTCTTCCTCCTTGCTTCCTGCTGCGTTTGTTAAGACAGACGGCGGATGAACTGCAGTCTCATCCTCGTCATTATCTTCCCCAGAGCTGGAAATTGGCAGCTGTGTATTGACTGAACAGTACAAAATGATCCTTACCGGTGTGGTTCATCTGGTGTTTTTTTTAGGGGGGAAGGGGGGGAGTGGGGAACAAGCAATACCCGTTTGGTGTCCTAAAACATTTCAAGGTTGAAAATAAAGTAAATCGATGTTTTTTTTTTTACACACTATATCTGTGTGTGTGTGTGTCTGGTGTGTGTGTCTGGTGTGTGTGTCTGGTCTGTGTGTGTCTGGTCTGCAGGTGAAACTGGAGGAGGCCTTGACAGTGGCGACAGATTTCCACAACTCCCTGCAGGACTTCATCAACTGGCTGACCCAGGCGGAGCAGACGCTGACCATGGTGTCGCCCGCCTCGCTCATCATGGACACCGTCATGTTCCAGATCGACGAACACAAGGTGATTATTTCTCTTGTTTACTTTATTCTTGGCATGTGTGTTACCATATGGATATGCTAATCGTTCTGCTGGGGGTTTCTTCACCTGAATGCCTTTATTGTCATTGTACAAGTAGCAAGTACAACTAAACTCGTGTTGCAATTCTCACGGTCACCCTTTATAAACGGCAATAAAAAAATGTGAATTGTTTAAAAAACGAAATAAACTGATTTAAAAAGGCCAAATATGAGTAAAATCTGTAAACATACATATTGCAGTGGCCATTTGTACACTAGTGCAAATAAGAAGATGTATATGCATACATACAAAGGTGTGGTGTGATGTAAACATGTAACTCATCAATTCTCTTATGGTTCTCGGGTAGAAACTGTTCTTAAGTCTCTAATTAAGTCTAATAATTATCTATATATATATATATATATATATATATATACACTCTTTATACATATACATACAGTACACTGACATCAGCATCTCTCCCTCTCTCTCTCTCTCCCTCACCCAGATGTTTGTGACGGAGGTGAACGGCCACCGGGACCACATCATCGAGCTGGACAAGACGGGCACGCACCTCAAGTACTTCAGCCAGAAGCAGGACGTGGTGCTGATCAAGAACCTGCTGGTCAGCGTGCAGGGCCGCTGGGAGAAGCTGGTCCAGCGCTCAGTGGAGCGGGGACGCCTAATGGACGACGCCCGCAAGAGAGCTAAGCAGGTAGGGGGGGGAGGCAGAGAGGATGGAGGGTGGTCTCTTCTTAAGGGCCGGGCAATAATTCAATATTAACGCTTATCGTATTTCAATGGTGTTGTATTGTCATGAAATGGAAGATACACACTTCATCATGATATCAGGGTTTTAAAGTCTAAATGCATTAACCATGAGAAGATGTGCCCTTAAAATGTCTAATGTCTAATATGAGAGTTGAGACGTCAGAGAGAAAAGGCTTTTTAGCATGATGTTGGAACGTCTCTACTCTCCCTTGGTTGGGGTGTTCCACTCTCAGCCAAAGAGGTTCTGGGTTTGATACCTTATACCTACTGCCTACCCCTTCCAGAACCTATGAATCAGCTCTTCTGGGATTAATAACGTATATCTTTAGCTTCTTAATAACATGTCCCTGAATTCACTGTAGGTTCACTGTTTATTTGAATAAAAGTAGCGAGTCATTTCATATTCATGTCCTACCTATCAACACTATGAGATATTTTATTAGACTGAAACTTTTTTATTCTTTTTTTATTAGACTGAAAAATGTAATCAGCCTTTGTTACATGGTCTGGTCCAATGCTGTAATATTGGACCAGACCAATATAAATGGTAAACTTTCTCATACATGCTAAATTATTCTTGGAAAAAAGATTTGATTGGAATCATGAATTTGTTACTGTCCTCAGTTCCACGAGACGTGGAGTAAGTTGATGGAGTGGCTGGAGGAGTCTGAGAAGACGCTGGACTCCGAGGTGGAGATAGCCAACGATCCCGACAAGATCAAGACACAGCTGACCCAGCACAAGGTGAGATCAGCCTTTTAATAACTCACTTGACATACATTGTTATAGGCCAAATATCAAATATCCACATATTATACAGGCCAAACGCATCATAAAGACATTGCCCACCCCAGCCACGAACTGTATTCACTTTTACCGTCAGGCAGGCGATACCGCAGTATCAAGTGCCGTACAAACAGACTTAGAGACAGCTTCCACAGTCAGGCCATCAGGCTGCTGAACAAGGGTGTATAGCATATAACAATGTATCTTTTATTACATTGATTTATATATATATATATATTGCTCTTTTTTTGTGCTAATATATTGCATTTCATATATGCACTTTGATATTTTTATATATTTAACTTTATACAGTTTGTACTTTTGACTTTTTTTATTCTATTATTTTTATTTTTATAACTGCTGTCTGTCGTCGGGTATTGCACATAAGATTTTCACCCATTGCTTATACTTGTATGACTTTGATGTGACAATAAACTTGACTTGACTTGACTTAACAACAGAATGGAAATATGTTTGCTCTGGTAGCACTCAGCATAATCACAATCAGGAACGGAAGGATAGTGGCAAAATACAAAACACTTAAACACCAAAAGATGACAAAGATATTTAATAAAGAATGTAAGAAATTAAATATTTACAAAAAATATGAAATGTAAAGTAAAGTGTAGAGTGTCATTCATAATGAAGGGGGAAAAAAATGACAGCCAACACATTTAAGCCGACCCTCTTGAACTGCACTCTCACTGTCTTTTACCAAGAGCTGGGAGTGTATACATAACACAGTCAAATCCATCCCTCCCGCTACGCTACGGTTCAGCCCGTGTGCCTTCATGCCTCATTGTACAAGGAAATATGGCGCTAATCCCATCGTAATCCCTGCGTGGGACAAATAATCCCTGTAGAGTGAAATGGCTTGAGTTTGACCCCTTGGCGGTTCCATTACAACATACAGTACCTCATGGGAGGATACACAGAAAGACGATGTCGTTTGGAAGGACAACAGTAGGATGATGATAAGACCTCCTGAAAAGAAAAGCTTACTGTTAATCAATGAGGTGTATGTAGGTCAATGAGAGACTTTGACATGATCTATGTCAATTACAACTCATTTACATATATAACCGAGAGCTTAAACCGTGTTTGGTCAGTGAATATTATAAACACACTAAACTGACCATCTGCCCAGTCCAACACAAACAAACGGTCCAGTTTCACAGTTTCGACACAACAACAAAACAAAACGCAACACGCTTTACTCCACCATTATTCATCTTCTGTCAAGATCAACTACAGGGTGGTGGTTGTTTTTTTTCCCATAATTATAAAAATTGAGTTTTTCGTTGATTCTTCAATTTTGTTGATTAGGTTTCGTTCATGTTTATTAAATTTTTCCTCCCGGCCCGACCGTACCTGTGCAGGAGTTCCAGAAGGCGGTGGGGAGCAAGCACGCGGTGTACGACACCACGGCCCGCACAGGCCGCGCCCTGAAGGACAAGACGGGCCTGAAGGATGACAAGCAGAAGCTGGACGACATGCTGAGTGAACTCCGAGACAAGTGGGACACCGTCTGTGGCAAGTCGGTGGAGAGGTAAGGGGCTACCAAAAAAAGATATAGTATTTGGAAAAATTGTTTATTGTAATATAAATTTTTGTTTTTGGACAAATATATTTGAATATATTAACCTCAGCGTGAGGTTTTAAAAGTGAGAAAAACTGAGCTGAGAGTAACAAACTCGGCATGAAACTTCATCTGAACATTTAAAAAAAAAAATGTGACTTTTACTCCATTACCTCACTTGTACTTTCTTGTCTTGAGTTGATTTTTTTTTATTGGGGGGTCATAACTTAATTTGGGTTTCTATTCTGCATCATCCACATCCATAATTCCTGGAAAAAAAGAGGAGTTGATTTCAATCACCTGTTTGGCCACTAAGACGACATTGTGATGGATCACCATTGATAAGCTCATGATTGGTTGTTGTACCATTAGGTCACACATGCTGTGGCACGTGATTGGACCAAGACCAATATACACATGTGTCTACTGGAAGGCTCTGCTGGTTCTGATCCCTGAACAACGTGTCCTCTATTTTCTCCTTCACAGGCAGAACAAGCTGGAGGAGGCCCTGCTGATCTCGGGTCAGTTCACGGAGGCCCTGCAGGCGCTCATCGACTGGCTGTACAAGGTGGAGCCGCAGATGGCCGAGGACCAGCCCGTCCACGGAGACATCGACCTGGTGCTCAACCTGATAGATAACCACAAGGTAGGGGTAGACCAGTACACGCACACAGACACACACACCCAAACACACACATGGACACACGCACACTATTTATACATGCAGACACACACACATCAACAAGGTTGTGTCATAAAATGTGGTGACATGTGATGGTATGTTGTCCTCCCCCAGGTGTTCCAGAAGGAGCTGGGCAAGCGGACGGGGAGTGTGCAGGCTCTGAAGCGCTCGGCCAGGGAACTGGTGGACAGCAGCCACGACGACTCCTCCTGGGTCAGAGCTCAGATGCAGGAACTGGGCAGCCGCTGGGACACGGTGTGCACCCTGTCAGTGTCCAAACAGACCCGCCTGGAGCAGGCCCTCTGCCAGGTACACACACACACACACTATCCATCCATCCATGCATACAGACACACACACATAAACATTCGAGCTGGTCGTGGTATATAACTCGAACCTTTGCGATCTTGACTTCCCACAACCTGTGACCTTTGACAACCTGCTCTTTTTCCAGGCAGAGGAGTTCCACTCCACGGTTCACATTCTGCTGGACTGGCTGGCGGAGGCAGAACAGACCTTGCGTTTCCATGGCAGTCTGCCTGACGATGAAGATGCTCTCCGCTCACTGATAGAGCAACACGAGGTGAGCATGAAGCGGCTTGTTCAAGTCATGAAGTGGCTAGTTCATATCATGAAGTGACTAGTTCATATCATGAAGCTACTAGTTTGTATCGAGAAGTGGCTAGTTCATATCATGAAGTGGCTAGTTCATATCATGAAGCGGCTAGTTCATATCATGAAGCTGCTAGTTCATATCATGAAGCGACTAGTTCATATCATGAAGCAAGTAGTTTGTATCATGAAGTGGCCATTTCATATCATGAAGCGACTAGTTCATATCCTGAAGCGTGTAGTTCATATCCTGAAGCGGCTAGTTCCTATAACGAGGCTGTTAGTTTGTGGCTTTAACAAAGGCTTTCGTGCAGTTCATCTAATTTGATAAAAATCTAGTTTGTTTGTATCCTGAAGCAGCTAGTTCATATCATGAAGCGGCTTGTTTGTATCATGAAGCGGCTAGTTCATATCATGAAGCGGCTAGTTCATATAATAAAGCGGCTAGTTCATATCATGAAGCGGCTTGTTCGTATCATGAAGCGGCTTGTTCGTATCATGAAGCGGCTAGTTCATATAATAAAGCGGCTAGTTCATATCATGAAGCGGCTTGTTTGTATCATGAAGCGGCTAGTTCATATAATAAAGCGGCTAGGTCATATCATAAAGCGGCTAGTTTATATCATAAAGCGGCTAGTTCATATCATGAAGCGGCTAGGTCATATCATAAAGCGGCTAGTTCATATCCTGAAGCGGCTAGTTCCTATAATGAGGCTGTTAGTTTGTGGCTTTAACAAAGGCTTTTGTGCAGTTCATCTAATTTGATAAAAATCACCGCCACGTCAAATGATGTGGGGAAACACACCAGGCCATTCCTTCCCCGTGAAGTCAGCCTGAATGTTCAAACGCATCCTGACAGATGGTGCTGATACGTCCGTTTGTATCACTGCACTCATTTCACACTCCTTCCTCACTGCCAAAGTCTGGCCGTGTATTTATGTTCAAACGTGATCTCATCAAACTGAAAATAGCCAGAGTTATTTCTTGTCGGCTGAAACTAAGCAACCAATCCCCAGTGTATCCTATTTTAAATTCCATCAGGAACTCGTTGCCAGTATTTAAAGTATCTGAACTGTGTGTGTGATGTTCTGCTGTTGTGTGCAGGCCTTCATGAATAAGCTGGAGGAGAAGAGCGTGGCCCTGGGCAAGGCCACCAGCCAAGGGGAGGCCATCCTGGGCATTTGCCACCCGGATTCCATCACCACCATCAAACACTGGAACACAATCATCAAGGCTCGCTTCGAGGAGGTCAGCTCACACAATGACCACTCATGGGCCCATGGGCCTTAGTCACCTAGTGGTCGTCTTGGTTCTAACTGCTAGCTGGCTAGGGGACCTGAATGCGGAATTCCGGAATTCCATTCCCCCAGCCGGCTAGCGGTTAGAGAACCAAGGTGACTGCTGGGTGACGAAAGGGCACGCTCATTCTTCATACAAATAACAATATTTGGATTTGTGTCCATTGCCCATCAAAACCATACGATATAGATGTTTTATACACATACAATATATACTTATACTCTATACAATAGTAGCTAAGATACAAGATACAATGGAATGCTTATTCCCCATTCCCTCCTGCAGTTAGAACTGACTGATGGATGATATGTACATTTTTGTTTGTTTTGAACTGTGCAAAAATATTTAAAAGTATTTAAAGTGCCAGTAGTGCAGCAGCATCATGCATACATTGCAGTACAGTGCAGTGCAGAACAGTGAATAGTTCTTTATTCAGCCTATTGTTGAATGGAAACTAGGTTTGATCAAAAACATATTTTAGTTTAGCCATTTTAGAGTAATTTCTCTGCTCCAACAGCTTATGTGTCTATCTCTCCTGTATCCAGGTCCAGGCGTGGGCTCGGCAGCACCAGCAGCGGCTGGCCACGGCCCTCACGGAGCAGCTGGCCACCCAGGAGCTGCTGAAGGGCCTGCTGAGCTGGCTGCAGTGGGCCGAGGGCAACCTGGACGACAAGGACAAGGAGGCCCTGCCCCAGGAGCTAGAAGAGGTCAAGGGCCTCATCGCCGAGCACCAGGTACTGGACTAGGGAGTACTGGGAGTACTGGGAGTCATAGGGGGGTCGCTGGTGATCGGGTGGGTCGCTGTACTGAGTGAGTCACACACGCTGAACGATGAACAGATTGAGATGTGTGTGCAAAGGCTGCTTCTTCTATGGTGATTTCATTCTCAAACGTGTATTGATTTATGATATGTACTATTATTACCAACTACTTTTGTCAATGCTTTTTTAAATTCTGCAAATTGTTTTACTTCTTTAGAGTTGACAGTAGCCTATTTTAAAGTTATATACCACTGTTGATACAAGAGCTCCAGATTCTGTATTCTGTATAGTTACTAGTGTCAACAAAACTGGAAATGTGTGGAACACATTTGATTTCAAGTAAAAGCATATTTTTGATTTTATAGATACTTATAAACTATATATCTTAAACATATTGTAGATTCACTTTTGATGAAACAAGCCTGTTTCTAACCCTCCCCCTCCCCCTACAGAACTTCATGGAGGAAATGACCAGGAAGCAGCCAGATGTTGACACCATCACCAAGACACACAAACGCAAGAATGCTGTGGAGCCGGCCGTCCAGTCCCAGATCCCCGTGCTGGAGAAGGGAAGACCAGGACGTAAGCACACACACACACACACACACCACACACACACACACACACACACACGCACACACACACACACACACACACACACACACACACACACACACTCTCACTCTCACTCACACACACTCTCTCTCACTCACAGTCTTACTCACACACCACACACACACACCACACACACACACACACACACACACACCACACACACACCCACACACCACACTCACTCACACACTCTCACTCTCACTCACACACACTCTCTCTCACTCACAGTCTTACTCACACACACGCACGCACGCACGCACGCACGCACGCACACACACACACACACACACACACACACACACACACACACACACACACACACACACACACACACACACACACACACACACACACACACACACACACACACACACACACACACACACACAACCGCCCTGATACAGCCCTGACCTGAGACATCTGGTGCTGTGTGGACCTCTCTGCCGGATGACACGACATCATTTTGTTGCTCATTTTGTCTCAATTATTCCATTACACCCCCCCCCCACCCCCACCTGCCCCCTCTCCTGCAATGATGTCATCCGTAACGCGTGTCTCGCTTCTATTCCGGTCCCCGGCCTTGCGTCCTTTCGCTACAGTAAATCATATAAAGATGGCGAGATCCGCCCGGAGACGGGATCAAGTTATACTACCTCTGTGTCGAATACCCGTGGCGGGTCTCTGCGTCACCTGGCGGAGTACAGTGCGTGCACGTCTCTAAACATACAAGCTGCACATCGGAGGCGACAGATAGCCCCCGCTTCTCCCTCGCTGCTACATTTTTCCAGTTAATTTACGACAGGCGAGGATGTTCGCCTTCGTACGCACGTCATCACATTTTAAAGCGTGAAAAAGTTGATGTCACCGAGGTATCGACTTTTGGCCCGAAATCTCAGGATTTCCAGCGCAGAAGCTGTGAAAGCGCAGACATCCCTCCCTACGGCAGCTGTTTGACGATAGGTAGTATCGTCTTACTTGTTGAGAGAGTACACTCGTTCATCGCAATTCTTTGCTTTTCCTCTTGTAGGGAAGCGGTCTCCCACGCAGACCATGTACCAGTCTGCTACGCAGGCTCCCATCGAGACCAAGAACCCTCAGGTCAACCTGCTGGTCAGTAAGTGGCAGCAGGTGTGGCTGCTGGCCCTGGACCGCAGGAGGAAGCTCAACGACGCCCTGGACCGCCTGGAGGAGGTAATTGGATATTAGGTCACGGAGAAAGAAACACTGATAAATATGCAATGTGCAAAATCCACATCTCAAATTAAATCGGGCATTCTATTGCATTTTATTTAACGCTAACCTTAGTTAGTTTGTTATTTAGCTTTTGTCCAAATCTCTCTCTCTCTCTCTCTCTCTCTCTCTCTCTCTCTCTCTCTCTCTCTCTCTCTCTCTCTCTCTCTCTCTCTCTCTCTCTCTCTCTCTCTCTCTCTCTCTCTCTCTCTCTCTCTCTCTCTCTTAGCATATTCAGGTACTTGCCCGTAGGGAGTGGACCAAGTCCCTCGTGGACCAAGTCACCCTTGCCGCTACCGTATCCTGCAACCCCCCCCCCCCCCCCCCCTACTCTCTAAACACCCTTTTGTTTTGTGCTCTTCACAGCTAAAGGAGTTTGACAACTTTGACTTTGACGTGTGGAGGAAGAAGTACATGCGCTGGATGAACCACAAGAAGTCCCGCGTCATGGACTTCTTCCGACGCATCGACAAGGACCAGGACGGCAAGGTCACCCGCCAGGAGTTCATAGAGGGCATCCTCTCCTCCCGTACGTCCCAGGAAAACACACACAAACGCCACACACACACACACACACACACACACACACACACACACACAGGTAGGACACTCTCATCTCATCTTTGTTGTTATTTGTATTGCGTACAGTACTGTAAAGTAAAGTTTAGTGTTGTATAGTATAAGTATACTACATAGTATAGTATATAGAGTTAAATTGTAGGAAATTCATACTGCGGGAGGGAATGGGGGGAGTAAGCATTCCATTGTACAATTTGCATATGGCAAGTACAAATCTTGAATCTTGAATCTTGAATCTTGTATCTCATGACTCCGTTTGTTTTGATTTAATTTTTCCCCCCAGGGTTCCCCACCAGTCGTCTGGAGATGAGCGCGGTGGCGGACATCTTTGACCGCGATGGCGACGGCTTCATCGACTACTACGAGTTTGTGGCGGCGCTTCACCCCAACAAGGACGCCTACAAACCGCTCACGGACGCCGACAAAATCGAGGACGAGGTACCAATGCACTCCTGTAACAGTGGACCCCGATATACTGTATATGTGTGTGTGTGTGGAGCTCTTCTGCCTTTTGTACTTAACGACTAACTGACACACTCACTCATCTCGTTTTGTAGGTGACGCGTCAAGTGGCGAAATGTAAATGTCCTAAGCGATTCCAAGTGGAACAAATCGGAGCCAACAAATATCGGGTAAGAACATTTATTTATAAGCGGGTGGTTCTAATGCCTGCTGGATTGCACACTTCCGTAAAATGATGTCAACAACATTTCATTGTAATTGTCATATGACAGTGAGAATTGTGTCTCTTTTAATTGTGTCGTGGACTCTAATTTATATTTTCTATTGTCCTTGCCAGTTCTACCTTGGAAACCAGGTACATATAAACCCTGTATTTTTATCGTATATGTTCTCTGTGCCTTACTGAGGTTTTTGTGCTTCTTTTTTCTATTAACCTTTTTTGTGTCTTCTTACTTATATTTTAAAAAATGAAACTCAGAGGTAGATAAACTCTCACATAGATATTGTTAGATAGAATGATAGATTTACGTCCGAAAGCCGTACGGAATCCTAAATTTATTTCAAATGATTAGGATATCAATATTTAAAAAAAAACCATGCTACAGTCACATAAAAACGTTTAAGTTTAAGGTTAATCACTTTCTACCTTTTAAGGTAGAAGAGAATTGTTTTCATTTAGACCTGCTTTTGAGTTTCAGAAAAATGCTAATGCTACAACGGCTACAACACCATTCCAGCACATGCTAACTTGTTGGGCAGTTTTTTCACGTGCTTGGCTTTTTTTGACGCTTCGCAAAAAAAACGGGAATGATTAACCTCACTAATGCCTGGCATATGTTTTCATTATCTTTACAATTGATCTATTTTCCTATTTGGGCAGCATATACTGTATATTATTTTACACATATAGTTTGCTTGTCTTTTTTTTTTTTTTTTGCTTTTTAGGTTATTATGTATTTCATTTTTGGAAGCAATATTGCTACCATGGGGGGGGGGGGAGGGGGGGGAGGGGGGTTCATATACCACATGCATTCTAAAGCCTGTTGGTTTATGGGCTTCGGTGTTGAGTCCCAGACAGGAGTTCTAGTGGCAGATGTGGTGTGTGTCACACGGTCTAATGTTTACTTACTGACGTCATTCTTTTAACAGTTTGGTCTGGTTCACTGCTTACATGACTCGGTAATCGGCGATGAGACAATAGCAAACAGGGAAAGTCAGAATCTGTCCTCGCAACTACACGTTTTGGAAAGCTGTATCCTGGTAAATGGTTATCCCTTACAGATGTTTCTTGTTGCCTTATTTTTTCCTCATTATATTTACCTTTGGATCATTAATTTAAGCATTCCCCCCCCCCCCCGATCACTAACAAAATCACCAGTGGCATTAAATCATTTCAGAAACAATCATTCTATATATATTTATACATGGGGATTGACATGAGGGGACTGTTGGTAGACGGAGCTCATCAGTGTGTGGTCACATGTCACACCGGGGGGTTGATAAGACGAGAGTTATGAGTGGCAAGATCCCCATCGCCCCCATCAATGTTTTTCAGTGTCTCATTTTCGTTTGACGGTGGCCTCATTGGTTTCTGCATCAGTCAGTGCATCCTCGAGCCGGTGACCGCTCGTGTCCGTAGAACGTGACGTGTGTGGCTAAGTGCTGGCTTGCGGGAGATTGTCGTGTACCGTGTGTGTGTGTGTGTGTGTCGGTGTATCATGATGGGCCTTATTTTAGTTGTATTTTATACAAAAAGCATGCAGCTGTGATTATTGTGTGCACTTCAAAATGGTCATATGCCCACGGTCATATCCAACTGGCTGCTTTGCTTACTCACCATCTCATGAAAACATGCCTGCTATTGCCAGTTCAGACACAGCAACAAACAAACAAAAAGTGTATTTTTCGGTGTAGGCAATTAAATGTGCAATACTGCCCCCATCTGGTTTCCTACATTACTGCACCCTGGTTATTTTATATCCGACCTACACAACCAGTAGGTTGCAAACTGGACCAAGTGCAGAGAGCAAATTTAGCATTTTTTTTTAGTTGCCATATATTTCATATGACACAAGATGTTGATATTATTCTGGGAAAGTACATAATTAATATTTTAAGAAATATATATTTTTTCACACCTAATTTAACAGTTGGACAGACCTTAGGCAACCTTGTGTCTTCAACAATAATTCATGTTTGTTGTGTGTCTATCTTGGCTTGTGGCATGAAAAACACAAAAAACATCCATACACGAGAAGAAAACATCATCTGTGCACTTTGCTTGTGAAGGTTTAATTTCTGCATGTGAATGTCACAAATCAACGCAATTGTAAATGTGGCATAAAATTTATATTTCTGCGCGTGAAGTGAATCACATCACGTGTGATTCACTTTCTCTCTCTCTCTCTCTCTCTCTCTCTCTCTCTCTCTCTCTCTCTCTCTCTCTCTCTCTCTCTCTCTCTCTCTCTCTCTCTCTCTCTCTCTCTCCGGGCCTCGCCCTGTGTGTTCCATAGCTTTTCATTTCCCAAAAGAGGACAAAAAACGGACTGAATTTCACACATTCCTCTGTGCTGCCCTCTCGTCACCTCTCTCTCAACCCCCCCCCCACCCCAACCACTGTAGTTTGGAGACTCCCAGCAGCTCCGCCTGGTGCGGATCCTGCGCAGTACGGTGATGGTGCGGGTGGGCGGAGGCTGGATGGCCCTGGACGAGTTCCTGGTGAAAAACGACCCCTGCCGTGGTACGTTGACCCCTCGTGACCCTTGCAGACTCACTGGCAGACTCACTGGCAGACAGACAGACAGACAGATAGATAGACAGGGAGATAGAAAGATAGACAGACAGGTCGATAGACAGGGAGATAAAAAGATAGACAGACAGGTAGACAGACAGACAGGGAGATAGACAGACAGACAGGTATATAGACAGACAGGTAGATAGATAGACAGGGAGATGGATAGATAGATAGATAGACAGGGATATAGACAGACAGACAGGTAGACAGATAGATAGACAGGGATATAGATATATAGACAGACAGACAGACAGACAGACAGACAAGCAAAGGCTACAGTCACTACACTACAGTCAGCCAAGGGATGTCAGATCTGATCAATTATCCATGACTGTTATGACAATTATGAAAGGACATTTCAACCCTTCATGTACACTCTGGGCAACGTGGCAATCTGCTTATTCCAAAAAATGTCTGTGTATGTCAAATGTATGTATGTACTGTATGTAAAACTAAATTGTTTTGACTTTTGATGACGTTCATGTTCCAGGAAGAAACTTTGGTGCAGCTAATTGTTTTCTTTGTGTTGTTTCTAATGTGTTCTGTTCTCTGATCTCATTCTCCTGCTTGACCTCAAGAGGCCGCTGGAAGGCTTGGCTGGCACAAACATGCTATGTTAGCAAATTGTTATACTGATCACTGGCTTTCGGCAGTTGAGTCACTTGGAGAAGGAAATATAGGCCCTGAATTGTATTATTTATAAACAGCTGTTATTCATGAACAGAAAAAAATGATGACTTTTATTAGAAACGCCATTAGGGGCGGCAGTAGCTCAGTCTGTTAGGACTTGAGGCTTGTGAACCGGAAGGTCGTCGGTTCAAGCCCCCGAAACAACCTGGGCACTGCCGAGGTGCCCTTGAGCAAGGCACCAGACCCCTTACACTGCTCCCTGGGCACTGTACGTAAAACAGCTGCCCACTGCTCCTAATACTAGGATGGGTTAAATGCAAAGAAACACACAGTGTGTGTGTGTGTGTGTGTGTGTGTGTGTGTGCGCATGTATGCGACCAATAAAAAGGATTCAATCCTCCAGATTTAGATTTAGATTTAAACTAGCTACAGGTATATTGCTATTGTGTATTACTATGTGTAACAATACCTTGGGGTAATAGTACGATGAACGACATAACCAACAACTCAAGAGCACACATACAGGCAGCAATACAAAATGCCAAAACCCTGCATCCTTTCTGTTCACACTTATAATTAGCCGTCGGTACTCGGTACACGTGCGAATGTGTACAGATGCATGCCTCTTGTTTTCCTTCCTGTTGGTTGACCGGAATGCTGTGTCCCCTCCTCCCCCCCCCCCCCCCCTCTTCTTTAGTGCACCACCACGGCAGCAAAATGCTCCGATCGGAATCAAACTCGTCCATTACTCAGTCTCCTTTAGGTTGGCAAATATCAAACTTACTCACCGTGCTCCATGAACCCTCTAGCGGTATGTGTTGCCTGCACCTCCACCCCCACCCCCCGTGTGTGTGCTTGTGCGTGTGCGTGTGGGTTTTTGAAGGTGTGTGTGTGTGTGTCAGTAACTGTGGTCGGTGTCATGGTGTTGGTGAAAAACATCTGCTTGGTGCCTTGGGACATACACATCCACTCCACTCACTCAGTCATCGCTCACTCCTTTTCGTTCTGGTTGTGCTGGTTTCTCTCCCCCCACCCGCATGTTGTTTTTAGTAGTTTTTTAACCGTCAACCGTCACCTTGTGGCGCGTCGACGGCTCCTGCTGGCTGGCTGGCTGGCTGGCTGGCTGGCTGGGGGTTATTTTTGGAGGTGGATTTGGTTACCTGCAGTTCAACACCCTCTCACACAGCATGACACCCTGGAGTTGTGTGTGAACACCTAGTGGTGGTGCTGCTGCTGGTGGTTTGGTTGTTGGGTGTCATGCTGCTTTCAGGTGGTTGAAAATAACGGTGACCAGTGGCGCACGTGTGAAGAAATGTATTTGGTTACCGTGTGTGTTGTTTTGTTTTTGGGGGGTTCTTTTGGGCTGCAAGCGGTGCTTCACATAGTAACATTGTTTGACTATGGTGTGCGGGAAGCCTGCTGGGATAGCTTTCCAAAGAAAATTTAATATTTCCGTCCTAAATGAATATCACAATAACAGTCTTTTTCAGAAAGTTGCCAAAATCTGGAACAATAATAATATGATGGAGATGTTTGTAAAGTGAAAGGAGTTGGGTTGCAGGTCTATTTATTTATTCAAATTATTCCACCCGAATAGAGCAGTATTGCTTTTTGCGGCAAAAATATCCCTGTGAAGCTGATATTTATTTGATTTATTATGTCCCAGAAATGTAAACCTGCATGTTTTACATTATTCATTGTGTGGTGTTTTGTTTGTTATTGTTTGACGTGTGGCATGCAAATACATAAATCCCATCTGCTGTCCATTGTTGTAATCCAGTGGAGTACAATGGGTGGCTGTGTTTGAACGCAGCTACCCGGGTACTCGTCCTCCTGCTATATTGTACCGTGGTTCTCATTCTGCGTGTGTGCGTCCCCCCAGCCAAAGGCAGGACTAACCTGGAGCTCCGGGAGAAGTTCATGCTCCCCGAGGGCACCACCCAGATCATGGCTAGCTTCCGCTACCGGGGCCGGCGGTCCTCCAGACCCTCGTCCCGGGCCGCCTCCCCCAACCGCTCCACCTCCAGCCACAGCTGCCCCGCCCCGGCTCCCAACGCCGCCGCCGCCGCCACCACGGTGACCACGGTGACCAGCGGGACCCCCAAGGTGAGACCATGCTCCTCCAGCCATCTTGTTTTGAAGGGGGGGGAGGGGAGGGGGAAGGGGGGGTGAGGAGACAGAAGAATGAACATCCATGTTGGCTGTTCCTAGCCCCTTCGTATTTCAAATGTATTCTACAGAGTTATCTGCTTCTTTTTCGTTTTCGTTTAGTTTTAAATTGTTTTGATTTTCATATTGTCACATGCTGTCTTTTAAGTTTGTTCGTCAGTTCAATGTGTTTCTATCTGGTTTTTTTTACTTCTGTATTATATTGCGTCCATATTGTTTATATATATTCATCATATTATGTTTTCAGTGCCCCCTTCTTCTCAATAACGCTTTTTAAGATTTTTTTGGATTCAGATTTATTTTTGATTTATTTCTCCATTCGTCCCACTTGAACCATTGTCCATATTGTATATATATTTTTTTACAATTATTCCCCAGACCTGCCGCAATTATGATAAGCCCTGGCTTGCCAACAGCAAGCCCTCCTCTCCTCTTAAGTCATCAGACTGCTATGATAGCCCGGGCTCGTCCTCAGAGGTACCGTGAACCAACCAGGGGGGGGGGGGGGACTCTCTGGCTCTTTCTGGCTATTAACCGCACACCGCCTCCTTCCTCCGTCCAACTGAAACCTGTAGCGCTGCGGTTGTGGTAGTAGTCGTCGGTGGGGACTTTGCTTCGTGTTCTCTCTTTCCCTTTGTCCTCCTTACTTTGTAGACGCTCGTGTTTGTGTCTCAAAGTTGGGCCCGAAAAACTCAAATACTAACCCTGTTTCAGAATCTTTCTCCTTTTAGTTTAACCGTTTTAACTGATTCGAGAACTGCTGCTTCTGGGATAACCTCTGTATTCAATGTACTGTGTGTATGCATGCTTTGTCAACTCAGTTTGCCTTTGCTAATATCAAAATATGGTAACCAAAGTGTTGTCATAACAAACTAATATGATAACCAAAGTGTTTTGATTTTGCAAATGTAACCAAATATGCCACTCTTGGTATGTTCTTTAGGGATTATTGACCGCTACTGATGGTGAATATTGTATGTGAATATGGATTCATATAATGACGATCCATGGTGTTTTTCAGGGTACGCCAGTACAGGGCAGCAAACTACGTCTCCCAGGATACCTCTCTGGGAAAGGCTTCCAGTCCGGCGAGGAGGGAAGCCTGATCAACACCGCTGTACTCAAGGCTCGTGCTCAAGCAATGGGTGGTGGGTGAAGCCCTGCAGACCGATGACGATTTTCTGATACTTACTAGGAATAACTACATACAACTACATCCAGCTACATACAACTACATGCAGCCACATACAACTACATACAGCTACATACAACTACATGCAGCCACATACAACTACATCCAGCTACATACAACTACATCCAGCTACATACAACTACATGCAGCCACATACAACTACATCCAGCCACATACAACTACATCCAGCTACATACAACTACATGCAGCCACATACAACTACATCCAGCCACATACAACTACATCCAGCTACATACAACTACATCCAGCTACATACAACTACATGCAGCCACATACAACTACATCCAGCCACATACAACTACATCCAGCTACATACAACTACATCCAGCTACATACAACTACATGCAGCCACATACAACTACATCCAGCCACATACAACTACATGCAGCCACATACAACTACATACAGCTACATGCAGCTACATACAACTACATACAGCTACATGCAGCTACATACAACTACATGCAACTACTTACAACTACCTACAAACAAATGATGTAAAGCCAATGGGGAATAAGTACATACAACTACATACAGCTACATACAACTACCTACAAAGTAATGATTTAATGCCCATGGGGAATAAGTACCTACAACAACTACATACAAACTGCTCATGATGACTACTAACCAACTACGTACAAGTAACTTGATGTTGGTTTGGTTGTCTTCCGAATGTGTGCTTATAGCCGTACCCCTTGGAAGTTGATAATATGTAAATAAGTTCAGTTCCCTTTGGTAACTGGACGTGTCTTCGGTCATTTTAGCCATCATCGTTCATTGGAACGAATCAGTCGATGAATTTTAATTGGCCCCTCGGTTGCCTTGTCGTCCCCCCAGAGAGGAAGAACCGCAGCCAGCCAGGGAGCAGAGGGAGCAGTCGCCGGGGGAGCGACGCGTCGGACTTCGACATCTCCGACATCCAGTCGGTGTGCTCCGACGCCTCGGAGAACGTGGGCGACCACGGGAGACCCTCCCCCCGCGGCTCGGCGGGCCGTCAGCACCCCGGGAAGCCCTCCAAGATACCCACCCCCAAGAGGAGGGCCACGCCCACCAGCAAACTGGCCACCAAGGGGTCCAAGCGATAGCTCCGGCCCCACGACCCCTATCCTCTTCCCAACCCCCGGCTCCGAGTGGTGTGCAATAGACACTGGAAAGAAAACGCAAACTCCCAAAAAAAATAAGAAAGAAGAAAGACTGCGAAGAAAAAAGAATTGTGTTGAGTGTTATTTAAATTGCTGCAAAGATGTAAAAATATTCCGTAAAAAGAGGCAGTGTGGTTTTAATTTGAATGTGTGAATGGAATGTCAATGGCCTTGTGGATGTGTCTTAATGTATTTTATTTTTGTGAATAATGTCAATTTTAGTTTTTAACCGTTTTAATTTTATTAACGCTGAACCTGTAGTGGTTTGAGGTACGACTATTGAAAGGCAAACGTTGAACTGTGCGGTGTGGCCGAACAGTTGTGCTAAGCTATTGAATGCCATAACAATGCACCCCTGTTCTCTGAGAGAGTTAATGAATGTACTGTTTATTTATTCGGGGAGGATTTTTTTGGCGGAAAGGTGGTTTGCGCGAGAAACACTACTTATCTATTTAAAGTGCCGTGTTGTACTACCGGCGCTGCGTATTACAGGGCAATCCAATATACCACAACATACCACAACGTAAACCCTGCAGAGAGAAGGGTTCAACGTAAACGCAGGAAATCTCTGAATCATGTAGCTTCTCACGCCTATTTAGCTCCACCAACGCAAATCCAATTTTGATCGGCGGGCTCAAAGCACGGAGGCCTCTCCCCCCCGTAGAGTAGATCCTCCAGCGGCAGCGTGTGTGTCTGGTCCTGTTCCGTAGGTCACATGGTTACTGTAACATATTTGTAATAAACCCCCCCCGCCTGCTGAACGCTGATTCATCAACTGGACTACTGTTTTTTCTTTTGTTTGCCTGTGTGTGAAATTGATTCACTCTTAACCTCATAGCCCCATAACCTCATAACCTTATCCTTCTTCCGCAAACTTCTTCAAGGAAGTAAAACAAGCCATTAAAATGGCTACTTGAGGGCTCTTCCCGAAGACAAGGACACAGGGTGATGAGGAATCTGGTTTATTGTAAGAGTTTGAATCATTGTTAACAGAGCAGATGGTACATGCTAGAGCTCTCCCTTGAGTGTTGAGTGTGGAGGCTGCTTTAACCTGTGGGCCTTGATTAACAATGACTCACCAGCCATAGAGTAATCACTAACTAAGGCCAGGTAAGGCTGCTTAAACCAACCACCAACACTCCACAATTATATATCTATATTGTTCTTCAATACAGTAACATCCTAATGATCAAATGAAACTGACAAGCCATGTTGACACACATAAAACATACACACATTAAAATGATAAATGTTAGAAATACTAATAATGTTAACAGTGGTCATACCATTTAAGGATCGGGACCCACAGTTTGAGAACCACTTGCAAAACGATTTTTGTTTTTTTATGACACCTCCCATGAAACGTGTTCACAAATACGTTTGTTCATGAATATTTACAGCAGTCGGTTTCTGTTCTGATCTATTGCTTCTACAGAAGTCAGTAAGTAATAAGATATTATGGATACACTTAAACCACCCGACTCTGTGGTCCTAGGTCTGTTCATTAACCCATTAGAAGGGTAGAACCCATACCTCCGCCATACCATAAGTCCCCTGAATCTGTTCCTTGGCCCATAAGTAATCCAACCATCAAGTATTACCCAATTATGTGCAGAACTTTCTTAGTTATCGAAAGCATAACCTCCGTCCCATCTTCGATTGGCGGAGGTTAAAAGGTGCAGTATACAGACACCTTATTAACACTGATGAGGTAAGCTAATTGGACGTAATGCCAGTTCACTTGACTACGGCGTGTTGCTCCAGTGCTGTGTTGTGCTTCCAGTTCGGCCTCCCATTCAGACTGCGGCTGAGGGAATGTTTGCTTAGAGCGTTGGTGCCTAGCTGTGACATTCTGCATCTCTCTCCCACCCAGGACCTAGAATACAGTCTCCCAGGGAATAGAAACAGTATATGCTGCTGACACAACTGAAGCTTACCGCTCATTTATTAAATATTTTCAAATAACTGACTAGCATAATGGGGAATATTCAGTATTCACACTTGTTGTTTCAAAATCTGGAAGATATTCACCATACTGTCCCTCAAGACATGAATTGTCTTGTATGAATAGTGTAAATACCATCCCATAACCCCTTTGAAACCCCATACAATGCAATCCAAAAAGGGCCCATGTTGTGCGTCAAGGAGCACATTCTCTCCACACATTCACTCCCAACTTCTGGCACTTGTCACCTCCAGAGGCAGGTCCTCTCCTCTCTCCTTTGGCCTCACAGTGTGTCTGGATGGGGACGGGCCTATAGCAGAAGGCAGATCCCCTCGGAACCAAAGGTGGAGTGGAGCACAGGAGCCAGGTTCCCCCCCCCCCCCCTCCCTACCCCGCCCCCACCCCCCCCCCCCCCCATCCATCCCGAGACCCTCGGCTCTCCCAGTTTGAATGGTCCTCCTGTTCCAGCTGAACGCCTGCGACCCCTGGGATGTCTTATTAGAAGTGGATTTACTCCTCACTCCAGGATCTGTATAGAAGGTGCCATCCGCTGCCATCTGGGGAGTCTCTTTTTTTGTTTTTTAAGGAATATGTAAGTAACTTTGAATTTTTTATTTTTTATTTTTGTGTTATTAGTCACGGTAAGAGGAGATGAGTGTGTGATCGATTTCTGTGGTGTGTGTAAAAAATACTTGACAAAGTAATGTAGGCGTCAGCAACCATTGCTATTGTAGGAGAAGTGTCTAATTTATAAATCAAATAAAAAGTATTGTTTATGTATGTATATGTATTTGTTTTTGAAAACAATTTTTTCTTTATTTATTTTGGTAGCACTTATTGGGGGTTATGTGGTACGATGTCATTTATACATGTATATTTGTAAACTATAGTATTTTAACATTTACATTTAGTCAGTCTGCTTTAATTTAGCAATATAATTGAATAATATTCTATCAAGGTTCACTTCGAACTAAGCACTTTATCTTATTATTTGAATCTTAGTAAATTGACATTTTTCAGATAAATATGAACATTTTATATGTATTATTGAATGTCATCTTTTTTGCCTGTAGCCTACATGTAGGCCTATTCTTATCATTTCTCAATTTGAGTAAATGTAAACTAAATCCTAATGTTATTTCATATTACATCCTCTCAAAATGATTTTTTTTCGCAGGCACCTATGAACTTTGAGTATTTGCAAATATGCTGGTGTTCGTAGTGTTTGTTGGAGTCTTGGTGGCGATACATGGCCAGAAATTACCAAGTAAGTCTTATTCAATTGTATGTTATATACAGTGTTAAAAGATAACTCAATGTATATTCCAAATATATATATATATATATATATATATATATATATATATATATATATATATATATATATATATATATATATATATATATATATGTCCGCTAGATGTCAGCATTTATACACCACGTATGCATCACCACAACTCGTCGGAACCAAAGAGTTGCATGTTCCAAATGTAATTCCAGACAATCGATCAAAAGCCTTTGATTATCACTTGTATTGTTTATTATGTATCACCACCTTAGCCCTACATGATGACATTAAGAGCATATAAACCTTCATGTGATATACATTATCCTTCTTGATACCCATTGATAACCATTCATGTGGATACTAATGCTAAATTTAACTCAGTGTTTTCCGTGTGTGTGTGTGTGTGTGTGTGTGTGTGTGTGTGTGTGTGTGTGTGTGTGTGTGTGTGTGTGTTTCTTGTTTAAGGCTTCGACCTCCTGGAGGAGTTCCGTGTGTCCGAGTCCCGAGGCGTGCGGAGGGTGAACGGCTCGGACCCTGACGCCGTGGCCTACCGGGTGAACCCCTCCATTCACCTGAGAAGGACCATGAGGTACTCACTGGGTGTGGGTCTACTGTCAAGCTGGTCAAGCCGCCATGTTGGCTCTGCACAGCTGTCATGCTAAACCAATTATGACCGCCATGACTTCATCAACTGTCACAATAGAGGATGACAGTAGAATGGGATGAAGGTGTTGAACCCGCATCCGCACAGTTGTCGGCGATCAAAAGGTCAAATTAAATCAAGATGAGACACTGTTCAATATAAACAGCTGGTCCTTGATAAAAATATATATATATATATATATATATATAGATAGATAGGGTTTCCCACACATATACATATATATATACGTACTTTACTCGGGCGGGCCGCCCATATATATTAACGGCCGCCCAATTATATTTCGTTAAAAACTTTTTTTTTAAATCTGTCCGAGAGCACGACGGCATCCGCGATCGATTAACTAGTGATCGATTAACTAGTGATCAATGGCCCCCTCGCTCTACTTCTCCTGTTCCTGGTTCGCTCTGCTATCGCGTGAAGGGTCTGCTGTAGGGATGGTAAGATTCACCGATTTTCATCGGTACACGATACGATTGCCTGGAGTCGAGATGTATCGTTTCTTAAATCTTTGCATCGCTAAAATCCGATTTATTTTGGGACCCCAAAAAAGTCTTCTAAATCGCAATGTGGCTAATGCCACATATAGTATAGTCGTATTAGCCACATTAGGTACCAATCACACAGGACGCGTTTTGCCGGCTGAAAAACGCCAGGCTGTCTGCACTGCTCTTAATCGATCACGCAGGGTTTTTGTTGCTATGCAACCACCGAATCAGCTGTCAGTCTAAGCATTGTAAAGACTGAAGTTAAACTACCTTCAATGGGCCACGATACTAGGCGCTTACTGACCACTAAGCTAAGAATAGACCAATGATTAAAGTACAACTACTTGCAGCACTCCAGTCACAGTTAGTATCAACCTGATATGCAACAAAAAATAAACTCAGACTATTCAAGATAAGTCAAGAAGTTCAGAGTCCCTCTAGTAGTTAATAAAAACCCACTAATATCTCATATATATGCATAGCATCATATTATTTTGCATTGCATCGCACTAGGAATGAATCGTATCGCATCGTGATAGTCATTGCATCATATGTATCTTAATGTATCGAGATTGTTGGAAAAGCATTGAGAAACATACCGCATTGCCGTTAGTCGTGAGATGTACATCCCTAGTCTGCTGACAATTTTCAAATATATGTCAAACATACAGGATACATAGGCCTACGTCAAATAGAGAGTAGACAATGTTAGATTTACTTCAGAAGACATGGACAGACCTAAACGTTTTTTGAAGTGCCGAGAGACGTGAGTCAAAGGCGGTGTATCAAAAGTCAAAGCGAGACGTTTAATAGACATGGACAAGTTGTGAACAAACTCTCATAGCAGTAAAAGGTAACAGACTGACTACGGAAGTCCTGTGGACTAAAGTCCCTGTGCAGAACAATACAACACCCATAGGTCGGTGGGTGAATTATGTCAATCATCCACACACGCCCCCCCAGAAATCACCCATAGTCTAAATCCCTGATACGGGGAGGGACAAAGACCCGACCCCCAGTGAGTGAGCGTAACAGGGGTAACCGAGGTAGGCGGGGCAGCAGGCGTGGCCTCTCCAACCACAAGGGCGTCAACGAGGTCGAGGACACCCCGACAGAGGGTGGGGCGGGGCGTGGGAGGTCGGCCCCAACTCCAATGGCCTGGAAATGTCCACATGAGCAAGCTTAATCCTGTCAACGGAGACAGTCTCAGGTCTGCCACCAATATTCACCACCAGGCTCCCGTGTTGTATGACCCTGAACGGGCGGTCATAAGGGAGGCGTAGGGGGCCGCGGTGGGCGTCGTGGCGATTGAACACAAAGTTCGCTGAGCACAGACCCGGGGACACCCGGAAAGCGGGGGTGCAAATGTCCCGGCGGCCTCCAGCAGGGAGGAGCGCTGCCTGGGTGTAGACAAGAGCACAGTGGGGTCATAGAGTCAGGCCGTAGACAAGCTCTGCCGACGAGGACTGCAGGTCATTTTTGGGGCTGCACCTGAGTTTGAGCATCACCCACGGGAGCTTAACCACCCAGTTGCCATCCGTTAAGCTGGCACACAGGGCCACCTTCATGGATCGGTGGAAACGCTCACATAAGCCATTAGCCTGGGGATGATAGGTGGTAGTGCAGTGCAGCTTTACCCCCAAACCTTCGGCAACCAGAGCTCCGAGGTCCGAGAGCTCCGAGCTCCGAGGTAAACTGGGAGCCACAGTCGGAGGAGAAGTCGGACGGGGTCCCAAAGCGCACGACCCACGTGCTGATGAATGCACGGGCCACGTCAGAATACGCTGTCGAGGAGAGGGGAATGGCCTCGGGCCAGCAGGTTGTCCTGTCCACCATCGTGAAGAAGTATGTGAAGCCGTGAGAGGGGGGCAGTGGATCTACAACAACAAACAACGACATTGGCATGGTTGAAGCTCCTCTCGGGAACAGCAAAAAGTTCAAAAGGGGCTCGAGTATGGCGGTGTATTTTAGCCCGTTGACAGGCCACGCATGAGTTGACCCAGGTTTTCTTAAGTCCCTGCCACACAAACTTCTGAGAAACCAACTTCACGGATGGTTACCTGCCGTGGTAGGAAAGGTTGGGTATCAGGCCGGCGCCAGTTCACAGGGCCTTGTGGTCGAGGCTGGCCCGTGGAGAAGTCCCACAACTACTTTGCGCCTGAGTCACTGACCGCGACTTCCTTCAGGCGTAATTTGTGTCGGAAGCCTTGAGGGTCTGGACCCCGTGGTCAGAGGCCTGGTCTGTGCTCATGCAGAGGTAATCAAGGCCCAGCTGAATGACTGTGATGACCGCTCTGAAGAGGCAGTCCGCGACCACGTTGGCCTTACCAGCGATTTGTTGGATGTCCGTGGTGTGCTCTGATATGTACGAGAGCTAGTGCTACCTGCGGGCGGACCACGGCTCGGCCACTTTGGACATGCACATTGTGAGCAGAAACCGGAAGTGGCGAATCGCCAACTAGAGGCCAAGGACTTCTTTGTCGAACGCACTGTACTTGCGCTCTCTAGGGGTTAACTGGTGACTGAAAAAGGCGAGGGGCTGCCAGGCGCCGTCGACCCATTGTTCGCGCACCGCGCCGACGGCGTAGTCCGACACATCGGTGGTGATAGCGATGGGGGCCTTGTGTAACGGGTGAGCCCACATGGGGGCTTGGCTCAGGGCGGCTTTGGTGGAATCGAAGGCAGTCTCCCTTTCGGCCATCCAGTCGATTGTCTTGGCTGGGGGACCTGCCCTTTAGAGCCTCTTACAGCGGGTGCATGGTGTGTGATGCCCGGCGGATGAACCGGTGATAAAAAGTCACCATCCCGAGAATTCTCGGAGTGCCTGAGCTGTATGTGGGAAAGGCGGAAACGGCGGCTCCATCTTTGCTGATGAGATGCCCAAGGAAGTGGATAGAGGACAACCCGAACAGACACATCGCCGGGTTGATAATCAGGCAGTGTTGGTTGAGCTTTGTGGAAAGTTCTCGGAGATGTGCTTGGTGCTCTTCTCTAGTGCAAAAAACATCGAAATGGTTCTTACCTCTAGATAGCAGCAGACAAACAATTGTAATGGAATGGACATTGACTGTTCAATAACAACATTTGAATGGTTGACTTGTATTTTCAATAAAAACATTACTTGGTCAACTACTGCAGTGTTTTACCCAAAGCATCTTACAGGGCATTTAGTTAATACCTCAAGGGACACCTATACAGACAAACTGACCGTAAAGATTGGGGTTTGACTTGGAAACCCAGAACCTTTCCCCTGGGAGTCTTACATTCACTACATCTGATGAATGAAATATCTCTCCATGCTCGTTCCACCACAGCGACGTCTACCCCGACGGCCTGCCCTCCGACTACGCCGTCATCGCCACCTTCCGGGTGACCAGGGACACGGCCCACAACTCCTGGAACCTCTGGCAGGTCAGCGACCCAGACGGTCACGAGCAGGTGGGCCTGAGGTTTCACCCCGCCTCGCGATCCCTGGATTTCTTCTACACCGGCGAAGGCGGCGCCCGAATGCTGCGCTCCTTCAGTGGCGGCGTAGACAAGCTGTTCGACGGCGAGTGGCACAAGCTGGCGCTGAGCGTCCGGGGAGGCCAGGCCAAGCTGCTGGTGGACTGCGCCGAGGTGGCTGTGGAGCCCGTCGCCGAACGGCGGCCCGTCATCCGCCGAGGGTTCACCTCCATCGTCAAACGCGCCGCCGGCGATCGCTCAGTGTCCGTAAGTCCGCCAGGAACCGAACACGCCTACATGTGGTATCCTACCGTTTGGTTATTAGTTATTTGCCAAGTGAGGGGCTTTGATCTAAATCACTTTAGATCAAAGCACCTCTTCTGGCAAATGGCGCATGTCATTTCAGATACAGGTCATTAATGAGCCACTTGCTCCACTTGAACCCTGCGCCTCCCCAAGGCGGGGAGTCGAACACACGAGCACACTGGGGGGGGGGGGGGCACTATCCTGCCTCCTGTTTTTTCATCTTTCCCTAAACTGTGTTCAAGGGAACACAGGTGTGCCTCCGGCCCTTTGAGTAACTGTGATTAAGGGCTATACATGTATAATTGACTTGAATTGACTGCCTGTCAGTCATCCACCGATGTCCATCTGATGCCCATCAGCCCGTCCTCTTGTCATTCCAGGTGGACCTGCAGCAGATGGAGGTCTCCTGTGACCCAGAGCAGCCCTACTCCGAGGGCTGCTGCGAACTCTCTAGTGTGGTGAGTCAGACACACACACGCATGCACACACACACACACACACACACACACACACACACACACACACACACACACACACACACACACACACACACACACACACACACACACACACACACACACACACGGGGTGGAGGTCACAGCCTGGTTGTTAAACAGTGTATGCAATTTTAACACATTTCTCTGTTGTGTTTTTATGGCAGTGTGGCGGGCACGCGGAGATGGGTATAACAGCTGGGCGGCCGCCCTGCAAATGTATGCATGGACAACCGGGGGTTCAGGGACGTCCAGGGTCAAAGGTGAATAATATGAACACCACGTACACACACACACACACACACACACACACACACACGCCATTGGTCATCTGATTTCTCCAGTCTGACTAATCCCCTTTTGTGTGTGAATCCGGCAGGGTCACAGAGGTCTGCCGGGAATGTCGGGTGATCCAGGACGAGCAGGAAACTGGGTACATAAAATACGGCAACAAACATTTTAACACTGCGGTGCCACAGTCTCTGTTGTGTTTTTGGACACACAGTGGGTTTGCTCATTAGGGAGGTCTGTGTTGACCGACTCCAACGGGAGCCCTTAATTGACTCGCAGTCAACCGCTACGTTTGAAAATTGGTTTTGTTTTTTTTGCTGAAGACGAGGCAGGATGGAAGCTCAGATGGAGGTCGGAGCAGGTTCCTGCAAAAATATCCAAAACAAAAACACGGATCTCCCTCTTGCAATGTAGTGGAAAGGATGCCAAGGAAAATACAAACCGCTCCGGATGTGCTAATAAATGGGTGTTTGGGGGATTCTGAAAGAGCCATTTGCAACTGTCAGCGCATGCCCGGGATTATAAATTAGGAGATTTGAATGGCAGAGGATCTGATGGTTTTTCTTTTTCCCTTTAAGGACACGGCGCCAACTGTAATGAATCCCATAGACACAATAAAACATACACAGCCAAGTTAAAACCAAACTCTTCAAACATGTAGTGATGCACGACAAATGCTCACTCAGCAACACGTTATGGTTTCCATGTTTTGAAAGATCTCGATCTAAGCATAAACGGTACATTTGTAACACACGCAAAGATATACTTCTTCTTTGAAGACATTCAAGACGGCAATAGGGTAATGGCTTCAAATGACTTTAACATACACACAGGTTTTTTTGTTTGTTGTTGTTGTTGTTGTATAAACCTACCCTAATGGCGTGTGCCTCAGGTGTCAGCAAACTAGCCCTGCTCTGAAATGTCATCACCATTGATGTCCAGCTGCATATCATGGCGTGGCCCATCCCACGCATTCAGCTCAACCTATCCCAGATGCTGGCGCATGTTTACAGAGAGATGCTGAGAGATGTTTATCGGCTGATCGTTTAACATTCAACACGGCTTCTGCATTTAGCATGGACATCCGCCCTGCTGCCACTGAGTGCATGTGGGCCTTGGGCACGCAGTTACGCACGTGCACACACACTCATGCACACATACGCACATTTATGCACACAGGCACACATTCAAGTACACCAACGTATAAGCTTTTGCACACACACACACACACACACACACACACACACACACACACACACACACACACACACACACACACACACACACACACACACACACACACACACACACACACATACTCCGGAACTATGCAGACCACATTTTCATGTACTGCGTCGCAGCCCCGGGTCCCACATGGCGGTAAACATCTGTCTTGTGTGAACTGGCGCAGTCGTAAGCCCCTGCCGGCGCTCACATCACAGAGCGTAGCTCCGAGGAGGGCATTTCCTGGCTCCAGTCCTGTGAGCACCTCTCCCCCCCCCGACTCCCCCTCCCCCCGAGTGGTGGTGGGTGGCCCCGACCTATACCGCTTTTAAAAAAACGCCGTAAAAGTTCACGGTGATGCCTCTCGCCGTGCCGTCAGGCCGGAGTCTGAGGAGGCTGCCCGCTTTCCAGCTGACGTTTAAAAAAAAAAATAAAAAAGCTGACGAAGGTGTGACGGTTAGATAAACACACAACCTTGAGGCGCTGGTGGACTTGTTTAATACTGTTTGTGGACTCAGCGAGACGGCGCCAACTGGCAGGACGGTCCGTGTGCCGTGGAGAAACCCCCCCCCCCCCCCCCCCCTCTCCTCCCTCCCCCCACGAGCATCTGCACAACACAAATGATAACATTGGTGGTGGTATTGCAGTACCGCTCACTGAATGACGAACATGTCTCCCCCGCAGGGCATCATGGGTAAGACCGGCGACTACGGTCACGTGGGGGAACCAGGCCTCAAGGTCAGCAGATCCTACCCTTTTTCCTCTCCTTACCAGAAAATACCGCTTGAGTGTGTCTTATCAAACTGTGCTCACAAATCCATGTTGTGTCCTCAGGGTGAGGCCGGAATCGGAGGCAATAAGGGACTGAGAGGACTCCATGGGCGAGTGGTAATCCTTTACACACCGATCACCTCTCATGCTCATTTATATCCCCTTTTCTTCTTCTGCACCCTAATAAGTGAACTAAAAAACCTCCTAATGCATGGACTGTTGTCGACAGGGGGACAGGGGGCCAAAGGGTCTCAAAGGGTTGCAAGGAGCAGGAGGTTTTAAGGTAAAGCGACACCACCACCATCTCCACCTCTACCATCTCCACCCATACAACCACCACCATCTCCACCCATACAACCACCGCCACCACCATCTCCACCTCTACCATCTCCACCCATACAACCACCATCTCCACCCCCGCCCATACAACCACCTCCACCTCCATCTCCATCTCCACCATCTCAGCTCATACAACCAGCACCACCATATCCACCTCCACCATCTCCGCCCATACAACCACCACGACTATTTCCACCCATACCACCATCACAAGTTCCATCAGCATTAGCATCTCCACCCATACAACCACCACCACCACCATCTCCACCAGCACAACCACCACCCATACCACCACCTCAAAGACTTTATTTAATGCATTCCATGAGTATATAATATGTAATAATAATTGTTGAAAAAAAAGTTTCCTTATCATTCCATTGACATGGTGCTCGTATGAATTCCATGGCTTTCAACTGAGGGGATTTAACATGTTAATGATGATTTAACATAACATGGCTATAACATAATTCCAGGGAGTCCAAGGAGCATCCGGAGGGCTGGGAGATACCGGAAACCAAGGGGATGTGGTGAGTGTAGTGTCACAAGACCCTTCCGGTGAACACTTATCATAGGAGATGTGTGCTTTTCATACATTCTGTCTCACCGTGTGGTCATGTCTTTCTTTCCCGAAGGGCGATAAAGGGGAACGAGGATATGTCGGGATCCCGGGGTTCGAAGCCGTGAAGGTATTCTGTTTGTTAATCAGGAACGATCGTATATCTTCCAGTGTTGTTTATTTATCGTCGTTCGGTCGGTAGATCTAAACTGATTTCCATCATTCTGCAGGGAGTGAAGGGAACAGCTGGCGTGGAGGGCTCCTCAGGGCCCCGGGGCCTGCAGGTTGGTTCTGCTAATACGACCCACAATTCCCCTGTTTATGTCTGACATGCTTAATGCTGTATCCACGCAGAAATCTTCTGCTATGGCTCAGACAGATCACATGGATCATTTTAATGTGCTAACGAACACAGCGGAGGGGAAAGCCATGTTTTGGCACCGTGAGTCTTTTCCATAAACAGCATTAGTGTGTGTGGTTGGATCCTGGCTCCGGTTGAAGGGCCCCAAAAAGTGTATATCAACATAAAGATGCTGAGTCACTGTGAAAAGAACCTCAACTGCCACGATAGCCTACTACACTGGACACTAGAGGAAGAGGGACGAAAAACCGCACCGGCCATTAAAAATTAGTGCTCTTTCTGGTATTAAACATGGTAATATTTAAGAGGCAGCGGTTAGGATTGCACTGGAAAGTTATGTAATTTGTACCAAAACACTTTCACGTCTTAACAGGGCATTGTGGGAGACCCTGGACAGACAGGAACTGCCGGGGAAAAGGGTAAACCTGTATGTACCATACGCCATTTTCTGCAACACGCAAGCAACTCTATAAGATTGAAAACATAGCACAAACTTTCATGTACAAAATTCATGTCTTTCCTGTCTGAACGAAAACACTAGGGGATCCAAGGACATACGGGTCGAGGTGGCACCATTGGGCCAAAGGTGAGCCATAGCAACTGCACTCAATTTGAGTCCTTCATCCTTTATTGATGTGTTGTAATAACAACGTTTTCTTCAGGGAATTCTCGGTGATCCGGGCAAGATGGGCCGGGATGGTGACGCCGGCATAGAGGTACTGCTCTGTTTGCGAATGTAAAGAAGGCCTTGTGTTGTGTTTATATTCAAATCCACGCATTCCAACCAATGATGACGGGTCCGCTTTCCATCCTCAGGCTTACCAAGGAGTACAGGGCCCCGAGGGCAGATTTGGTCTTCTGGGCGTCAAGGTGATTGCACCCATTACACTTTATGTCCATTAGATCTGTGTTTTAATTCACCTGCCAGGCTCCTGACGGCCTGGCAGATGAATTAATGGTGTGTGACTTGCTCCTCAACAGGGGGAGAAAGGACCGCTAGGGATGCTGGGGGAAATGGGACCCCAAGGCCAAACTGTAAGTCATGAAGTCCTCAGGTGTTCTTTTCATTTGAAGAGGCGCAGTGTGTGTGTGTGTGTGTGTGTGTGTGTGTGTGTGTGTGTGTGTGTGTGTGTGTGTGTGTGTGTGTGTGTGTGTGTGTGTGTGTGTGTGTGTGTGTGTGTGTGTGTGTGTGTGTGTGTGTGTGTGTGTGTGTGTGTTAAGTAGTTTTCCATGCTAAAGGGAAAGCACAGTGCACCAATGATAGACAGAGAGAGAGACCGAGAGAGACCCCAGGTAGGGTAATATATGTTTACGTCTCTAGGGCCCCAGAGGTTACAAGGGTTCCGCGGCAAAGCCAGGAAGACCTGGATTTATTGGCCCTCCAGGACCCGTGGTGAGTGCTCCAGTCGAAATCTTGCTCTCAACTCTTTGAAATACGTAAGTTAATTGTCTTGAAAAACCACCCAACCGTGTCGTCTCCCCACAGGGTCATGTGGGCTTCTCCGGCAAACCAGGAACCAAGGTAAGGGTGTCCCTATCCGGCGCATTGGTGGAAGTGTTAACGGTCACTTGATCTGCAAAAAGCCAATGTCTCTGGGGGTAAAGTTCACCTTTCTATTGCACTTCAGATCCTTTGTTCTCACCCAGGGGTGATTGATCCAATATTGATTGAAGAAAGCTTTCAAAGACTGGCCTCTATGTTTAACATCGTACCATTACTAAAAGCATCAGGCTGCGTACACTTATTTTTAAATCAAAGAAAGGTGTAGTGTTATCCCAGAATCCCAAACATCCTGAAATACTCCTAAATAAATAAATAAACACCATAGTACGCAATCGGTTGTTCCCGTTAGCGCTTAGCTCTGGCGCGCACACAATGGCCGGGTTAGCTCGGGTTACGGCTCCAGGGGGGCCTCCTATTTTATTGTGTCATCGCGGTTCTCGTATAACTAACTACCTGAGAGGCGTCTGTCAGCGCACTCATATCAGCGAGCGTAAAGGGAGCCGGCTAACAATTGGATAATTCACTTAGGCCCCTCTGGAGTGGCTGCCCTCTTTGATTCTCTAATGGCAGCTCTCAGGACCCTATATTGGCCCAGTGTCTCCTATTCTCCCCCATCTGGACAGGAGGTCAAAGCCAGTGCTAAACTCTCCCCTGGGGGCACGGTTCTTGGTGTTTACTGGCTACTTCAGGGCCAATTACAGAGACTTATTTATTTTTATTTTTTGTACAATACTTAATTTGTTAGGGCTTTGCAACTTGCAACATCGAAAAACAAACAAAATGCAGATGTTATACTTCATTTAGTTCATGCCGATTACAGACAGGAGTATCAAAAAGCTGATGTTGGTGTTTTGTTGGTCATTGACTTTGAATGGACTTTGACATATGTCAACTAATAATGACAAATAACATGAATGACATGATGAATACTAGGAAGTGATATAGGTATATTGACTTCATCTGCAGCATTATCATATATTGAAGTAGGCCTCATTTTCAACACAACACAAGCGTTGCAGATTTCACGTTCAATGACTTGAACCACCGATTTACTGATTTTGTTGTTTTGTTGTTGATCCATGTCCAGTGATAATGCTGACATTGCCTGATGTTTGCTTGACCTATTTGTGCAGGGTGACGTGGGAACCCAAGGAGTCCAAGGTGTCACCGGGGATCAGGTACAAGTTGTTCCCCTGCTCATCATACTGTACTTGTTTATTTGCACTCTGACCTCTGGCTCATACCTCTTGCTCTTTCTTCTTTTTCTAAAGGGTGCTAAAGGAAAGATGGGCACCAAAGGGAAGGTAGGACTGTTACGTGACATGTTTTACTTTCTTTAGACACATCCAACAAGTATCTACCAGGACTAATACATGACCTGATTGACTTACTTTAGACACATCCGACAAGTATCTACCAGTACTGTTTCACAGGGGGCGGCAGTAGCTCGGTCTGTTTGGACTTGGCTTGGGAACCGGAGGGTCGCCGGTTCAAGTCCCCGAAACACCCGGGCACTGCCGAGGTGCTCTTGAGCAAGGCACCGGACCCCTACACTGCTGTATATAAAATAGCTGCCCAGGGCTCCTTATACTAGGATGGGTTCAAACTAATTTTACTGTGTGTGTGTACATGTATGTGACCAGTAAAGAGGATGCAATCCTCCAGATTATGACATGTTTTTCTTACTTTAGACAAAACCAAGTAGCTACCAGGTCTGTTATGTTTAAATTGGAAGAACCTTTAATCGTATCCGATAACGATTTTTTTTTAAAACTTTATCTCCATCATAACTGATGGAGATGCCTGCACTGCAGTTAAAGTGAATACTATTCACCATTCTGTCACTAAGCAGATGCTTTTTTTTCCCCAAAATGACACATTTGACACAAGTAAAGCTCAATTATCCTTATTCACCCAGTGGCCATATTAGTCATTTGGCTGGGGAAACCTTTCAGAATCTTTGGGGAAACCATGACAACTTTTCCAAGGGATTCTAGAATGTTTACCCACCCAACTAACCAATATGGCATATATGCAGAGAGTCCCAACACCCACACCCTCACCACTAGCCAATGGTCTTTCTATGGCTGCTGTTCCCTGGCCTGTGTAGGTGGGAGACAGGGGGAAGCAGGGCCCCACAGGAGGACGGGGGAAGCGTGGTTCAGGGGGTGAGGCTGGCCGCGCCGGTCCCGTTGGGGTCAAGGGGGTGAGGGGTGAAGGAGGACCAGATGGATTTCAGGGGCCCCCTGGTCCACCGGTAAGCAACCCTGGAAATGTCCTTAGGGACCTACTGTGTGTGTTTGCGCGCGCGTGTGTGTGTGTGTGTGTGTGTGTCAAATAATTGTGTGTTTGAATCCTTGTTTCAAACACACATTCACAGCCATTCAGGAATAATACTGTTATTGGCTTTACGGGACCTGACACAATGTACAGACACATCCGTAGATTACATCAACTTCTCTTCAATCTCTACTTTAGAATTGCTTTAGTTAATTTATTCCTTTGATTTTGTCTTTTTGCATTTGTTAGCTATTTAATGTTTTCTTCCAAACTTTACTTCTGTATTCTTGTACTTACTTTCCACATTTCCACACCTACCCGGGATTGTGTGTGTGTGCACCCCAGACCATTTTTAGCTTGCTTGCTAGTTTGCTTGCTTCAATATTTTGATATTTGACACCTGTGTAAGCCCCCAACCCCCCCCCCCCATCCAATAGAAATCCATTCATTGTTGACCTCCATGTTAGACTCATTGTACTCACTGAACTCACGTCCCTGCTGACTGATATTGTCCTTCTTATGAATGTGAATTATGTTGAACTATTTTGTACCTCAGAACATTAATTTGTTGGATTTTAACGGCAAGTTAACAGAATGTTTTGCTTTTCTTCTTCTCGATTTTGCCGCAAAATGAAATAGAAGAAAAAACGGAAACCGCCCTGTGAACTAATCGTAAAATGAAGGGCAACATATATTCATTAGAGAAGCAGGGATGTGTGTTTACAGTCAGTCTAACTGGAGTTTGATGTGGAATTGGCATCTATTGGAAGGGAGGGGGGGGGGGGGGGGTTGCTCACATGTGTATAAAATATCTAAATACTCATTCCAAGAAGTGTTATAAAGTGAAATTCCCCTTAAACCTAGGGAATTGTACAGTTTTGCGACACAGACTGGAACACGTGGCCCTTGCTCTAACAACAGCTTTTGATGATATCCAGAGTCTGTACTGGTTACTCACACAGTAAGGGGTAAGGTCCGTGCAGCTGTAGACTCGTGGGGATATATAGTTTGGCAGGGTTTTGTCCACTCCTCATCGTCTTCCCTTTGTGATGGGATCCTTGGTTGGTCCAATGTTGTCCGGGTCACGGAGCTTTGGGTTCGACCGTCACCCTCCGCTGACGGATTGGCTAATGCGTTCTCACACAGGGGCCCACCCTCTCAGCTCAACACGTCATCGACGTTTGTAAGCTAGTGGTGCTGGAGCAGATGTCCACCTTCGCCAACTCCGTGAAGAGGACGTGCGCCGCCGTGTGCCCTCTCTACGGGGACGTGCCCATGGGGGCCCCGGGACCCCGGGGACAGAAGGGACCGTCCGGAGCACCTGTGAGTTTTTCTCAGATTGATTGATTTAGGTTAGAAAGCTCCAATGCCCCATGTAGCATTAAAATACCTGGTAGCAGGTAGCATTAAAATACCTGCTATGGGTTAAGATCAATTGCAAACAGCCGTTGGCAAACAGCAAACGGCCATTGTTAGATGAACATATTTGATCCAGAATGTCTTGCCCAACATGTCCTCTAATAAGTTTAGCATGAGTTCATACTGGCCTAGCTTTGTGCAGCGCTAACACGTTGCAAATGCCTGAATTAGACTGTAACAGCGCATGCTTTTGGCAGTATTGTTTGGAATGAAAGCACACTGATTTTCCATGTCTCCATGAGGACAAATAAGAAGTCACAGACAAGGCACTCTGTCTGTTTCGAAACGTTTTTGGAGCGCTGCGAGCCTCCCTTCCACGGAAAGCCCCCCCCCGCCCACCCCCTACGCTCAGCCTGTTACCCCAACGCATGTTCTACTACAGCCTTAATCACATTCACCTCCTGGGCTCAAGACATCCATGAAGCCATCAATCAGAATCAAACTGTATTATACTGCTTTTCCTAAGCCACCCCCCCCCCCCCCCTAAACACACACACACACGCACACGCACACACACACTCACACACACTCCCTACGGGACCCCCATGTCCAACTGCCCATGTCAAATCAATATGTACAATGTTTTCTCAGCCGACAATAAAATACAAGTTAGAAAAACTTTGTCTTAGGGTTTCCTGTGCGAGAGGTGAATGAAACCTTGACTGTTACACCCAGTAGAATACCATTTTACTGCAACCCCCCTCCCCCCCCCCCCCCCCCCCCTCTCCTCCTCGTACATTAACGTCGATGTTGTATGCTGCTTCCAGGGTCAGTCTGGTGTGGATGGCGCTGATGGAGAGCTGGGACAACCAGGCTTCTATGGTGAAGCTGGAGACGCCGGCAAAAAGGGAACCTCAGGTGAGGGGCAACAACAAACAACAACAACAACAACAACAACAACCTGAAATCATCAATAGCTTGGTACCATGAACATAGACAAATGGATGGATGGATGGAAGATGTATGGATAGATGGACAGAAGATGAATAGGAAGCATGGATGGATGTGTTGATGGACCAATGAAGGGCACACCGATGGATAGAGGGGTGTAAGATGCCAGGATGACAGATGGAAAGACGATGGATGGATGGATGGATGGATAATGGATACTGGGTGGATGAAAGATGGATAAAGGATGGATGGAGCGTTAACTGGGCTCATGAGACCGCTGTCCTTGACTTCCAGGCGAGCGGGGAGAGCTGGGCGATAAGGGATCCAAGGGCCACGGGCTAGCTGGCTACGTCGGAGACCAGGGCGCCAAAGGTAAACGTCTGCCGTCGCCATAAAATCCCATAATAACCCCTGACTTGAAAACCTCAAAAGATTCCCTGTTCCCCGTGCAGAACATGTGGCCATCTGGCCGTTTTGTTTAGTCTTAACCTCATGTCCCGCAGTTCCAACCTTCTCAATATTCCTCCTTGTTCGCATTTAGTTGTGGGAGGGAATAAAAAAACAAACAGGAAATAACGGAACATTACATGTGGCGTCCCCCAGGTCAGCGTGGGCGTCCGGGCCGGGTGTTTGATGGCCAACCAGGGAAGCCAGGTGAGAGAGGTCACGGGGGAGCCCCCGGCCTCACGGGCCACTCTGGTCTCAGAGGCGTTCCGGGTGTTTGCTTGACTTCGGGCTGTGATGCAGCAGCTGCCGTCCCCTCCTCCACCACCACCACCACCACCACACCCACCCCCCCACGAGGCCGGCAAGCACCCCAGAGAACCAGGGCTCGCTCTTAGGGGGAGAGATGGGCAAAAAATAACCAGCACCCCCCCCCGCGCACTGGCATGGTGGATGACTGGTGGTACGACTGGAGGGAGAAGTTTGGTGTGATGCGAGCAAGGATGCAATGGTTTGGGGTGTTTCTGGTAGTTATCTTACTATGATTGAAGTCAATATATTGGCTTATTGTAAATAATACGCCTCCCTGAAACCATAAAAAAAAGACACTAGTTTTAGTTTAAAACCTTCAAGTTCAGTGGAGTACGTTTCATTCATAGGACTCTGATGCAGTGGGAATAACTTGCATTTGTACAAAAATAAAGGTACCATCTTATTCGATTGTGTTTATTTAAAATAATTTCAGATGAGACTGAATTGTATTTCAATAGTTGTTCTTTATAATAAAAGTGTAAAATGGTCAATATTTTTGTTTTATTGGGCTATTTTTTTTATTGTATTGATGTTGTTTTGCAGGCATGCCATAGAATAGCTTAGTTTGATAGTCATATATGTTTAAATTAATTTAAATATAACAATAAACTGCAGGGGGTAAGACATGTTTTTATCAAATCAGCATTAATTGTGATTTATTTGCTGACTGGTGGCACTGGAAACATTTTTGAGTAATGGGAAACACATTTGAATAACGCGTGCGTTTGTTGTTCCTGCTGACGTTAATAACGGAGACAGCTTTTATCACCCCCGTTGGACATTGTTAACAGGGACGCATGCATCACAACTCAACGTTTCGCATATTTATTGCCGTGATTTTCACACGAAAACGATTCTCCCCTGGGTTTCCCCCGAGGCTTTCCAGATGGGCATTGGCGGTTTTCCTCATAACCTTGTTCTATGTTCTTGTTCTATATAAAATAAAAAAATAGGCCTAATGCGGGTCGTAATTCTCTTGTTTAGCACCTCTCCGTTTAGAAGTACACAAATGTTGTTTGGCCAACTTCACTCGCATTCCTTACAATAACAACAACCGACTACAATATAGTCCTCCATATTCATCTTCTGAACATGCAAGTAGAGGACGTGTGACGCGTACGGCACCTCCCTAGTCCTCTACCCGTTCCTCCGCGGCCACTGGGTCTTTATTTTCCCCCCATGTTGTTGTGGAGATGGGGAATAAACAAAGAGTGTGTTTTATTTCCACGGAATCCAATCTTAAATGGGTGGGTGGGGAGTGGAGTGGGCGGAGGTGGGGAGCGAGCGGGGAGCGTCTCTGGAGCAGCGCTGCGTGTGGCTCCTTCGCTCCACCGTTTCTTTCCTGGCTCCGCTCTTGAGTTCTGGACCAGGGGGGAGGACGGACGGAAGAACGGGAGGAGGGAACCCCCCTGCCCCCTCCCTCCCCCACCCCTCCTCCCTCCACCTCCTGGTCGACGGCCACCACCACCACCCCCTCCTCCTCCTAGCACGGGCCTCGCCCTTCCATTTCGTGTTCCGTTGGAGGCTGGTGGTGCTGGTGGTGGTGGAGGAGGTCCCCCTGTGTGAAAGACGTCCATCCATGGAAGTAATTATGGTGCGACGTGATTCTTTGCCAGAAAACGCATCTTAGTTTTCTTTTCTTTTCTTTTCTTTTTTCCCGGGTTGCTCAAAACATGCGTGGTCTCGTTCTGTGGCCGAAACCGTTCACGTGATTACAATAATTATAGTTTTCATTGGCCTTGAAAGCAGTATTGATCAGCCAAAACCACCGCGCAGTCAGCGGACGGAAGGCTCAATCCTTCGAGGTTTAACTGTTGTTGCCATGGGCAACATTATAAAGGCGCTACGGTTTCTTTGAGGGGGCATCCACAACACAACAGGCCAATTTTCATGTTCTTGGTTTTTGGTTTTGGTTTATTGGTTTGTACTGTGATGAGAAAAATACTAGATTGCTTCATGATATAATGATGTGTTGTTTGCTTGTTTGCCTGCGTGTTTTGTTTTGGTTTAGTTTTTTTGGAAGTTTTTGGAAGTTTAGTTTTTTTGGAATATCTCACAGTTTATATCACAAATCATCACACAACTCTTATTACGGAGAACATTTCTCCCCCCCCCCCCCCTTAACTGAAAAACAGTTCAGAAATGATTAACTACAGTGATGACACATGTCCACAGTTCACTGTCAACTCTTCCAAGAAGTCAGAGGTCCCAGTAATAGGTTAACACTACTGTCGAGCCTGCAGTAGCCTGTTTGAACCGCTAGGTTGTGCTCATTTCAGTCTCCACGAGGGCTCAGCAGACAAGTTATATGAACTCTGCAGACGGGGTCATGTGATAATACATCAAGCACCACAAGTAGCGTTCTGTTTGTTGTACTTGGCCTTCAACTGTTTACATTTGGTGGGATCATGGTGGGATCATTTGGACACAAGTTTGTCCAATAGTGTAACACATAAATACAGTAATACATATCCTGTTTATGAGTCAAAACCCTGTGTACTCTCAACATTTCCAATGAATGGCACAAATATTATATTAGAACGTAATTCCCCCCGACTTTTCATTAAATAAATGTGAATATGTGGGAAGCAAGCAGTACGCCGGAGATATACAGTATGTGTTTGTTCATAATATATGACTATGTATAGGTGCGATGTGGAGTGTGGGTTAGGGAAGAAAGAGTGTTGTCAAAATGTAGGTCTGTAGGTCTATGGCTATTTCACATGACCAGGGAAATGACCAGCTTGCTGTTGGAGTTCAGATGTGATTAAGCTCTGGTAGGTTTTGGCTCCCGGCTGTCCAAAGGAAGATATACAGACACAAAGTAAGCAGTCAGAATTCAAGGTGATAACATGAAGAAGAAACAACAGGGAGCCCCCCTATCCCCCCCCCCCCACACACACACACACACACACACTCCACACCTCAGGTCAAGTAGGTCTTTTACTGACCATGTGGAGCCATGTGGTTGCTCAGCGATGCTTATCCTGCATCCACAAACACTCCCATGCTTGTTCCACAAATGTCCCCATAGCTACCTCCAAGAACCCCTTACCCCCCCACACACACACACCCCCTTACCCCCCCCCCCCACACACACACACACACACAACCCTGAAACATTTGGAAACATGCTGACTTCATTACAACCTTCCCCCCCCCCCTTTGGATGGACAAGAGATGGGCTGTCTTATATTTATTTATTTTTATGTTTTTTTTAAGGTTTTTTTTTTTTTATCCTACATGCTTCCCTTATCTACATCCTTTTTCCACCCTCGGTAATTGAGGGTGGCAGCAGGCCAGTAAAACAGGGAGAGAGAGAGAGAGAGAGAGAGAGAGAGAGAGAGAGAGAGAGAGAGAGAGAGAGAGAGAGAGAGAGAGAGAGAGAGAGAGAGAGAGAGAGAGAGAGAGAGAGAGAGAGAGAGAGAGAGAGAGAGAGAGAGAGAGAGAGAGAGAGAGAGAGAGAGAGAGCTGGGAGGAAGAGAGAGAGAGCTGGGAGGAAGAGAGAGAGAGAGAGAGAGAGAGAGTGGGCTGGGAGGAAAAAGAGAGAGAGAGAGAGAGAGGAGAGAGAGAGAGAGAGAGAGAGAGAGAGAGTGGGCTGGGAGGAAAAGAGAGAGAGAGAGAGAGAGAGAGAGAGAGAGAGAGAGAGAGAGAGAGAGAGAGAGAGTGGGCTGGGAGGAAAAGAGAGAGAGAGAGAGAGCGAGAGACAGAGAGAGAGAGAGAGAGAGAGGGACAGAAGGAAACAGAGAGGAACGGCTGGAGCAGAGAGGGTAGGCTCTTTGATTCACCAGGGGGAAACATGTGCGCCGCTACTCTGACCGAGCAACAGCTTCTTCTTCTGTTGAGGTGAAGGAGGACTCTGCCTGACGTCCGGCTGTCAATGAGACGATTGGGAGGAATTTACATCACAAGGGCTGTTTCTGCTGCTGCTGCTGCTGCTGCTGCTGCCGCCACTCTAACCTCTGGTAATATATAGATACTTGAACATTTGTTTTGTTCATGGGTCGTCAGAATTGAATTGCAATATATTGTAACTGCTCGGTTATTATTCAATTATTACATTATTTTGTGTGACAGTACATGTTGATCATTGGCCTGGATGTGTATTTTCTTTCAGATCTATTTTTCATCCGGTTCTGTTTTATTCAGATTACAAATAGTTTAAATGGGGGGGGCGTATTGATTGACTTCAAAGCGGTGCGTCGGACCCTGTGTTGAAGACATTAAGCCAGTTAGTTATCAGTCCCTCGCTAGCTCACAAGAACTCTGCTTTTCGCCGAATGCCAAATCTATTTTCAGTTGCAAACGTCAAAAGATATAAACATTGTCAGTCCAGTCACCCACGCTATGCTTGATATGATCCTTAAAAATATGGGGGAATGGATGCAACCACAATTACGAATTACAAGTAGAACATGCAAAAGAAGGGTTCTGGAAACGACAGATGTTTATTTCAACAGAGAACTCATAACGTATTGGCTTCCTTGGTTGTGTGAAGTACACCTCTTATTGTGCACACACACACACACACACACACACACACACACACACACACACACACACACACACACACACACACACACACACACACACACACATACTCAATGTGCAGGGAATGCAGGGCATGAAGTACTGTTTGCAGGAAAGTCCACGTCCGAAAGGCACTTGGCAGACGCCAGGGATGTGTTTAAGGTTATGATTTAAAGGCCACGCTGACAGGAATGGGTGCCCTTTTTCAGTGACAGATGTGATATTCAAAGCAATGTGGGATATTTAAAGCACAACATATGCAGTCTGCAGTTAGGGGCGAAAATCTATGGTATGTCATGACTCAAGCGCTCCCTTTTGTGAAACGCTGAAAAGGTTATCTGAAGAGGTGGGAGGAATCAGCTGTCCAACAGCTTCCTCACTCCTACAGCCGGTTGGACCGCAAGTGCAGGGGCTTAGCATAAATCTCCTTTGAACAAACAGGATGATTCCCTTTAACATAAAAAAGTCCTCTTTGTAACGTGTCAAAGTGAAGACTAATGCTAATGTTTCCTCAGTTACTATTTGTGGGGGGAGGGGGGGTTCCCTCCTGTGGAGAATTGCGCAACAGGTGACATAACTGTCATTCCGTGATCTTGGCCGGGATCAGAAGCTATAAAGAGTCTGCGCTGCCCCTGTAACTTCAGGGGTCGACAGGTTGTGGAGCACTGTGAATGCCACATGAAGACCGGCATTCACCTGTTCCACTTCAAGCGCATTACTCATTGTGGGAAATTGTGTGTGACATAAACTTTCGACCCCACGCGAAAATGCCCGCCGATTTCGCTTTCGATTCGATTTAGCATTTTTTTTACGATACTTGGTAAAATGGACTTTTCATAGTTCCCCGAAAGAAAAAAGGAAAAAAAAACATGGCGGCCCTTCTCGTCGTACCTTAACATGTGTTTGGTCGTCATCCAGGGGCGGAATTTCACCATCTGACGCCACAAATGAATTCCATGTGGCGTAAGCAGAGGTGTAGAAATGCTCCGTTTGAGGGAAGCTCAGTCGAGGGGAAAAGTCACGCCGACTGGCCTGTGTCGATGAGGGGGCTTTCCAGCAACCCCCCCCCCCCCCTCAGGCTCCCCCCCCATACACTGCTCTCTGTTGAGGGAGGAAGAAAGTCCAGCCATGTGGAGCTGTGTTACTTCAGCCTTTTACATGGTGGAAAAACAGAGTCATGTCATACAGTACGATGGGAGCACGGCGCTGGCCGTTAGCATTGCGGTGCCAAGATGAGGCTCAGAGAGGGGCTGTGCCCTTTGGCACAACTGTTTCTCAGTGTCCGTGCTCCGTGTCCGGATGCCGGATGCAGCGTTTGGTCACGCTGTCTTAAGGTGTAAGGGTCATTTTCAAACCCCTTTTCCTCAGTCAATCCTTTTCTTTGCTTTTATCTCTTTTTCTTTGGTTCTTTATGTGCAGCATGTCTGGTCCTCATTGTAGCCATTTCCCTGCTGTGATGTCAGTGGTTTGTCGCTCTTTGTCTTGTCTTGGCCACTACAATGAGAATCGGTTTCCACCGGGGAAAAAACCCAACGTGTCTGAGAGCGTGCTGTTTACTCACACGTGTTGAGATGCACTGCGAGTCCCTGACTCAGCAGCGCTACCGAGCATCTCGGCGTCGGGCTTTTTCAAAGTATAAATGTGTTTATACTTTGCGAAAAATACTGCAACAGACTCATTTCATTGATCCATGCCTTCCATTTCATCCCTCACTTGGCACTGGCATGAACATAACTTTCATCCCACTGCAGGTTGCACCATCAGGAGCTAATGGTATGACTTTCTCCTTCATGAAACAATTCCTTCTTTGTTGTTGCACGCATGACCTGTTTTTGAAGGACAAATCATGCATTTTTGAATGTCATTTTTGCCTTGATAGTCGACTTTTTTTTTTTTTTTTACACCGGCCAGCTGCCAAAATATCCCCCCCCCCCCCCCCCCATGCCAATAATCACATCGTACAGAGATGTGTACAAAACACGTCTCCAGCCAAAGAGTTCTACTTTCCACACCAGAAACGATTCATTATGATGTATTATTGGAAGAAAATAGTCAGTACTAATATATGCTCAGCGGAATTGCATCAGTTTCTCAACACAATGAACATTTTCCTTGTTTCACTAAGAATCAAGATTTGTATTTGCCAAGTACAATGGAAGGCCTTCTCCCCATTCCCTCCTGCAGTATGAATTTCCTACTATAAAAAAATAAATATTCCTATACTATAAACGATACTATACTATACTTATGCTATACTAACACTATACTATAACAAGACAGTACACAATAAAAAGAGCAAAAAGTGACCGATGGATGATATATATACATGCTGTTGAATTGTGCAAAAAGCATTTACAAATAATTTAAAGTGCCAGTAGTGCAGCAGCATTATGAATACAGTGCGGTACAGTGCAGTAACTGTAATGAGTCCAGAAAGTCCAGCAAAAGTATGATAGTGTATGATAGTGTAATGTAATATGGATGACAATGTTATGATAGTGGCAACCCTCCTAGCAGTTCAGTAGGCGCACTGCCTGTGGATAAAAACTGTCGTTGAACCTGGTAGTCCTTGAATGGATGCTGCGGAACCGGCGACCGGACTGTAGGGGGAGAAGAGATGGTGCCCAGGGGGGTTGCGGTCCTTTGTAATGGAGATGTATCACAACACTACCAACTGTTAGGGCCTCTCTTGTTCCAAGACATGGTTTCTATGCATCGTTTTGAGTTGTTCTTCATTATCTGTACATGATATGAGGCTTATTTCCTACAGTTGCGGCATTTTCTCATTCCTCTGCCACCAGGTTACTGCCTAAGTGCCCTTGAGCAAGGCACCCCCTACGCTGCTCCCCAGGCACTGTACTAATGGCTGCCCACTGCTCCTAACACTAGGATGGGTCAAGATGCAGAGAAGTAATTTCCCTCGGGATAAAATAAGTAGTTAAAATTAAAATAAAAAAATAAAAAAATAATTTAACTAATGGCACATTTAGTGTACACATAACACATGCAATGGAGTCAGGAGGAGGATAGCTAGATGAATAAAATGATGGACAGTATTGCTCAGAATGGTAACAGAACCAAACCCTTTTTTCAAAGGTGGGAGATCAATGCCATACATCTCCACGTTCATCTTAGTTCCTGAGTGAGTGAAGAATGTTGTCTCACTGCGTTGCTGATCTTCACACAGCGTCTAGTGCACACAAGGCTTTTCCTCCACTGTGAATTAAGGTGCCTTTGTTAATTAATCTGTTCTTCTCTTGTCACCACGCAACCACTCCCAACAATCTGTCAAGGCAAAAATGACACGGCTCTCTCATCACAAATGCAATGTGTGTGCGTGTGTGTGTGTGTGTGTGTTGTCCCTTCAAGTAATCACAGCAACAACAAAAAACATGCATGTGTCTCTATTTCTTTATAGGTGCACATTCGGAGCTTGGTACTGCTTCATTATGGGTTACAAAACAAGATCCATGCATTCTCTCTTTCGATGTCTGTGCTTCATGCTCCTCCATTTGCTTAGCACAGCGCAAGATGAAGACTTAAGAAGTAAGCTTGCTTCTGTCTTCATTGATGTATATGGACATTTTGTTTGTAATGCATGACGTGACAAGAGTACTGTAAACCACCGGTTGCTATTGTCAAATATTCCTTTTTGCAACCTGCAATAGCAAATTAAGCAAAAGAAAAGCTCATTGGCTGTGTACTATTTTAAACCCCTCATTAACCCCATGATTGGACATCTTCCTCTGTCTCCTTTAGGTTGTAGGACGGCTGCTTGTGACTTGGTTTTTATCCTAGATGGTTCGTGGAGTGTGGAAGATGTGAATTTCGACATAGTCAAGCAATGGCTGGTCAACATAACCACCAGCTTCAACATTGGACAGAAGTTTGTGCAGGTCGGGGTGGTGCAGTACAGCGACTACCCCGTATTACAGATCCCCCTGGGGAAGCATTTGTCCAACAAGGACGTCATCGCCGCCATGGAGTCCATTGAGTACATGGGCGGCAACACCAGAACAGGAACGGCGATTCAGTTTGCTACCGATAAACTGTTCGGTCTCTCTGAGCGCGGCCCGAGGGGCATCGCCAGGATCGCCGTCGTGCTGACGGACGGGAAGTCCCAGGACACGGTGCTGATGGCGGCCGAGGCGGCGAGGAAGAAGGGAATAATTATGTTTGCCATCGGTGTCGGATCGGAAACGGAAGTGTCGGAGCTGCGGGACATCGCCAACAAGCCTTCGTCCACCTACGTCTTCTCCGTGGTGGACTACAAGGCCATCGACAAGATCCGCGAGGTCATACGCCAGAAACTGTGCGAAGGTACAAAACCCAGTGGCTCATGTTGGTCACAGATGGGCCAGTGGTAGGACTTGGCATCACATTTACTTTGACACTGATTAAAAGCTGCCCAGGACCAAGCCCTGTCCTCCCACCCGACTTACAAAAGGGTGGGAGATTTAGGAAACAAGCATCTCCTTGAGATGCTTGTTTTCAAAGCAAAAAGCAGTGAATAGCAGAGAGATGGCAGGAGTTAGGCATCTTGCTAAGGCAAGGTTCGGTTAGGTTATGTTCGGCTGAGGACAACAACACCTTTCAACATCCCTAGCCATTAGATTGATCATCCTGCTGCTTTTAACACAGCTGAGCCCTTAACGAACACATCATCTGAGGAACATCAAGGCCAATAACAATATGTGGAGCATTCATTGGGCTTTTAAATGGTCTTTGTGAAAGGTGCCAAGTCGCAACACAATTCCCGATAGTGTTTGTTACCTTGTTCGTTAAACATGAACACATTGTTTTCAGTCGGTTGTCCATCTTTATATTTACTAGGAGACACTATTTGAGGTGGCCTCTAAGACCTGAAAATAAACAGAAAATAATAGTGCTAAGCCTTTGCGGCTTTCCAAAGTCACTCACATGTATGATTATTTTACATTGATTATTATTGCGTATGCTTTTGTGTGTACCGATTCCTTACCCTTTTGGTTATTTACCTCTGCTCCCTTTCAGAGACTGTTTGTCCGAACAGAATTGCGATTGACTCACGCGAGGAGAAGGGCTTCGACATCTTGCTGCATCTGAATTTGGCCAAGAAGACAAGAAAGACCCAGGGGTCGTTTTATGGGACTAAAGCCTATGAAGTAACATCTCGTGTGGACCTGAGTGATTCAACAAGGTAACGTGCATTCTTTCTGTCTGTCCTGCTTGCTTTTGTTTTATTTGTAATGGATGCACAAAGTCATGCCTCACATTCACCCATTCATACACCGACGGCGGAGTCAGCCAGCAAGTCAGGAGAAGATAGGGTTAGGGTGTCTTGCTCAAAGACACCTCGACAGTTTTTGCTAGGAGGAGCTGGGGATCGAACCAGCAACCTTCCGGTTGTGAGGCGACTGCTCTACCTCCTGAGCTATACTGCCACCCTATTTTGTTTGTTTGTTCATTAGTTTCATTCTTTGCTTGTTTTCATGTCTTCTGTTCACTGCCTCAGTGAACCTCAGTGAGTCTTCAATGCAATCAACGCATTATCATTGATCTTTTCCCTTCTTCTACCCTTGGCATGCTGGTCTTATCAGGTCCCTGTTCCCAGATGGCCTGCCTCCCTCCTATGTCTTCGTGTCTACGCTCAAGTACAAAGGCTCCGTGACCACGGAAAAGTGGGATCTGTGGCGGGTGCAGACCCACGACGAGAAGCCCCAAATGGCTGTGACTCTGAACGGAGCCGACTTCACGGTGGCGTTCACCACAACCAGTGATGCGCCCAGTGGCACTCAAACCGTGACTTTCTCGCCGAAGACCGCGAGGGTAAAAAAAAAATAAAACATCTAAGCGCACAACCCCACACAGCTGAACAGAGGCCCACTGTAGTGGCCTTTTTAAAAAGGCATGATTCATTCAATGCTCCCGCCCATACGCGTTGTATTAGAGGATGCCATGCGTTATTGTGAATGGCTGGTGGTGGTGGTGGTGGTGGGTATCTGAAATGTGTTCCATGAGAACTGACATCGCCGTTTAAATCAACGCAGTGGCACCCAGGATTTTACCATTTGCTTCAGCTATGACTTTTTCTTGCTGTGCCCATGTAACCTCATAACCCTGACTCTGCCAACGCACGCATCACTTGTCCCGGCTATTTACTTATTTACTTCTTATTTATTTCCACACATGACATCAATCGGGTCCCCTGTTCTTGGCTTAAATGGGCTACCATTAACTACCCATTACAGATAGTTACGCATCCCAGCAGAACTGGGAACAAGTCTCCCAACCATCATGGCACCAGCCATTCATTTGTCATTACCATCGTCTGTCTCACCGTGTATCTCTCTGCTCCCTCTGACTCCCAACCGCCCGACCATGTGCTGCTCCTTAAGGACTTTTTGGTTTGTTTGCCATGTTCTCTCTCTCTCTCTCTCGCTCTCGCTCTCGCTCTCGCTCTCTTTCTCTCTCTCACTCTCTTTAATGAAAAAGGTACTGTTTGATGAGAAGTGGCACCAGCTGAGGCTACTGGTGACGGAGGAGGACGTTACATTCTATGTGGACGACCTGGAGGTGGAGACGTTGCCCTTGGAAAAGCCCGTGGGTATCTTCATCAACGGGAAAACCCAAGTGGGAAAGTATGTCAGCAAAGAAACCACAGTACCAGTAAGTTTAATTCACAACAACAGCCACCCATTTCCAGCAATAGAACCGGTTATTTTTTTGTGATGCTTCATTCGCAATCTCTTAATATTTTGGCACAACGTTTTTAAAATACACTTAATACTGATTTATTTTTTGTCCTTTTGATACTTACAGTTATCTTTCGATTTGGAAACAAATGGCCAAGTTAGTTACTAGTTAGTAAATGAGAATCTGATAGGTATATACAGTACGTCGATTATAAAAGATGTGCTGAACCACGTGCAAGTACAAATGAGTAGGAAAACCGATTACAAGAGATTTACAACACTAAACCTTTTATCACTTTTCTTACTTTCCTGCCAAATTCTAAGCTCTAATGATCTCAGATCCAAGAATGCACCCTCACAAATGGACAGTACCGCTTCTCAAAAGGAAAACAATAAAATAGGTCATAAGCAACACCAATTACAAAGGGTTTTGTATAACTGGCCATTTCCAGAGTCGACGGCAATGTTTGAATGTATTTTTGGTTTCTGGTTCTCAAACAAACTTGCTGAATAGGTGTTTGGTGATGCAGTCTCTGTTTTGTGTTTCACCTTTCAATGACTGGAGCTCCTCTTCTCACGAGTATATGGATGGCTTTAACTTGCTGGGCTATTATTGGAAGCGGATGTGCAGCTGTACTTGTTTAAGCCTAGCATGCTGGTGCGGATCTCACAAGCAGTGCTTTTTTACTGTGCCTAATCCTCACATCTCTGGTACTCTCAACACTATCCAAGCAAAATATTAGACTTATTTTCCATTGTCTTACCACCGCTAAAGGACTCGTCCCTGTCCTTTCCCTCTAATTTCGACTTCTACTCGTTAGCAGAGATTGTTCCTGTCATTAACAAAGCCAATGTGCATAGGAGGTATAGTCAAGTCTTGTTTTTATGTGTTTTTGAAGAAAAGTTATTATTTTTATATAGCTAAAGTAATTTATTGTATTTTATTTCCATTAGTTTGAGATTCAAAAGCTCCGCATCTACTGTGATCCCGAGCAGAGCAACAGAGAAACGGCTTGTGAAATACCTGGAATTGTGAGTATAATCATATCTTGAATGAAGTGTTCTGTTTGCTTGTCATGTGATTTTATAAAAATATGTAATTTGATTTAAAACCCATTGCATTCTGTATTATTTTTAACATCTGGCACTTCCTTGTTTGCAAAACCCAGTATAACCGCCACCGTCACCCACTCCAGTGCCAAATTACCATTTACAATGCATAGTTGATGAACATAAATATTTTACTCATTTTGGAAGGCTTTTCACACAGGCCTGCAAAAAAAGAGAAAGAAAAGTAGTAAAATACCCCCACTGTGTTTTAATGCCCTTCCCCATATGCGTAGTTAAATATTTTCTTTACTCTATAACCTTTTAAATAGACATTTCACAATTGCAAAGCTAGCGACTTGGCCTGCTACCATTCTAACTGGAAACAGACCAACTAGATTAACCAACCATCACGTGGGATGCTACAAGTTAGCACATGCCCTGACAAAACATAGAAGATAACCAATACAAAGGATTTAGTCTAGGAATACAGTAGAATGTAACTTTGATTATGTTTTTGGTTTACCAATAAATAAAGCTCAAAGGAGCTGTTTTATGTTGTGTCCAACCTTGTTCAAGTTCCCCTACGTGAATTGGTCTTTCATACGTGTCTGTGTCGGCCCTGGATCTGTTGTGTTGTTGTTGTGTGTGACAGTTGGTTGAGAGCTCCGGAAATACCGCGGGAGCAACATAGCATTGCAGCGTTTGTGAAATGATTTACACCACTAAGCTTACAGTGCAGAACGAACCTTGTTGTGGCGGAGCTTCATATTCACTATGGTGGTGCACATGGCTCATTACATAAACATGTGCACGCCATTCCCCAAGCGGTGATGCCTATCTACTTAAGTGCTTTGTTTGCTTCGTTACAGTGCTCCAACAGTCCTGATTACTCCGAATACACCCCAGAACCATGTGCCTGCCCCCCGGGACCCCCCGGACTGACTGGCATGAAGGTCTGTGTTAAACCGTATCTTCTGTAACAGCGCTTCACAGAGATAGGGTTGAAGAAGTGAATCACATGTGTTTTCGGTGAAAAGTGTCTGGAAGTGCCAAATGTGGAGAAGCAGACACATACACACTTTTGTCGTTCATCGAACACACAAAGTCAAGAGGCGAGCTCTTAAGATTCATGTTTGGCAATAAAGGCTAAAAGTTATGCGTACTTATAAATACACATAACTAAGTATGGTAGGCTTTCACGTTCTATACAATATATACAATCCCTTAATTTCCCTCGGGATAAATAAAGTCTCTTGAATCTTGAATCTTGAATTTCTATTTATATATAAATTATTAATCAATGCGTTTCCCAAAGCTCTATTTAACAAAATGGTCAATTTCCCTTTGATTATTACGATTGCTGACCAAACAAATTGCATTGCTTAAAGGTTTGGTCTGTGTTAAAGGGATGATACCGATTCATGGATTAAATAAACACTTGTTGTGTAAAACACGGCAGATTGCGAGCCGCCACTGTGAGTGAACCCAGGTTAGTTTGGTTCCTGTACACTTGGATGTTTGTGTGAAGCAAAAACAGATGGCTGCACAAGATAAACACTTGCTTCAATGGAAATGTCCTTAACAAGCAACAACATGCTCCATGTCCTTCTTAAGCCCATCACATAGTCTCCACCAAAGAAGCTCAGTAAGGGATAGTACTGCGAGTACAGCGAGCTGGCCGATATTGCGAAATCCGTTACATTCTAAGAGGTTGGAACTGCGTCCATAGCAACAGTTTGGTTATTCATAGCAGCTGTTCAGAAATATCAGATTGTAGAATGCCATAATTGACCAATCAGAATGGAGTATTCATCAAAGCCGTGTAATAACATGAATTAAAGTTAAATTGAGAGACGTCACCTTAGCAACAAAAAATATATATCAATTTTAAGAAAAACCTTCCTTGTTGCTGGGATGCCGGTGTTTATAAGGGTAAGCAGCCATGCTTTTAAGGCTCGCAGTTATGTTGAAAATGTTTGAGGCATTGCTGGCTTGCAGATGTTTTGTCTCCCCTCACAATTAATTGAAGCATCACGTTCGAGGAAAGCCTGATACCAATTGGCCACGGTTTGATAGTCCAATTGACAGACAGTAAAGACACATGAAAATAAAATGTATAAGATATCTGGTGATTCAAAACAAACACTATTGTTTTTATTGTATTAATAATTATCTTCTTGTTGCCTTCAGGGAGAACAAGGTGGCGCTGGAGAAACTGGTAATAAAGGACCGGCTGGTGCTGACGGTAAGCCTGTGAGTACTAAACAGTTCAATATACCAAAATAACTTCCACCAACACAAGCGGTTAGCTACCACCGCTAACACCGGCAGCATACCCACTCCTTATGGTGCATCCGTTAAGATACTTGCTTTCAAAATACACATTTCAAATACTGATTAGAAATACAAACGTTTTGCCTTTACATGCAAAAAAAATTATGAATTATATATATATATATGTATATATATATATGTATATATATGTATATATATATATGTATATATATATATATATATATGTATATATATATATATATATATATATGTATATATATATATATATATATATATATATATATATATATATACATATATATATATATATGTATATATATATATATATATGTTATAATGTTCATCACTTAATGTATCAATTCCATGTTTTGTAGGGATATCCAGGCAGTAGAGGAAATCCTGGGCTACCAGGTCCATCAGGAAAAGAGGTAGTTCAAATATACTTTGACCAATAGTTAAACTAATAATACCATTAACATTATACTTACCACTCATTCTACTAATAATACTATCGCAAACATTAATACAACTAACGCTAACATAATGCTAACTCTAATACTACTTCTAAAAAAAACAGTCAATTATCCTCATCAATACATGCAATGCAATATGTTCTCTGTTTAATCCACCTTAGGGCACAAGGGGGTCGGATGGGTTCAAAGGAGAGCAAGGGCCAACTGGTGAAACGGTAGGAAGGTTAATTTTTAGGCACAATGGGCCTTATTTACCTTGCAGCCATCTTAGTGGGGGAACTGAATGTGGAATTCCGCATTGAGTTCCCCTACCCAGCGAGTGTTTAGAACCAGGATGGAACCAAGATGGCCACTAGGTCAATAAGGCCCATTGATTTCAAATGTCAGTGATTCAAATTATTTGTGATTTGTTCTGATCACTACGACTTATTCTTTCAGGGGGAAAGGGGCCAGCCAGGGATGTCTGGACAGCTTGGTCCACCAGGGGAAAAGGTGTGGCACATTGTGCACTAATGACAGAAAACCCCACCCATACTCATCTCCAGGGGCCAGGGGAGTTTCTTTACTGGCTGCATACAGTTGTACTAACTTTAGACTTCAAAGTGCATCCCTTAATGACTGAGGCCTGGTTGCGTATTAGCTATGGTCTATTAGCTGTGGGCTTTGATCTAATGTAATGACAATGCCAATTTGCAGGAGGCATTTTGCAACCGTATCACAGTTGACGTATTGCTATGAAGGCCTTCTTCGAAGGTCAAAGACAGATGTGAACGGGCCTTTAGGGCTAAGGTCTTTAGGCTTCATTAAACGGTTTAACTTCTTCTCGCAGGGCTCAACAGGGCTCCAGGGAAGACCGGGGTTACCAGGACAAGATGGAAAAGCGGTGAGAAGCATAATCTCATCAGCATAGAGGCATGAATAAACAGCTATGTGACGATGCATAGTAAGTGGTAGATAAACTCATGCCATGGTCTTCCCAGGGGGCTAATGGGATCACTGGACCATCCGGGCCATCGGGAAATCCAGGAAAGCCGGTATGCTCAATGACAACACATCGTCATTATCACTGTTTTAGAGACCCTGAACTGGATTTAAATAACCCAATCTTTTAAATCTATTTAAGGGAACGCATGGAAGAAATGGAATCGCTGGAATTCCGGGGGGAGCCGGACAGAAGGTCTGCTTGGCGGAGTCTTTTCAACAACGTCAACAATTGATGGATTAATAACATGACGCACGGCCAAAAACAGTGGCCTACAGTTCATTACGTTGCTCTTTTACTGCACAAATGTGAAATTTAACGACCCAAATGGCAAACCGCTCCCCCACTTTTTACTTGTTTTGCAGGGAGAGGCCGGCGCCAGCGGTATCCCCGGTCTGGACGGGCGAGAGGGACACCCTGTGAGTGATCACGCCGGCCTCATTCTTCCTGCTTGACATTGTTTTTTCGGAACGCACGTTGTGGTCCATGTTGCGTCCACCCCGCCGTTTGGAATTGAGGAAGTGCCATGATGAAATGTGTGATGGCTGGAGTCCCAGTCCTACAACCGGCTCAGCCGCTGTTTTTTTATGCCAGACAAGAAATCCAAACACATGCTTGTATGTGTGTTCAAATGTATCCTCGTAGGGGGACTGTGTTCTCAGATTGTTCTCGGTCTTCCTTAAAAATATTTGATGTGTATAACAAAAAAATCTGGTTGAATTTGCCACAGTGCTTTCCAGCTTTAAAAAAAACGCGTCTTATTTAAATACGTATTGGCAGAAAAATTCCCAAACACTGGAAGGCTAAACTAGCCATTAGCCAAAAGCAAAGCATACACGTCTCATTGTATCCAGCCGTGTGTTGTAAGACAAATACCAAGAACCAGACTGATACTGATTTTGAATGTACTAAACACTCGCTGTTCAAACAATGAGGTGCCCTGAGCGAGTGGCCTCCACAGCCAGGAAATTAGAGGTGATCCCCTCTGGTTCATTCCAGGATAACCCTGTTATGTAACCGGCGGTTTGGGCCACGGTCAGCCACAGTTTTTTAAAGCAAAGTATTGAACAAATGCCACAGTTTGCTGATGACAGAGAAAGTGGGATTTTTTTTTATGAATAAAAGTTTAAATTAGCCGGTATCGTTCCGTCCATTGCGAGTGCCGCCCCGCCAGAGTAGCGATAGATTTTACGAATGATGAGTCAGTCGCTCCACAAAGCTGTTATTTCCACCAGGACAAAACATGAAGCGGACGATTTAAGGAGGCCCTATCTGCACTCCCTCAAAAGAGGGGAGCTTGTATAGTCATTCGCTGTTTGCAATCTGTCCATCTGCGTGTCTGTTTGTCTGTCCTTCTGTCTGTCTGGCAGTTTTTATCCTCCAGTGCTTTTCACCGTCTGATCCAACCGCTGGACATCTGCACTAGCTTTACTTGGAAAGAGGAGGCTTGAGGGTTTCCACGTTGGTTTCCTTGGACGTGATCAAGCTCATAAACAATCAGTGTTCTGAACTGAATGAATTGAACTTTCACTTTCCTGCATGTTGAGCATGACATTATTCCATTGACAAACATAAATAGACATAAATACTTCATTAGACTACCCAGCTTGCCGCTCACGCGAGCAACTATATATATATTTTTTTATGTTTAGATGCTGGCTCTTAGTCATGTTGTAGTTGGGACAACCCAACCATAAAATGCGTAAAACGATGTCACATATCTTTAGAACGTCTTAGTTCTTAGTGGTTAGCATGTCTTGACATTGATGTAGCTCCCGAGAACTGTAATTTTCAGCATCAAAACGTATTCATTTTCCACCGTAAGAGACAGAATGATACGAAAAACAGATGAATGATTCATGAAGTACGTACTCTGGCCTCCTGGATGTCCAAACCGTTTTTTTTCAAACCATTTAAGAGTGCTGTCTGTGTACAATCGCTTCTCTGCCCCATAAACCACGTCAATGAATGTCATACAGAGATAGATTGGTGCCGAGATGGCCCGAAAATACTCCAAACACCCAACTGAGAAGAAAGCCAAAGAGTGCAGGTTCACCGCTTTTACAATGTAAAAGGTGTTCTTCTTCCTCCTAGGGAATGCCTGGCTTGCCTGGAACGGCAGGACTAAATGGACTTAAGGTGAACTCTCTGCTTCCATCGAATGATGTGTATCAATTGATGTTGCTGCTGATAAAAAGCTGTACATTACACTGAATCAAACCATTGTCTATTATTTTCCTCTGTCGTTGACATGTGTTTTAAATGCTTTCTGAAGGGAGAAGCTGGGTCGCCTGGGCCAAGGGGCTTCACGGGGTCAACTGGATCACCTGTGAGTTGAATTATTTCAATTATGTATTTTCTGAGCATGGCGGTGATAATCATGATGATGACAACAATAATTCCCCTCTCGTAGTTTATAGTTTATAATAGTTTCCCTCTCGCCCCCTTGCAGGGTCAGAGTGGTTTGCCAGGTGAACAAGGTTCAGTTGGACTACCTGGAACCAAGGTAATTTGTCGATTATAGCTAACATCTCATAGAACAGTGGGAGTATAATATGAATATGCACTTAAATGATAAATGGACTGCATGTATAGCTAGGAGGTGCCATGGATTGAACAGCAACCCTGCGGTTCTCCCTCCTAAGCCATTGCTGCCACTTTTGGATGTACATTTACTTATGTTTTGCAGTGGTATATTATCATAAAATATTGGCAGTAATGCCACCTAATATGACCTTGATTACCTAAGTAAAGATATTTTAAAAGAGTTAATTTATGATGCAGCTGATTTACAGCAGTGTATGGCATTATGAATAATGTTCATGACTGACACTTGTGTGTGTGTGTGTGTGTGTGTGTGTGTGTGTGTAATACTAAATGTAAAACTTTCCTAACTTAATAATAAGACGGTAACAATAGCTACCCGCTGCAATGCTGGTTCCTTTGATCTGTGTTTGATCTGGACTCGTATAAAGCATATGCTTCGGAGCAAGTCGCAATATTGCTGCCATGCTAATGACGCTAAATTAAGTGGTAATCCAGACTGGCTAATTTTGTCTGTGGAAATTTGGTGGAAAGTCAAGTAGTCTGGGTTTGAGACGGGGCTTCTGGAGCGCCCCTCCCCCAATCAGATCTCATTAGTTGACCCGCCGTTGAGTCCCGGGGCCGTTAATGAGTCCCGGGGCCGTTAATGAGTCCCGGGGGGCCACTTTGCTACGTGGCGCAGGTTTGAAACCAGGCATTTACAATGTGACAATGTGGTCGATGTCAGTATTTTTTAAAGAGTATATAAACTGTCATTTCTTGGGTCTGTTCGATTTTTTGGGAACGAGAATGCAAATGACTGCCAACGAGATCTCTAAGATTAGACTGGGCATACGTAGGGCTACTGGAGACATGGGGTAATGCAATTAAACATGTGGTGGACAGTGGACGTGTGCCCCACGTGTTCGATCGCTATATGTAATGGAAAATAGACTAAGAGCTTATGTCATACAGTGTTTACTATTGAGTCGGGTTAGCAAGAGACTTGAATCCAAAGCGACTTACATAAGTGAGACAGAACAGGCAAGGCATACATAAAAAATTGGAGTAACTACCCAAAATGTCCAAGTGCTGCACGACCAGGTTTCTACAATATACACAACAACAACAACTGCAGGACAGAGTAGCTGTAGGACGTGCACCAGGTTGTTCCCCTGGTGTGTAGCCTACTCAGACATGCCGGGGGTCCTAATGTAATCACTTCTGATCGGTTCCTATTGAAGGGGAGCAAGGGGGAAAGCGGAGCACCAGGACTCTTTGGGAAACCAGGCCAAGAGGTATGCATCATGCGGTAACCTCCACGTCCAGACATTCTGTATGTACCACAACCTCTTTTTAAGCGTTTCATCGAAAGGGATGAATTTAAACAAACGTCTCTCCCGAACGAACCTTTCAAACATTTCAACTTCTGTAGCTAAATCATCAATGCTGTTATTTCTTTATAAACGCATGGAAGTAACCGTAAAATAGATGGATAGCTGTAAACAATAAAGCATGTGATTAGAGTACATTTTATACATCAAGCATTGGCATCCCTGTGGTGTCTCCTATGCTTAACATGTGATCTTTCTGAACTGAATGGCATCGCGTAGGGGAATGCGGGGACTCCGGGACGAGCCGGTGAACCAGGTCACCCAGGCATGCCCGGCCTGATGGGCCTGAAGGTATTTTTAGAGCCCACTTGTAGTCCTGACATCTGTAGTCTCGCCAGTGTATAATGCTCCATGATTCAGCAGTAATGTCTACGTCTAAGAATGTCTTATTCCAAACTCCTGTGAAAAGTCCATCGCAGCTGTAGTACTCACTGTAGTACTGTGTATACTTGCCGCAGTTAGAAGTATTGAAGTACTTGTGGTAAGCTGTAAACTCCACAATTGCAAGATCAACATGCCTGTGTTTTGTCAAAGCAAAGTATTGACATGACCTGGGCATGCTGTATGACATTGCAAACATTTATTATTTTGCAATGTTTGCTTTGCATAAACATTTAACATGCATCATTTGAGCATACACCTTACGTGGCATTTGCCAATTCTGGTAGAGCCGTTACTAATTATATGCCTTTATTGACATTTTATTTTAAAAAAGAGCATTTTCAACAACAACAAAAACTGGCTTGCTAAAGTCATTCATAATTTACTTCATATATATTCTGTTAGATGGTGAAATGGGGTAATTAAATGTATGTTCTGTCCTTTTCGTCAGGGCCAAAGAGGAAGCACAGGAGAAAGAGGAGGAGAGGTAACTTCCAAGCATGCTCATCCACCTCCAAAACGGTTACATGTCTAAATCGATTGTTTGTGAGACTGCACAATACTGCGTTCAGCTCCAAAAGAACGTAGTATTGTGCAGTCTCACAAACAATCTATGTATATGTTCAGTTCAGTAAAATGTCCAGATTCCAATAGTAAACTAAGATTGATATAGAACCACTTCTATACTTGTGAGATTTTTTTTTCTTTCACATAAGATTCATATTTTCCGCATCCGGTGAGGAAAATCATTTCATCTGGTATAGATTTGGACAACATGAAGAAATCTTTATTTCAAGGAGGCTATATTTCACGTCTACAAAAGGACAAAGGACAATTGGCAGATGCTCCGTCGTCCTCCAGGGTTTGTGAAAAAAAACTGGGGCTTCCAAAGTGGAACAGCAGCAGCCAAAGCTCACAACTATCTCCCTTTTTTTGTGATATGCTATTGTTGCCTGGATCCATCCATCCATCCATCGTCTACCACTTATCCAGGTCGGGGCCCGGAGGTTACTCTTATATAAATCTTATATATATATATATATATATATATATATATATATATATCTTATGTATATATATATATATGCCAGGTAACTCTTATATTTTTATATATATATATATATAGTTATTTATTTATATATATATTTTAGTATAATATATTTATATATATTTATATATATATATACTACTGCAAACAGCCATAAAATCTAACATAGATGAAAATATCCGGAATTCCGGATATTTGTCAAAATCTCCGGATTTCCCTTCATTTTGATATTTTTTTGGTTTTTTTTTTACTTTTCCTGTTAATAATCATTGAAATATTCGTTGATCGCTCACGGCACGGCAAGTTTACATATTGTCGGAGACCGGGCAGTAGCACCCCCCAGACGAACGGACGTTGACGGATTGACAAATTTTGCGGTCAGATTTTGCGGTCCATATGTGACTACAAAATATTTTTCCGGATTTTTTGTAAGCATCCACTTTCATCTCTGAATCTAAGGTGTGCAATGTTTTCTTGTGACGTTGTTCTCACCAGGGAGGTAAAGGTGAGAGAGGACAGCATGGACGCCCAGGGGAGAGTGTGAGTGCTTTCACCTCAGTCTCCTTGCTTTATACACTGGCCTACTACTACTGATTAAGATCATTATTATTCATCATCTTGTTTCTTATTTATTAACGTTTATTTTCAATAAATTTTGTTTGACAGGGCCCTCTTGGTCTGACAGGACAAAAAGGAGAGGTGTGTTGAAACACACGTCACATCTCACAGGTCCCACGTCACTGTCACACGTCACACGTCACATCTCACAGGTCCCACGTCACTGTCACACGTCACACGTCACACGTCACAGGTCCCACGTCACTGTCACACGTCACACGTCACGTCTCACAGGTCCCACGTCACACGTCACACGTCACACGTCACATGTCACATGTCACACATCACACGTCACAGGTCCCACGTCACAGGTCACAGGTCACAGGTCACATGTCACATGTCACACGGCCCACGTCCCACGTCACACGTCACACATCACTCTGTGTCTTCTGCTAACTTCACACTTGTGTTTGGGCTAGAAAGGGACAACTGGAGAATCAGGACAGAGAGGCCAAGGAGGTCAAGATGGCCGACCCGGACAGCCTGGACCAACGGGCTCCTCGGGGACCCGGGGACTGCCCGGGGACACAGGCCCTCAGGGAGCAGCGGGACCAGAGGGCCGATCCGTACGTATATCTGTGCTCCTTGAACAGAAGGGACCTCACCAGAAAGCAACAACATGGTGATGACAAGGTCCAATTAGGGTTAGGCTGGGCCTTTGTGCTGCATACACGGATAGTGTAGAGACATGCAGTGTGACATCTCTCTACTTGACATAACAATGTTATAATGCTAGGACCGGATCAGAAGGCTGGTCAGTTGCAGACACATAAACTGCTTCAGGAATTCTGGAATCTCGTCAGAGTGTTTGACCCTGACACCGGGTGAGCTCGCAACACGATGTCTCCCTTTATCCCTGATTGAGGATCGGTTTTAAGGTATGACATGATGGAGATCCATGAAGGAGAGACCTTGGGGTCCTCGATGGGACTCACATCTTGTGTTGAACCGTATTGCATGAAGGGTAGCGTGTGCACACAGCAGTGTTTGATTACTGATGGATTTGATACTGATGAAGTATTTCAACACAATCCACTTTCTTTTCATCGCTTCTAAAGGACAGTGGAACGTCAGATCTGCACATTCGACAGATTTGCAGAGCGATGCTTGAAGGTGAGTACAGTTGTTATGTTTGTACATGTGCGCTTAGATGAACAACCTCGATGACACTTACATGAATGAATAAATGTTCAATCCAAAAATAAATACATAATATGAATCCAATATTATATTATTTGTAATAATATTCAATCCACACTGAAATCCATTTAGATGATCCTAAAAGCCCTTCTTCATTGTATCCCATTGCCTAGCGGAGCTGCCTACTCTGTTGCTGAACCACCAGCAGACCAGCTGCTCCAGGTGTTACACCCGACCGGGGTCCCCCGGCACTCCGGGTCCCAGCGGGGCCAAGGGTCTCAGGGGGTTCCCCGGGGGCTCTGGCTCCAGTGGCTCACCGGGACGGCCTGGGATACCCGGACATCCTGGCATTCAGGGGATCAAAGGTACCTTATATATATATGGCAAGGCTTCAAGAAAGTTTGAACATCGAGAAATACACACACGCACGCATGCACACACACACACACACACACACAGGTAAACACACAAAAACGATCATGTACACTACATTTACACTATCATACTTTTGCTGGACTTCCAGGACTCATTACAGTTACTGCACTGTACTGCACTGTACTGCACTGTATTTATGATGCTGCTGCACTACTGGCACTTTATAATGCTTTTTTTACAATTGTTCACATGTACAAATTATCCATCTGTCCCTTTATTTTTATTGTGTATTTTTACATTTTAAAGTATAGTGTTTTAGAAAATTCATACTGCGGGAGGGAATGGGGAGTAAGCATTTCATTGTACTTTCATTGTAAAACAATCTTGAATCTTAAATCTTGTATCTTGAATGTGGTAATGCTGGACGTGCTCCACCATTACCACATCGTCCAGTTTTGCTGCTATTATCTGTGTTCAAAAAGTAAATATACGGCGTTAAGTAGGTGTGTTTCTGCGTGTGCTTCCAGGGGATCCGGGATTACAGGGCGATAATGGAAACCCAGGAAGAGCAGAGGTCGGCGACCCAGGGCTCCAGGGGCCTCCAGGTAAGATACTGTGGGTGTGGCTGGTACCCGCCCCCATTTTACCTGTACTGTTTTGGTAGTTTAACCTGTACTGTTTCGATACTTTTACCTGTACTCTTTTGGTAGTTTTGGCTGTACTGTTTTAGTAGTTTTACCTGTAGTGTTTTGGTAGTTTTACCTGTAGTGTTTTGTCTTGTAGTACAGCAGTGGTCAGGCCATTCAGGCTGTTTCTACCAATAATACACTACATTTTAATTGCCACTCTAATCTGGAATCTTTTGAGTTTGGGTAAATATAATTGAATTAGCCTGCCTTAGCTGTTAGCCTTTTTTGTATACATGCCGTTAACACGCAGGTTGGTTCAAGCATCAAGGACTCATCCTCACGCTCAAGGAGGTAGACTGTTGTAGACTGTTGCAGAATTTGCATTTGTTTTTGGGCAGAAAACGCAATCATGACCATGACCGTTTTTTGGTTCTGTCGCCAGGTCCCATGGGTCCCCATGGTTACAGCAAGCAGGGTTCTCCTGGTAAAACCGGGGCTCCGGGCCAGGGCGGCGGCGAGGGGAAGCCAGGGCAGCCCGGCGTCCCGGGTCAGACTGGGGTGTGCCACCCGGCGCTGTGCTACGGCAGCATGTCGAGGCGAGACCCCTTCAGTAAAGGACCCAACTATTGAAGTCCCAGAGGTCCAGCCTTCACTCCTGGGCCCTGTTTAGATCAGATCAGATCAGATTAGACCCTCGGATCCATCGTCAAACAGCATCATCCTTTTCCAATCTCAGGAAGAACTCATTCTTACAGCGTTCATTTTTTTGGCCTTTGTTCGTTGCGTCATGTGGGACACGACTCACCCTCCTCATCCTCCTCTTCCTCCTCATCAGCCCAACTTCATCTTCAAGTTTGTTTGTGTGTGTGTGTTCGTTTTTATGTTTGGCTGTAATTATCCCGATGTGCTTACGGTGGATTTTATTTTCTAGTGTAGGGCTTTGGCTTTGGTTCTTTCTGTTGCATGTTAATTAAGTGCCTCAAGCTCACATGAAGTACAAGAAGCAGGGTTTTGCCATTGGTCCCCACTAGGAGGAGGGTGGGAAGGTACGTTCTCCCTTGCTGCCCCCTGGCGGTGCTTCTTTGCATGGTTCAACACATGTCTCTTGCTCAATGAACTGTTGTGTAATAACTTATCTGAGGAATCCACATACTTTAGGGGGGAAATATATGAATACAGACTGTATAAACATGACACATCTGCAATGCAATGTCTTGTAATAAGTCCTTTTGTCTCTTTTGTTTTGTGAATGCCCTCGTTTAAAATAGGCTATTTGAGTATGGATGCTGATATTTCAGTTGTCTTTGTTATGCATTTTTATTGATGCAGTTATTTTATTGTTATTTATGGAAGGAACTGAAGTTTATTTTAACAGTGGTATGTTTAAGCAACTCTTGTTAAAACACGTGTGACTGTGTATGGAATTTTGAATGGATTTTTAAAAAAAACTAAATAAAGCTTCTTGTTCGTAAACATTTGTGAAATAAAATTGGCCTTTTTGTATCTTCCTGAATCATATTATATTGCTTATTTGAAGCTCATTTTCATTTCAGCCTTGGGAACCTTTAGTCAGGGTGTAATTATATCAAGGTTTCAATAAAGTATCAATAAGGTTTCAATAAAGTATCAATAAATCCAATATGAAACATGGTAGCACTTTTGCACGCAACATAAAAAATCCCCATGGAGACCTTGTTTTTGGTCACGGGCAGCAACTTATGTACATTTTTACTGTACTTACCGTATATATATATATATATATATAAATCTTCAACTGTTGATATAACTGCATACCCCTGCTCACTACCTGCTATATATACATTTATATATATTTAGATTGTTTTATAACTGCATACCCCTGCTCACTACCTATTGATACTTACGGTATACTTACCTGTATATATACACAGGTATATATACACATATCTCATACCTTCTCGATCAGTTATTTTATACCTGTTTTTATACCTAGTAGACTGTTTTTACATCTTATTTAACCACTGTACATTATATATTACCATGCACTTTACTGCAACATTTGCACTCTGGTTAGATGCCAAATCATTTTCGCTGTACTGTACTTGTGCTGTGCAATGAAAATACATTTGAATCGAATCGAATCGAATCTAAACTATACACCAGATGGCGCTGTTGAGTAGGTCCTACCATCTTAACTTAATTCTCCCCCACTCATTTGATATCGACCACTCATTGAACGGGAGCGTTTGCTCTGCTCACGACCACGTGACGGCTTCGTCTACTGTGGTGCTTTATTGATCAACGACACGATGCGTTGATACAATAACAAACGTATAATTATACAACAACAAAATTGAACGGTTTAACCGTAATCTCCGGGATATAATACGGCAATATGTCAAATATGCCAATAGCAAGAACTTGTTAGGCATAACAAGTACTTATATATATATATATTTCACGTTGGGCTAAACACACGGGCCTGCACATTGCTCGGGTGATTGAAGGGCTCAGTCTTTATTCTTTCTCCTGTTAAGTCCCGTCTCACATTTCAAGTGTCTCCTTTTACACATGTGAGCCCCCGCGTTCATCTTCTTGGTCAGTTCAGTTTTATTGCTGCTGCTGCCGCTAGAGAGGTTGGCGCCCAAAAACACACAACACACGCACACACACACACACACACACACACACACACACACACACACACACACACACACACACACACACACACACACACACACACACACACACACACACACACACACACACACACACACACACACACACACTTTCTCTCATGGGGTTGGACTCGTAGCTCGGGTGCAACTTGCTTCATCACTTCACTTCACTTGCTCCAGCAGAACATCTGCTGCTGCGGTGGGGGCATGTTCTTCCAAGGTGCACTAGTCTGCCACTGCTCTGCAGTATCATTCCACATGTAGGGCCGCCTATATACTACTACTTTACTTTATTCAATGAAGAATGTGGAGTCCCTCGACTTGATGGGCGTAGTCTACGTGCTTTGTCACCGAGGCGGGATAAGTTGCGGGAGCGGGTGGTGCTGCGCCAGCAGTGAGTGCGCTTTATACACATGACCTGCTGCTGCTGCTGCTGCCGCTGCTGCTGCTGTACGAGTAGTTCGGATGAAGCCTAGCTGGGGAGGACCGGAGACCACCTTCACACTAAGACTTGATATCTACAAGTGGATCATTTTTATCCTACACACACAAGTGAAACCTTTTGTTGCCTGCCTTAATATGAAACATGTATGATTTGTTGTTGTTTTGTTTTTTTTAACTTGGCAACTTGTTTTTTTATTTAAATATAGGCTAGAGGCAATGTAGTTTAGTGCTACTTTAAGTTTTTATTTTTGAGCTACTTGTTGTTATCGCCATGGCAACACTCAAGCCTTTGAACCGAGCCGTCGGCCTGTTGGGACTGTTCTGGGGCTGCCTGAGCGCGCTGCACTGCGCCCACTGCGGCTTCAGCGACACCCATGTGCACTCCAGCTTTATTTATAGGCGATTACGCAATCACGAGCGACGGGAGATCCAGAGAGAAATCCTCTCCATCCTGGGTTTGCCGCATCGCCCGAGGCCGTTCTCCCCCGGGAAGCAGGCGTCTTCGGCGCCGCTGTTCATGCTCGACCTGTACAACGCCATGTCCATAGAGGAGGAAGAGGGAATACAGCAGAGCACGACCGCGGCGAGAGGCTACGGCGGAAAGCAGCACCACAGCGGACACCCGCGCAATAAGGCGCACTACGCCTCTCCGTCTGCGCACGGATACTCTCGGATGGCGCACTACCGCGCAGCGCCCATCACCAGCCAGAGCCCCCCGCTGCCCACGGCGCACGACACCAACTTCCTCAATGACGCTGACATGGTCATGAGTTTTGTCAATTTAGGTGAGTGATGTGGGGTTCATCTCCGCATCAGGCCGCATTCACATGTGTCAGTCGTTTTATTTTATTTTTCTCATTCATTAAATGATGTAGGCCTGTATTATTCTGATACTATTGGACATTTTGCCCCATATTCAGTGTATTATCATTATGTCAAATGGCAAATACATCCTATATCAAATTTTGGAGAGGAGAGTGAAGAAGAGGCATTGGTATAAGCTGGTTATCCCGCCTACACTCACAGTTTATTAGTTTATTAGTTTATTAGTTGATTTATTAGTTTAAGTTTAAGTTTAAATGTTCTGGTTTCAATCACTATGGTTAGTTACATTGTTTTTGGAAGAAATGTTCCATAATATTGCACTTAGGCTTCCCCGTTTTAAACATATCCCTTTAGTGCTCCTGAATATAGTTCCTGAATTATTCAGTTACTTCGGTAGCAGCTGACCTTTGACCCCCCCCCCCCCAACCCCCCAGCAGTTCATAGAAGCTTATCAGATGACTGTCTGACCTTGGGAAAATTGGTCTCAATGATTTCCTGTTGTTAAAAGGGGAAACAAGGCAGGGCAATGCCTTGTGGGGATAGTTTAGACTCTACGCTCCTGCATGGACAGTGAGGCCTTTGCCACTTAATTCATCAGCTGCATTCAAATGGGCTACAGAAATGTTGTGTTTTTTGTGTTTAATGTGACGTTCTGAGTTGAATGCAGCTTTGCGGATTGGCCTATAGGTCAATAATATATATATATATATATATATATATATATATATATATATATATAAAGCAGAATCAAAATAACAAATATCCAAATATCTTATAATATAATAATGTATCTTATAATAACAAGTCAAACTGAATGGTTTTTTTCTTCCCTGCAAAAGAGACGACGGTGATGCATGTAACGCTGGATATATGTTGAGCCATAGGTTGGAAGTCTAATCCTTCACCTTGGCCCATTGGGCCCCATCTGTTTCCACTTACGGCTAGCGGGGCATGTACACTGTCAGCCTTGAAAGCTCCGCTCTCATGTTGGGGACTGTCAGTGAAGTATTCAATGGCTCTTTATGGCGGAACACTCCAAGCTCCCACTGTTGACGGTTAACTTCAAATGTTTTACTAAACCACTCTGTGACTCATCCAGAGTCACTCACTCAGAGCACTTCTGAGGCCCGCTAATAATAACACTGAACTAACAACAACACTCATTTCACTAATACTACTACTAATGGCAATATTACGAGTAGGTCTACTATATTAGCCTACTCCTACTAATCCTACTAATACAACTTATAATATAAGTAGAAGTAATAATAAATACAGACTAATAATTATAACAATAATAATAATAATAATAAAACAAAAATAATAATAATAATAATATATTAATACTAATACATAGCAGGAGAGTAAATATATTATTTGCAAACAACTTACCTTGGAAAAATATTGATTCAATTATTTCATTGGTTTTTAACACATTTTTCAATCTTTACAATGTTCATTTCTAAAATACTCAGTAAGACTGTTGCCTGAGATATAAGACACCTCCACTGTATACATTGACTTTTAGGTTTGAAAATCCATGGAGGACACCAATGTAACTGGTGTCTTATCCTACTCACTTATTCGAATTATTATTATCAATGTTATTATAATTTTTATTATTATTGATAAGTTGATTACACTTTATTATTCATCATGTATTTCTCCTCTTAAATAGAGAAACATCGTAGATAATGAATGTCAAATTGAACCTTATTATATTTTTAATAGAATGATGTGAAAGTTGTAATGCCCAGTGAATGCTGGCCTATCCCAGGTCAATATGAGGTCAGGAATGGGTAGAGGGGGGGGGGTGCAGTTCCTGAGCCACCGTCTATTCCCTTTAACTTAAATACAAATTCAAGCTTTGAATTTTGGTACATGCCAAAAAATATATAAGCATGGAATGTCTCCCTGTTATATTGCACATTGAACCCCATGAGTCAACATGAGGTCAGAAATGAGGTCAGAGTCGGTGGTTCACATGACGACGTCGAAGCCTCGCGCTCGGTTCTTTTCCTCACCCTAACCTGGCTGACATGAGGAGCAGACGAAAAGTGTCTTTAATTGAAATCAGCCTGTTTTTCCTAACTGACAGCCCATTCATCATGGCCACAGAATGCAGTGTAGGCGCACAGTAGAGTGCCTGTCCGGGAGCTGCTACCTGTATTCACTTGACTGATTTAATGGAGTGGAAAGTGCTTGTGTAGGTTGTCAAAATGTTTAGATTGGACCTGGAATGCGAAAAGATGATGTGATTCATCCTTTCCAGTGCGTTTCTACATCCAGTAGGCTGATCGCTCGCACGCCCACTTACTTGGAGCAGGTGAAGTGGTTTGTTGTTTCCGTCCTTCGATTAAACTGTTGGCGACCGCTGTGGTTTCCCTTTTTTTTTTTTCAGTGGAGAAAGATAAAGACTTCTCTCACCAGCGGCGACACTACAAGGAGTTCCGCTTCGACCTGACCCAAATCCCGGACGGGGAAGCCGTGACCGCGGCCGAGTTCCGCATTTACAAGGACCGGGGTTACGCCCGCTATGACAACACCACGCTGAAGGTGACCGTCTATCAAGTCATCAAGGAATACCCAAACAAGTGAGTTAATTCACCTTCAAACTGATGCTTAGTAGTGGACTTTGGTACAGATGGCTAGGCCCATATGGGCAAAGCGTAACTTCTCACTCAATATTTTTATTTAGCTAATGCAAAATGATGAGTTTGTGTTGCAAATTGCAAATTGTCATTTGTTTCTTTAAATATTGAGGACCAAGTGTGTTGATTACATCTAAAGTTCAGCTCATGCTTATGGAAATCATATACAGCCCTCATGAGAATGCCTGGCAATATCTTGTCTCATACGACCATTTGAGTATAATCTATTACCCAGCTCAGTTGACCCATTGTTACATTTTAGCAACACTTCCCCAGTCTCCAATAAATAACCTTAGATTGTAAATATGCAATGACAAATGTTGAAATAGCTCTAAAACCTATGAAATATGAATAGAACCCAATTTCTTGTTTATGGCCTGTATCATATTGTCTCTGTTTCAAAATAATAAAAAAATATATATGAAATAAAATAAAAAGAAGAACATTTCTTTAGCAGCTGTTGTTGGTTTCCACTGTTCCCTCATCTCTCCGTGGCATATAATACGGCTATCTCCTATCTCCTAACTCTGTTCCACTTCATTCTCACCCACGGCCCTCCTTGCAAATATAGTTCTGGGATAAAGAGGACTCCATTAGTCAGCCGGGCCACTTATGAAGCCTTGAAGGCCCGTCACTCACCACCCCCTATGTGTTCCCCACCAGGCTGGCCGGGGCCCAGATCAGGTTATGAGGGCCCATTAGGGGGTTTGTGTTTGGTGGGTGTGGCCTGTCAGGGGAGGGAGGGGTTGGCGGGGGCCCATACAGTGTCTGCTATACCCTCTCTCAAGTCGCATGCCTACCACCTGGGTCCCTTAACAATATTCCGGAAGTTTCAGCCATAACTCAGCTCAATGCACAGGGGTGTACTTAAGGAGCGGGCCCACATTTCCTCGCCAAATATGTGTGGAGGTGATTGAAGGGGAGATAGGAGAGGGGGGGGATACCCTGGGGAGCTTTGAAGAAGGCCCCCGCCACTAAACCATGTCCCGTTTCAAACAGGGGGAGTTGTAGACCTCCCCTTCAATGATCCTATGGACAGATTTATAGTCTCAGGTAAAACATTACTCATAACTATAACACGATACTTGTCTTCTGACCCAGCGTTGCGCGTATCCAGTTTGTCGGGCCGTGTGAAAAAAATGTGACATCGGGTTTTTTCCAAAGAACTAACTCTGCCTAACTCTGGCATTCTGGAGATTATTATGGGTGAGGTTGTGCTGAATTTCGGCTATACACTGCATTGGTAATCGTGTGTGTGTGTGTGTGTGTGTGTGTGTGTGTGTGTGTGTGTGTGTGTGTGTGTGTGTGTGTGTGTGTGTGTGTGTGTGTGTGTGTGTGTGTGTGTGTGTGTGTGTGTGTGTGTGTGTGTGTGTGTGTGTGTGTGTGTGTGTGTGTGTGTGTGTGTGTGTGTGAGAGATGTGTGGAGCGACGCGCTCGTTCATCCATCACGTTGTGTAATGCTCGGGTCATGTCAGTCATTTGGTTTCACTACGCTTCCTGAAGTGCTTAAGACCATCTCTCAGCCCCTGGAAACAAGTCTGGACTTTACTGAAAAATGTCTCTGTTCGTGTGTCTGGGATTCCTAGCATTGCTTTTGTTTTAAATGTATCCCTAAAGCAAATAGTAGTATGTTTAAACGTCTATAATAGTTGTTATATCAAATACATATTTAAAAACTACATTTTTAGGATGAAAGTGAAAACTAATAAAACTCCCCGATAACCCTATTAGAGAGTTTAAAAGCTCAAAGCCACATGAGTGATCAATCACTGCTACCATGTTTCGGTTTGCTGGTATCCAGGGTCAAAGCCTTTTAAATTCAGGCCCAGACGCCCAGACTAAAGGACCTCCAAAACTGCATCATTAGCCTACACTTTGTCATGTCAATATTGTTTGGAACAATCAATTAGGAACAGAAGTGTATATACCGTATATATATATATGTATTTGTTGATATAACTTGGCCATCTTGATCAGCACAAGACCAAAGAACCCGAATACTGTAGTGTTAGCCTGTGAAGCCATGTGAATTGAAAAAAAAACAGTTTAAGAACAAAATATTATATTTCCAAATGTGTTTATGTGTATTTGTTATGTATGTTGTATAATGCCCCTTTTATGTCGTTTCCATCCATTCAGAGACGCAGAGACGTTTCTGCTGGACTCCAAGAAGGTGAGGGCGTCTGACGGCGGTTGGCTGGTGTTTGACATCACAGCCACCAGTAACCACTGGGTCATGAACCCTCAGCAGAACATGGGCCTGCAGCTCTGCGTGGAGACTGTCGATGGTGAGGAAACTTGTTTTTTCTTTTCATTGTTCTGGTCCGTTAATCCAAGAGGAGTTTTTAGAGGGAGGCTAGTATAGCCCCCTCTTTTACTCTATGAAACGGTCCGCGGGGATATTAAACAAACATTTATATTGTACTCTATACTATATTTAGCATTTATACGATGTGTCATAAATCACTGGCTGGTATAGCTAAAAAAAGAAGAAAAAATAGACTAAAATGACTTATTTAAAGTTTACAGTTTATAAAAAAATATAATAAAAGTAGTTAGAAAGCTGCATTTCTTTGGAGTTGAGGTGGCGGGTTCTGATTGGCTGGAGTGTCTCCAGGCAGGAGTATTAATTTGAAGTCGGCGGGGATGGTGGGACGCAGCGGGCCTCAGTCCAAGCAGCCGTTCCTCGTGGCCTTCTTCAAGGCCAGCGAGGTGCTGCTGCGCTCCGTCCGCGCCGCGGGGGGCAAGAAGAAGAACAACAACCGCAATAAATCCGCTGGTGGTCCTCAGCAAGAGACCTCTCGGGCACCCAGCGCTGGAGGTGGGCCAATCCCTTTTGTCGTCGTCCCCTAACTGACTATTTATATTTTTTTAATTAATATATTTCTATATTTAAATTTAGTGTTTTGATCTGTAGGTAATAAAACATGTAAATGATGATAATTATATACCGACAAGGACTACCAGGTTCAAGGACAGTTTTTATCCACAGGCAGTGTGCCTACTGAACTGCTAGGAGTGCTGCCTACTATCATAACATTGTCATCCATATTACATTACACTATCATGCACTATCATACTTTTGCTGGACTTTATGGTCTCATTACAGTTACTGTTTTGCACCGTACTGCACTGTGTTCATGGTGCTGCCGCACTACTGGCACTTTAATCCCACTTTACCCATGCATATATCATCCATCAGTCACTTTATTGTTATTTTTACTGTGTACAGTCTTGTTATAGTATAGTGTTGTATAGTGTAAATATAGTACATAGTATAGTATTAAGTGTTAAATTGTAGGAAATTCATACTGCGGGAGGAAATGGGGAGTAAGCATTCCGTTGCACTTCATCCATTTCACTTCCATGGCAAAAATCAATAAAAACAAGTTGACAGGACCCAATTTGTAATATTATGGCAGTAGCTCTACTCAGGATCTGAATCATGATGAATACTGATTTACATTTCTTATTTATTTAAAAACAATAGATTAAAAAATACCCTTTATTTTAAAACGTCATTATTATTGAATTAGATGTGCACTCATCCAGTAACTGTCGTTTGAAAATATATGTCACTGAATTTCCAACGCCAAAATATGTGCAGCACTTCATCTTTCATGTCTTTTTTCTCTTCTTCTAGATGTTAACATGAGTGAACAAAAGCAAGCTTGCAAGAAGCACGAGCTTTACGTCAGCTTTCGAGACCTGGGTTGGCAGGTAAGAAGAAACACTACACTAAGCCACATCCTTCGCAACTCCTGCCAGGCCACGGATGTATTGGTGTTTCTCTCTGGCCACAATGAAAGACAGAAACACTTTCTGTGTTCTCCAAGGACTGTGTACCACCTAAAGAAAGGCCTCCTTGCCTACTAGCAACCTGGCAGCTTTGCACAGAACATGCTGATCCCTTTCTGGGGTCTGCACATCCTCAACCAGTTTTAATTTTAGGCTGGTGTGTCACCGCTTAGATTAAAGCAGGTTGTGTAGATCTAAGTGACGCCATCGTTTTTAAATAAAGGCTGGAGGAGCGGGTGCTTCCTTGAAAGCCACTTTGGCTGTGGTCTTATCTGACATCATGTGCAGAGCCGCCACGGAGGGACAAAAGGGGCTCTGCTTATACAACACTTCTGTTGAACACATCCAACCGCTCAATAAATAGCCCTGAATGTAGTATAACCACGACACTGGCTGCTGTCGCATTGAAAAGGCATATGCTTGAATGCAATACACTATAGTGTAGTGGATTTGTCAGGTTTACTGCAATTTCCATTGCACCCCTGTAAAGTATGGTAGTGCTGCCTGGTACCTCTGTGCTTGAGGGTGAAAAGGATGACTTCTTTAAGGTCCTAAATGACATTTACATGACAACTTATTTTTTGACATTTACTGCTGTACATGACAACCTACAACTTCTCTTCTTCCTCCTCCACCTCCTCCTCCTCCACCCCCCCACCCCCTCTTTTGCAGGACTGGATCATTGCTCCGGAGGGCTATGCAGCGTTTTACTGCGATGGTGAATGCTCCTTCCCTCTCAATGCGCACATGAATGCCACCAATCATGCCATTGTGCAAACCCTGGTGAGTATTTCTTTTTTTATCTGCCTGCATCCAGGTGTTTATTTTAACAGCTTTCAGAAATGTAAAAAAGTGCACAGAATGGTAACATGTGTTAACAAAACCAACCGGTTCCCTGTCACTTCAAATCCCTTTTCTTGTCTCTCGTCTTGCTCTTGTCTCCCATAGGTTCATTTAATGTTTCCCGATAACGTGCCAAAGCCTTGCTGCGCTCCCACCAAGCTGAACGCAATATCAGTGCTCTACTTCGACGACAGCTCCAACGTCATCCTTAAGAAATATAGAAATATGGTCGTGAGGTCTTGTGGCTGCCATTAGCGGTGAACAATTACTGTTTTTATTTATAATAAGGTGGTATAACCCAAACAAATATAAATATATATGTGTTCCACAGATGTGACCCAATGTACAGTATTATGTATATATGTTTTGATATCTAATTTATTTTCCACTCTTTCTAAAGAAAACTGAACACACTGAACATCATAACTTGTTCGAAAACAGAACTTCAGTTCAGTCGGTTGACCTTTAACCTTTTCTGTCCACTGGCATATCATCTATTTTAGTCAAAACTATATATGAGAATGTTGATATTAGAAACATATCCACTGGATTAGAAGAATATGACATAATAGGATGTGTTTGGTTTAAATTCAGACTGAAATACATTGAACTTCAATGCCAGTCAACAATTACATAAATAGATATTGACCTAACATAAACAAGTTCTAAATATTGCAAGGTGTGTATCCTGCTGTGATCTATTCGAATAGCACTGTCTATCCTCGACACTTACAACCAAACATGTCATGTTGTCATATACATAACTGCCTTATTACTGCGAAACATATTGTTTAATCATAAATCATAAATACAGTATGTTATGTTCTTTCTCATAAATATAAGATATATAAATTGAAATATAACATCCTCAACATAATCCCATCCTCCACAATTGTTGTGTTTTGTATCCCTATGTTCCAATATGATTTAGTTTTTTTTATGAATGGTTGTGTATTTTAATAAACATGCTTTTTTTTATATTAAACCACTGGCTTTCCTTGATCTCATTCGAGCTCTGTTAAGTCTCACCCAACACACTATTGGTATATAGGCTTTACACTAATGCATTGTTGCTGGACTGCAGATCTTAAGACTTAAGTCTTTGTGTGTTTAACGAGCTTGGAACAAAATAAAGGAATAAAAACCTTTAAAAGCTTGTGAAAGTTCCCCCGGTGGAGGGGTAACAACACACTAGAGCTGCAGTGCTGGGGGAACTGAAGGAGGTGCCAGCAGCTAGCCGGGATGGCCAGATATACACGCCAACGGTAATAAGCAATCACCTTCAACGTTGGGTTAGGAGGCAGGTGATGTAGATGGAGTGCATGGCGCACAGCCCTGCTTCAGGTACAGGTTGTACAAGTAACTGGACTAACCAGGGAAACACCTTCGCCAATTTAGTCACAATCAGCTCACAGTTCATCCTTGGTTTTGAACTCCAAATGGGACCCTGAGAGGGTCAGAACATTACAGACTGCTACCTGCTAAAAGGCTAAATATAAAACAGCACATTTTGTGTTTGTGTGAGTGTTGAAAAATATACATATGTATCATATTTATTATTATTATATAGCATTATTATTTTTATTAATACATATACTTTTTTTTATTACATTCATAGCGATGAATAAAAGGGAAATAGTACAGCTAATGAGTCTGACCTTGACAGTTTTTCGCTGCTGGCTCATGTCAGATGTGTTGTAGTATTGGAGTACAGCCGAGCGCTACCCAGAACCAACCAATACATTGAGAGCTGCCTGGAGATGTTGGTGTGACGATGGTGTGTGTTTGCGTGTGTGCAGTGCGTCAAATCCATGAGGTGCTTACCTTTCTTTCTTTTTTTTTTAACACGGAACTTGGAACTCGGTTCCTTAGGAGATTGGGTTCACGGGGATTCATATTTATTGACACAACTGTGTTGACCTTCAACCGAACACAGGGTACACACTGTTACACTCTCTCGCTCCCTCTCTCTCACTCTACTGACGTCTCTTTAACTCCCTCTCTCTCTCTCTCTCTCGCTCCCTCTCTCTCTCTCTCTCTCTCTCTCTCTCTCTCTCTCTCTCTCTCTCTCTCTCTCTCTCTCTCTCTCTCTCTCTCTATTGTTCTTCTAACTCTCTCTCTCTCTCTCTCTCTCTCTCTCTCTCTCTCTCTCTCTCTCTCTCTCTCTCTCTCTCTCTCTCTCTCTCTCTCTCTCTCTCCTACCCGCTCTCTCTCTCCTAACCCGCTCTCTCTCTCTCTCTCTCTCTCTCTCTCTCTCTCTCTCTCTCTCTCTCTCTCTCTCTCTCTCTCTCTCTCTCTCTCTCTCTCTCTCTCTCCCTCCCTCCCTCCCTCCCTCTCTATCTGACAGGGAGGAACATTGAGTGGCTGTATTTGACTTAATTAAAATCAGCGCCCCGCGAGCCCAGATGTGATGCGGGAGACCCAGCCGAGTGTTGACGTGCAAGTGAATAGAGGCGGCCACCTGCTAACTTTACCCCTGGCTTCGAGGATGATTTGGCATTCCTGTGGCCTGTTGCCTGGCATGATTACCCCCTAACACACTTCACAATCCCATCCACTGTTTTAATACCGGGGACTCTCTCCAATCCCCCAGCAGTATATCTCAGAATATAATATTTTTCCATCTCGTACACCGGGGGGGAGAGAGAGAGAGAGAGAGAGAGAGAGAGAGAGAGAGAGAGAGAGAGAGAGAGAGAGGAGAGAGAGAGAGAGAGAGAGAGAGAGAGAGTGAATAAGCTAGCTAGCGGTAGTCCACACCGTGGCTGCCTTTAACCAGAAACCCCATCCCCCCCCTTGACCACATGAACGCAGGCACGCAGGTAACAATTGCGTTATTGAGGCCAGGTTAATAAATACGGGGCCCCGTGTTTCTGCCCTCAGAAAGCCTCTGTGGCTTAATGGATTCCAGGGGGAGTTCAGTGGGCCAGGAACCCTCTGCCCATCGAGGGTGTGTGTGTGTGTGTGTGTGTGTGTGTGTGTGTGTGTGTGTGTGTGTGTGTGTGTTTGTGTGGGTGTGGGGAGGGGGGGGGGGGGTTTTCCCTTGCCCAGAAGGTAGCGAGCAGCCGCAACGAGAGAGCGGTCGTGTGAAAATAAACAGCCCTTCAGCGATATTTATGTGGAAATCATCAGGACTTTTTGGTGGTGGTGTTATTATTATGTGTGGCTGTGTATGCGTGTGCTGACACCTCCAATCAATATATACGTATGTATATATATATATATATATATATATATACACAGATATAAATATAAATATATACATCAAATATCAATATATATATATATATATATATATATATATACACACTGTTGTCTCTCTTTACATGGCTGTGAGCCTGCAAAACAGACACATATCGTACGAGATCGGAGAGAAGACTTTCATTTGCTTATTAGATGACACGGTCTCAGAGAAGAGCGGATGTGAAGGGTTTACACATCTGAAGCTTTTCAGTGGGTCTCTAACCTGACATTTAACGGAGGGAGCCAGGATAGCGGATCAGTCCTCTGGCAATCATTTGGAGGAGGAAATGACACGTTTTTTTCTTTTTTTCTTGGCCTGGAAAATACAGAAGGGTTTCATAACGACAGTGTCAAGACATAAGGGGTTCATAGCGCCAGTAACTCAATGAATGGCCATGAATGAAAGTGCTTTATGCACCTTTATGCATCAGCTAACCTGGTTTCCTGTCGGCTATAGATACAGTATATATACATATATTTACCGTATATCTTGATATCTCAAGGCCCCCTGCTAACAAGCTTACACTCATGCGCACACATTTGCACCAACGACAAAAAAAATTGGGTGATAGAGAAACTCTTTGTCTCGATTGTACATATGTGTTTATTTTCACTCGAGTTAATTGAGCAAATATAAGAAATGTGCAAGCTCTACCCTTCTCTGTTTCTCGTTCCTTCTCGTAAAACAAAGCCGTCTTGTGTCTTGCCGAGTTATTTTCCGACGTATTAGTCACTGCATTCTGTACACAGAAGTAATGGATTTGAGAATGGAAGTGCTCGATCTGAAAATAAACGAAGGCTAGTATGCTTCACTTTGGTGCACTATTCAATTAATGGAAGACAATAACAAGGACACAGCAATGTGAAAACAACACCACATCTACATTAGTATGGTTGGCAATGTTGTCTTTTTGTTGTCTATTTTGTTCATCGGTTCAAAAGAAAACCATTTTATAATATTAAAAACACTCGCCTAAAACTAAGCACACGTGATATTGCTATCTGTGATAGAGTTTTTGTCTGCATAAAGATGAGACAAAAACAGGATAACCTACAATTCAGTTGTGTGTTGTGCGATGTTTTGTGAAAAGTTACCAATAACAGTGACCACGCACGTGGTCAATGACAGGGGTCCCCCCCCCCCCACTCCGCCCCTCCCCCCCTTTTCCCATTGTGACCTGTGTGTGTGTGTGTTTATTTGGAAAGTGTCACCTTGCAGGTTCATTCACCAGGCCAGAGTGAAACTGTATCTAATAAAAATGTTGTGCAGTTTACCTTATTCATATGCTCACATGTGGTTCTCCTTATTGGGGTTCTGTGGGTGGGCCCTGACTTCCAAGCAGCTCAATCAGTGCTGTAGTGGGGGGGGGGGGTGGTGGGGGTGGTGCTGGGGGGGGGGGGGGAACATCTGGGGGTCACATTCTTACATGTTGTTTGGTATGACAAGGCCGAAGCCAAACTTGTAGAGAATGTGTCCTTAATGTGGGCCCATGTAAAAAAATTTAAGTTTGTTTGCTGTGTTCCCTTATGCACATTTGCTTCACACACTAACACACACACACACACACGCACACGCACACGCATGCACGCACGCACGCACGCACACACACACACTCACGCACACACACAAAGCAAAGCAAAGCAAAGCAAAAGCACCTGCAAATGGAAATCTGTGAGAACTTCTGACACACATTAGTATCTCATTTTGACTTGTTGACAATTCACTTTCTCCTGCACTCAAACCGTGATGCTCAAAAGTCTAGCCTATAATGTTTAGAGACTGTGTGATGGCCTGCGCTGGTCCAAAATAAGACATGCTTGCATGTTTTTTTTGTGTGGCATAAGTACTGTTTAACAGAATAACCAGCATTCAGACTGCAGAAGCTCTTGGAATCTCTTTAAATAGTTCTTCACTGCAGGATTAAAATACTCGGCTGTAGAGCGAAATAGTTCCTTGGTCGTTCTGTGGTTATCAGCAGAACTGTAAATATGTGGCTGTGTAACACATATAAACCTGTTTGTTTTTGGTTAGAAATTGAAATGCAAGAGTGGGTGGTTTCGAATTGAGAGCCAAGAGAGTTATTTTCGGCTAAACTTTATTTGGCTAAACCACGGAGGTAAGCGTTGGAGTAAACATAGAACCAAGAGGATGACATGGGCAGTAAAATTGAAGTATAGGCCTATACAATGTATACTTATGTATAAAAATATATGCATAGATATATACTGTGTATACAGTGTAAAATAATAGTATGTCAGTTAAATGTGTATGTATTTCATGCCATGCATTTTCATTAAGGAAAAACTGATGTCAACAGCAATTAAGCTATGACGCAGTAAATTGAGTTTATATTTAATTTATTTTCACAAGAGACACGGACAGATTTAAGAAAACAAACTCCCACTCCACGGCCCCCTCGTGGAGTGTTTTTCCAGCCATGGATTCCCCAGAAGTACAATTAAACACAACGGACAATATATCTGTAGCTACTTTGAAACATCTGCTTGCATCTGTGCCCCCCCCCCCCTTACTATCTGTAATGAATAGGCCCTGAGAATGCTCTCCATACCGAACCTTAATATTTCAGCCAAAGACTGTATTTTATCCCCAAACAAACAAAAGTTCCTGTAATTAAAGAACAATGTTCCTTTCATGTCTGCGCTCATTAGCCACGCCGCAAGGTGAACTTTAACTGTGACTTTTTTTGCCGCGCTCGACGCGTTTTTTTCCGATTCAATTCGGATTCCAGTGACTTTTACTGGCCTTGGCCTTAACACGAGGTGATCATTGGAAGACTGAGGAGTGAAGGATCAGGTCACTGACTTGTGTGACCTGAAGCCATGAGATCCAATGGCGTGTGAGTGCATCTGGGTAATCCTTTACACACATGCTCTCTCCAAGGAGCGTGTGTGCAGGAAAGTTGGCGCAGAGCATGGTGATCCTCTTCACAAATTATAAGCATGGGCCACAACTTGAACAAATACTTGATATATTTGTCTTTATTTCCCCCCCCCCAACAATCTGTGTAACATTTCCCAGGCCATGGATAAACAGGAAAAAAGGTAACTAATTGATTATGCCATTATATTGCATTCAGGGTTAGGAAATTGTGCCAATCTCCCAGTCATGGCACTTTTCTGTTGTTACAGTTCAGTAACATCCATGATGGAGAAATTGAAGACGGATGGAGGATGAAAATTGATTTAATCTGGTTCCTGTTTTCTTTCTTCCACTTTGTTTTCAGTATATATCTGAGAGCTTAAAGCCTCTTTCATGCCATGCCGAAACCTGTACCCCATAAAGTATGTTATGGACATCTGTTCACCCCTCCCCCCCCCCCCCCCCCTTCCAAAAACAAAACATACACACAGAATAGTCCCTTCAGTTCGTAAAAAGATGTTTCGCCGGTGGCAGGCGATCGGGCAGATTTTTAGCTTACGGTCAAATACTGAAACGCGTACAGTTTGTTTGATCGTAAGAGCCATAACAAGGAAAGCATTTTGCAGTAATGCACTGGATATACAAGTGTTTTGTGTTTCTGTGGGACAGAAAGGGGAGCCGAACACACAGTGTTGATAGAGGTGGGAATGCATCGCATCTGCTATGAGGAAAAGGGGGGTATCTCCATGTCTAATGGAGACAGACTTATATATAGTATAGTAGGCTGTTTCTGCTCAACACTAAGGGACCTATTGTCATTTAGAATTTAGCAAACGTATGATCCTTAAACATATACCATCCAGTGCTGAAACTGTTTTTGTTTCACTCATTGTGAACATTCATGTCACCATCTGAATAAAACATTTTTTAAAGAGACCAGATGTTGTTATGCTTCATTACTATAATTAGCATTAACAATGTCCAGGCGGCCGACTGGGAATCAAGAGCCTTTTCAAATATCATATTCCCCTTTGAGCCGACGCAGAGCACATTTTTAAGTAGGCACGGGGAAGATAAAAACATAGAATTACTCTATTTATCATGCCAAGAGCATCCTCTGCTTGTATTATCTGTTTAAAAAGTGGCTCCTCATTCACCTGCATTGCATTGCTTTGTACACGCTGGCCCGCCCCCCCCCACCCCCGGGGGGGGGGCCGCTCTCTCTCAAGTAACCCTCTCCAGCTGCTGTTTGTCAGGATCAACCTCCGTTGCTGGGAACCTCCTCGCAAGAACGTAAACAATACCTTCCCAGGGAAGACGCAGGCCTACAGTCGGTTTTTTTTTGTTTTTTGTTTTGATGTACTAAAAAAAAAAAAGTCGGTCTATTTTAAAAGCGGCCTTGTTCAATAGATCAGTTTTCACCTTTCTCGCGAGTGTTGCAGTAATTCCCTCGAGTGAACAGAGCTGCACTGGAATGATGCTGTTATATATCAACCTGACTGCATAACAGTCATATTTGACAAATGATATGTAGGGGCCTGTGTTATGTGAATACTTAATAATATGTCGGGGCCTATGTTATGTGAATACTTAATACTGTGTAAGCTATTTCACGGATTATAGCAAAAGGTGATCTGCTGCTCCAAGTTCAACAGCTCTTAAGTAGGCCTAAAGGGCTGATTTTTTAAGATGTACTTTCCTCTGTGCAGCTGTTTCTTTCTGTGCCGCTGAAAGAAATGTAAAGTCAATTCAACCAGTGAGCTTCTGCTGAATGAAATGAAGGAATTAAACCAAGCGTAAGATACTTAAAATATAAGTGATATAAAACTATAAGAAAAGCATTTTTAGATTTCTTTAATGTTTTTTGCACAATTCAACACATATATCATATATCATCCATCAGTCACTTTATTTTTATTTTTTCTTGTTGTTTTTATTGTGTACAGTATTGTTATAGTTACAGTTTTACAGTGTTGTATAGTACATAGAACATAGTATATAGTGTTAAATTGCATGAAATTCATACTGCGGGAGTGAATGGGTAAGTAAGCATTATATTGTACTTGCATATATAAATATATAAAAATCTTGAATCTTGAACGTTCAACTGATTTCCACCACATATACTGTACTAACAAATAAATACAAAACAAAATGTTTTCAAATGTTTAACGTGCATCCACTGACACTTCCGACATTCACCTTGAAGTCTGATCCAGAATCAGATCCAGTATAATCAGGGCCTCATCAGCGGACAGTGTATCATGGAAGGAGCTAGGCTGCTGGAGTGCGAGGACTTCATTAAGGCCTATTCTATTGTTAACATCTGGGGCTAAGAAGAATGAGCCTCTCTGTGGTATATACTGTGGAGTTCGCCCTGGCTTAACAAGGGTTTTTATTACGCGCTGCTGCAGTTGACATTGGCAGCGGTGGCCAGCGGTCTGGCAATGGAATCTGTTCAGCTGTTTAGGTCACAAGAGATCAATCAGACCAGCGTGTTTCCCCCCCTACGGCCTTGACTCACAGGAACAAGGAAGGTAGAGTGACGTTCAATAAGCACACAGGAGGCAACACATTCTAGCAACTGTTGAGGCTTGTGTAGAACAGTCTGGGAAAGTGATTTGGTTGTGTCGACAAAACAGGAGTTGTTGTCGTGTTAGTCGTATTCTAATCAGCTAGTATGTATAATTCTTCTATGAATCAGGCATGTGTATTTATCTTTAGGAGTTGGGTTTCATGGGTTCTTGTAGGTTATATATATCCTCTTTGGTATCTGACCACCTCGGCCTCGCTGTGTGCTGATGTTACAACCCACATGGCCAGGCCGAGGTTATGGACACAACCAAGTGATTTGGTCTCTAGTTGAGGTGTCAAGGACTTTTGTGTTACTCTGTTTCCCCGGATGCCCGTACTGCATTAAGGTCTATACATTTCTTACTATGCCATTTTGTGGGGAACTTGTTTGTCCTTGATTATGAATATATAATCGATATGTGCTGTTTCCGGCTTCTTTGCTACTAGACCATCCTGAGACCAGAAAGAGAACCTGTTGTATTTAAGCCTCTCTCTCCCCCCCCCTCTCTCTCTCTCTCTCTCTCTCTCTCTCTCTCTCTCTCTCTCTCTCTCTCTCTCTCTCTCTCTCTCTCTCTCTCTCTCTCTCTCTCTCTCTCCCCCTCTAGCTCTCTCTCTCCGTCACTATCCTTGTGATGCTGCTGCCATGGCAACTGCTGAATCATGATTTAGCCTGCGTCTCCTGCATCCAGCACGACCTCTGATGTAATCCACTCAAGCAGCGAGCCTCGCCGTCATCCCGTCCTCCATCAATTAGCATATGGACCGCCGCTCCCACACCGGATGAGGGGGAGACACTCGCGAGAGACGGTATCAGACGACGACGGACGACGTGTTTCCCCCCCACCACCACCGTAACCACTCCCCGAGCAGGTTGTAATAACACGGCGACACGGCGACACGTATGCTGTAATAATAATAATAATAATAATAACAATAAGGCAGCCTTTCGGATGGGCAACGTACCCACGGCAGTGAAACACTGCCTGAGCCATGAGCAGCTCGCCCGTGACTACCCGTGGCTGAAGCGGTGGCTGGTGGAGGAAAAGGTTGGGATCTTCTTCTTCTTCTTCTTCTTCTTCTTCTTCTTTTAATTTTGTTTCCTCCTTGCACGTGTTCCGTCACGAGCCCGGGCAGGAGGAGGGGGGGAGGATGCGAACACGTGAGCGTGTGTATAGCGCGTTTGCAGCACTATATCGCATTGTCATATTTTCGATGAACGCATCTTCAGAAATCAAAGTCTAACAATTTCTATGTATATATATATAAAAAAAAGTTTTTTAGAATCAGCAGGTGAGTAGGCCTACAGTGCGATTGCAAACCTGTAAAATGTAATATAAAAAAACAACGCATCTTAAGAAGCTGCGTATAACTTTAAACATTAATGTCGACATTCAAAATATAAATAGCCTAACCCTTACCCTTACCCTAGTCCATGTTACTATGTGTCTTTGTAATTGCTCATAGCTCACAAGAAGTGCAGGTTGGACTGTAATAACTTAGCAACCAAGTGGCTTTCATGTGACTCAATGGGTCCCTTTGCATTTGTGTGAAATGACCATGGCCTAGCTCAACAAGCCCACTCTCTTTCAACAAATCTATATATATACGAGCACACACACACACCACACACACACACACACACACACACACACACACACACACACACACACACACACACACATATATATATATATAATGATATATGTGTGTGTGTGTGTGTGTGTGTGTGTGTGTGTGTGTGTGTGTGTGTGTGTGTGTGTGTGTGTGTGTGTGTGTGTGTGTGTGTGTGTGTGCTCGTATATATATAGATTTGTTGAAAGACACACACACACACACACACACATATATATATATAAATGATATATGTGTGTGTGTGTGTGTGTGTGTGTGTGTGTGTGTGTGTGTGTGTGTGTGTGTGTGTGTGTGTGTGTGTGTGTGTGGTGTGTGTGTGTGTGTGTGTGTGTGTGTGTGCGTGCGTGCGTGCCTATGCCTGTGTGCATGCTCATGTGTGTGTGTGTTTGTTTTTTTTTTTACCTTTCCTTCAAATTCCAAAGAAGAAAGCACTATTGGTGAACAATTTGAGACCCAAGGCCACAGTCACTTTCATGAGTGGTCCTCATCTTCTCCAAAGCATCTCCAGGTTTTACATCTGAATGCCATCACCCATCTGACTCCTCTGTGTTTTTCTGGAGCTGGGCTGGAGTTGTTCATGTTCACGCACACACACACACACGCACGCACGCACACACACACATACACACGCGCACGCACACACACACAAAGACACACAAAGACACACACACACACACACACACACAAAGACACACACACACACACACACACACAAGCACACAAAAGAACGATTAGACCATGAGTTATTTATAATACGCTATTCACCAATTCACCCCATGTCCTTCTTTAAACGACTGCAGTTTCTTTGATATCTTTCCCAGAGTCTCACAGCCCATGAGTATCCAGAGTTCGTTAAAATCGTCGAAGTCGGGCCAAGAGATGGACTTCAAAATGAAAAGGTATGCCCTTTATTTTTTTTTGTCCGTCTTTGCTTCATTATTAGACAATAATGTTTAAATGTTTTCGGTCTGTGTCGATAGGAAACTTTTCCATCTAGTAGGCCTATCTATACACACACCATGTGGTGTACTGGGACCTGTTCCTTGTAAATCGTGATATTTATGGGATTTCGTAGAACATGCAAGCTGTTTGTGCATGATTGTGTTCAGCATGTGTTTCACATTTTCTTTCAAATATCGTACGCTTCAAATGTTCCTTAAGTTCAACAGAAAACATGACACAGGTTCCCTAGATAGCTTTTTTTTTTTATGCGTTTAGCTTTGGCACCGACGACTTGTAACTTTTTTTTATTCCAGTCCATAACAGTCTGACATGAAGTCAAAAATAAAGCCTAACAATTTATATGTATATAAAAAAAAAATAGATATATATTTTTCTAAGAATCGGCAGGCGAGCGGGCTATAGCAACAGTGTGCGAGACACATCGCCGTCTTTGTGTGTGCCTCGAATGAAACCATATCCATGAAACTTTGATTTGTTTTGAAATTGATTCTGCCTCAGCAAATTGTTCCGACGGAGGTCAAAGTCCAGCTGATAGACCGGCTCTCAGACACGGGGCTGTCTGTGATCGAGGCCACCAGCTTCGTGTCTTCAAAGTGGGTACCTCAGGTACTAACTCCTCACCGAGTGCTCAAACGGCGTCGAGGGATTTATGGAGCGTCCATTTTAACAGCATTCTACTGGGGGGCTAAAAGCTAACACACTTTATTCCGCGCAAAGAGGCTTTGAGAGACAAAACAGAAACTTTTTTTTTTATACTTGTAATGTGTAGTTGTAAAGCAATCACGGGGCACTGTGAGTCACTGTTTAAAAAAAAAAAAAGTGATATATAGGCTATTCGCTTGCCGTTTGATTGCACCTGACAGGAAAACGCTACATGTTTTTCCACCATACGTTACGCTTTATGAGGCCTAACAGTTTTTTTTGTTTCGTCCACCATATGTTCTCAGATGGCCGACCACACGGAGGTCCTGCGCGGAATCCGAAAGTCGCCGAATGTTCGCTACCCGGTTTTAACGCCGAACATGCAGGGCTTCGAAAACGCGGTGAGTGCCACCGTTCATCACTATCTAGGCGCTGTTTGTTTTAGTTTTTTTCTCTCGCTTGTTGGACGTCGTTTGACGTAGTTTACATGTAGTTATTTTTTTTATGTATTTTTGTTATTATTTCAGCTTGCGGCGGGCGCTACCGAAGTGGCGGTGTTCGGGTCGGCGTCCGAGACTTTCAGTAGGAAAAACATCAACTGTTCCATTGATGAAAGCATGCTGAGGTTCGAGGAAGTCATTAACGCTGCCAAAGACCGGCAAATCCCTGTGCGCGGGTTTGTATTCGGATCAGTATACCATGTTCCCCCTTTTTACAAGGAGCGAAACCGCATAACGGACTCGATAGCAACTTTAGGATATAACGCTATACGTAAAAAGAAAATGCTATATTTATCTCCAAATGTAGAACAAAAATAAATCCTTTATGCAATGGAGTACTTACACGACTCAGCAGTAAATAGGTTTGTTCGCTACGTTCCAGATGTGCCCAAGCTGTATTATATGCAGTGGTAAACCACAAACACACATGTACGAAGAACAGAACAAAGAAAGACCCAAGTTTGGGAAGGTATAGAATATCGTCACATTCCAAAAAGCCACCAGCCACTGCCGTGATAATATTTACATTTTATTTCAGATTCTTTCGTATATTTTCTCAAAGGTACTGAAGAAAAAAAAAAACACAATCAAATGTCTGTAACCTACCCTTTAGACAAGACCCTCAAGCCATGTCTGCACATTTGGTGATAGTTGGTTTCGTAATTTCACAGTAGGACTGCATGGGCTACCGCAGGTATTCTGGCTTGTAACATACTTGGTGTGAGTGCCTGTATGTTTTCATAATTACATAATTTTCATGTGCCTAAACTTCCCCCCCATGCTGCCACACTATGACGAAACTTCACTTTAATTTCATATGATTAAATGACGATGATTTTCAAAATAAAGCACATTCTACCCCGATCTTCCGCAGGTATGTTTCCTGTGCCCTCGGATGCCCACATGAGGGCCATATTGAACCCTCTAAAGTCGCAGAGGTAAGCTATAGCGCTATAAGCTATAACCCTATTGCTAGGGTGACTCCCAGCCAAAAAGCTACTGGATTCGATCCCTGATGTCATACATGTCAACTACATGTCTGAGTAGCTTTGGCTGAAAGTGTCTGCTAAATGATTGAACAGAAGCAATTCCTGGACTACATTACATTACATTACTGTCACTTAGCAGACGCTTTTGTCCAAAGCGACTAACAATAGTGCCTTCAACAAAAGTAGGTACTATTTGGATATTGTGTGCATTTGAATTGTGTTTATGCAAATTGAAGGCCGGGATGGACTCCTGGGTCTAGGGGTTGTAGGGTGTTCGTTCGGCACCTCTGAACGGTTATTCAGCGAAATAGCTAATTACTATTCTGTCCCCAACAGGTGGCGAAGAGGCTGTACGACCTGGGCTGCTACGAGGTGTCTCTGGGGGACACGGTGGGCGTGGGGACCCCGGGCTCCATGGCTAAGATGGTCCTCAGCGTGATGCAGGTGGTGCCCTGCAGCGCTCTGGCCGTCCACTGCCACGACACTTACGGCCAGGCGTTGGCCAACATACTGACCGCAATGCAGGTGAGAAAGCCACGCCTGGGCGTGACTGAAGCTCCCGGGGCTCCTTCTCCCTACATATACGGCACACTTTCTTAGGTGCTACACGGTAGGGTTAGGAGCACCAAAACGAAACGCATGAGCGAGTGGGATTTGAGTGGATTGTGTGTTAGCACGTCACAGGTTCTTTTTATTTTTTACGACGGGGGCAGGGGAGACATGATGTCATATGTTTAGTTGGCACTTGAGTTAATGTGCCACTTTTCTTCAAGTTGTCGTCACGACGAGGTAGACCTTTCTATTAAACATGTTTTAGATGTATTTTCAATGTATTTTCAATTTGAGGCACACGTTATGGAAAAATTGGTCGAACATATGAGGAAATAAACTCACAAGGGGACATTGTAGGCACTCCTATTGGTACTACCGAGGTACGATGGTGAGGTCCGACCATCAAACCACGATGGAGGGGGGGGGGGTACAAGGTGGAGACGAAGAAGTGGAGTCAAGCCCATCTCGCTGCCGGCGAGATGGAGGAAACAAATCCGTTAGAATGAGGGAGGAAGGAGGAGAGAAATCAAGGATGTTTGGACAGAGGTCTGAGGTTGACAGGTTGTTTTTTTGCTCTGAGAAAGGAGACACATCGATGCGAGGTATGATGCATATTCCTCGGGCCTGGCTGGATCTGGAGATGAAGAGGCCCATTGTTCTGGGTCCAGCTGAAAGTGGAGAGGCCCTTCACGGACACTTTTGAAAAGATAATGGTGACGCATGATCTTCTTGACAATAACAAATGTTGTGGTCATTTTTTTCTTCTTCTACTATCTCCGTCTCTCTCTGTGCAGGATTGTTTTGGGGAACTCCCCCTCGCCCCCCCCCCCCCCCCCCCCAGTGCACGTACATATTGTCCAAACCACAAAACACGCCCTAGGAATATGTTCTGACAACGTGCGGCTTGCATCCATTAGCATCACTCCCCTGGTTTGCTTTGAGCAGACATCTCATCCAGATGGTGAACTTGAGGAGCTAATGCCATTTCTCTTTCTTCAACGTTTTTCAGCCAGAACGGCCAGGTGAACGTGTGTAATGCTGCTCTCTGTCCATTCGTCTTGTTATAGATGTCATGTTTTGGACGGAATATAAAACGGAAAGAAAGATCCTTATCTTGTTGTGTATTTTATATAGATTGTGTCATGATTGAGTTTCATGTTGTCGGCATGGAGGTGTTTGGCTTCCTCCGTGAGCTGTGAAATCGCTATAAACCTGAAAAAGTAGTCGGTTAAACGCCATATTATCTAACCACTGATAGATAATATGCATGTAACCATCAGGCCATGCTTTTAATAGGCCTAAGCATCTTATCAGTAATTTATTTGTTTTTTGTAATCTAGTTCACAATTTTCAAAAATAAAAAAAAAGCTTTTCTAAATGCATTACATACTTACATACACATAACGCTTTTTTCAACCATGGTGGCCCCTTAGATTGTAATGTGCCCAACTTTGACTGATTTCTTTGTTATTTATTTTTTGTAGACTGCTCGACTAGCCTTTTACGAAACATCCGGTTAACCGTCAAGGAAATTAGTCGCTAGCAACATCCCTTGACCTGAGTTGGATAACAGCCTGTCATTTGGCAAGGTGCTTAAGAGAGATGTATTAGCAAAGGTTTGGCAAAGGTCATGGCAAGGGCGTTACCATGGTATACATATGGGGGGGGGGGGGGTCCAGATGAAAGCCCTCCCCTAGAATGTATTGCATATACGTTTATGCATATACCTTCTTCTGTTGAGTTCTGTTGGAAGTTATTTAAATTCACATTTTAAGGAATAGTACGTGATTTGTCAGAGATAGTGGCTGCCCCTTGGCTTTGCTTTGTTTTGGCCTGTTAACTGTTTACTGATTTTAAACACACCTACCAATTACAACTCTGCCTTTTCCAGTAGTAGCGAATAAGAAAGCTTCCAATGGGAAAAAAACCTACCCAAAACATGTTTATAACCGTAGGTGCCACAATGTGTACATTTGGGGGGTGGGGGGGGGGGGGGGGATATGAATAGGAAATAACAAGAGACAGATTCACAGAATATTATTATTCATTCTGAATATTATTCATATTCACATATTTAACATATTTTCTACTGTACATCGGGGGCTGTATATTGGGTCCAAGAATGCGTGGTTACACCCATAACGGCCCATGGCAACTAATTTGTTAGTTTTACAAACTTTACCATCAAACTACCCCTATTAGCTTCAGTTCAGTTAACAATATCAAATGGCTTTAACCCTACAATTCCCCTTTGATTTGTAGACATTACAAAATCAGTTTCAATATGGCATTAATAACAACAGTATTAGTCTTTGTTTGTGTGTTGCGTCATGTCCACGGCAATGAGCTAAAAACATACCACGTACTAAACAATATGTCACTGTCTCTGTGCTTATTGTGCTTATTGAAATCCAAGGGGCGAGTGTCACCACGCCTCATTATGATGGATGTGTTGTTGTGCTGAGAAGGTACTGTTTGCTTCAAAACAAATGTGAAGATTACAATGGGCCACAAGCGAGAGAGAGAGAGAGGAGGGAGAGAGAGGAGAGGAGGAGAGGAGAGAGTGAGAGGAGAGAGAGGAGAGAGAGAGAGAGGAGAGAGAGAGAGAGAGGAGGACCATCAGTCAACATGGACAAAGCATTAAGTAACGTGATCCCAGCCTCCCCACAAAGGAAGATGACTAAAAACCCTAAACCAAGCCACAGAACAAATCCCGGAATTTTAATGAGCATAAGAAATTTCCAGTGCGTCTGCCCCGTCAAACAAATACACACCACTCACACACCCACACACACACACACACACACACACACACACACACACACACACACACACCACACACCACACACACGTCTTCTTTCATGATAGTAGTGTCATCAACAATATCAACCTATATCAGAAAGAGCACCAGCTCTCTTTGTGTGCGTATTTTCCGCACGTATCGAGTTCATCATTTACATATTTATTAGTTTTTTCCCGACATTTCGGGGCAACTTCTCATTCGCCCCGTTGACGACCTGAGGGGGGGGGGGGGGGGGGGGGGTGTGGGGGATGAGGTGTGTGTGTGTGTGTGTGGTTAGGGGGGGAGCTCAGCATCAGTTCCCCGGGGGTCCGCTGCGTCTGAGAGGAGAGAGATTCTCTTTGAGTGAGAGGCAACTGGGTGGGTCAGCACATGTGAGGGGTGGGATTGTGGATGGTGGATGGTGGATGGTGGTGGTGGTGGTGGTGGTGGCAGGAAGGGGGGGAGACACAAAGGCTCACCTATTTAGTGTCTAGTTGGACAAAAGCGAGCGAGGTTGCAAGGTGGACGGATAGATGAGCCCGGGGGGGGGGGGGGGGGGGGGTATAGGTGAGGGGGGAGGTGAGAGGGGGGGTGGGGTAGGGGAGATCATCTTTTCATTTTCCCACTGCTGAAGTAAACACATGACAAATGGTGCAGCTGCAGCTCCAAAGCTGGGGTAGTGTGTGTGTGTGTGTGTGTGTGTGTGTGTGTGTGTGTGTGTGTGTGTGTGTGTGTGTGTGTGTGTGTGTGCGCGTTTGTGTGTGTGTGGAGGGGGGTGATCTAGAGCAGTGGTTCTCAACTGGTAGGTCGTGACCCATAAGTGGGTCGTGAGGGCATTTTGAGTGGGTCGCAGAGCATATGCCAAACTGTGATCTTTACAAAGAAGCCTGTGAGTGTCTCTGTGAGAACTAATGTTTCAATGTGAATTTGTTCTTCAATGGCTTACTGTTTCATTGAGTTTAGTCCCAATTGTGACAGCTTTTTTGTTCACTCAATATTTCCAAACAAGTGACTTAATGGCTAATGACACATGTGGTGGGTCCTGAGGCGTGACCCGTTGAGAACCACTGGTCTAGAGGCACGAGAGCCAGGTGCTGGAACAAAAAACTGGAAGGGGAAACCGCGGTGTAAATGTATAACTTTGATGCCCCTATGAAAACAAAAACCTGGGATAATCTGTATGAGCAGGCAGTGAGACATCCCTGTGGATCGTATTTAGATTGCGTTTAACACGCTATAGCCACGCCATACCAATGTCTGCCAGACGTATTTACACCCTGGACACTTGCTCATTCGTATGAGGCATGGAAATGAAAGATTTCTATCATAGCTTTTCATTACTACAGTGTGCCAGTCGTCCAAGTCCACCACCAACCGGGAGAAGAAATGAAATCCCCCATCTCTCTCTCTCTCTCTCTCTCTCCTCTCTCTCTCTCCCTCTCTCTCTCTCTCTCTCTCTCTCTCTCTCTCTCATGTCTCTCTCTCTCTCTCTCTCTCTCTCTCTCTCTCTCTCTCTCTCTCTCTCTCTCTCTCTCTCTCTCTCTCTCTCTCTCTCTCTCTCTCTCTCTCTCTCTCTCTCTCTCTCTCTCTCTCTCTCTCTACCCCCTCTTTGTTCCTGATAAAGACATTCCATGGTCTTTGTACCTTTTTTCTTCTTTTTTTTCCAGGAGGTCGACGGGCCTTTGTTGGGGGGCGAAAAAAGAAAAAAGCCGTCCTGGCAGGTCACACAATGAGAATATATGTACTTAGATTTCACAGGCTTGGCAGCAAAAAGGTATTCAATCTCGTCCCCCATATTTGGTGAACTGTAAAGCGCTGCTTCGCTCGCCGGCGAAGTAGAAAGGGCTTTGTTTTGCCAACATCTCACATTTTGAAGTGTTGGTCGGTTTGATACACTGAACGTTTTTACAGGATTATATTACCTTGCAGGGTGGTGGTGGGGGGGGGGGTGGAGAAGCTATTTGCTAAATAATATATTTAAGGTACAAACAGGTCTTGAGTCTTTTGATTCTAATTCTAATACATCTTCGATTATGAGTAAAACCGCGTGAGGCCTTTCTTTGTCGCGGTGCGTACGTCCATGTCACCGTCAACACTTCAGAATGTTAACGGCAGAAAGCTTTGGAATATGCTCAGTGACATTTTGCACTTCGGAAACAAAATCCATCATTTTCTGCTATCTTTCGTAATCATCAGTGTGTGTCTTTCAAACAGCTTGCCAATAACGTGATGCATTATAGCAGTGTCTCCCACAGATAGGCAAGCCGAAGGTTTGCTCTTTCAAGTCACCCATGACAGCGGTAATAAACTGTGTGGCTGTGTGGCTATTTCCTATCCCTAACCCTATCCCAGACTCCCAGGACATTTCGTCTGTCTGAGAGTCACCCTACAACTAGACTTTCCTCTCTGTCATTTGCTTGGTTGGTTGGCTGACTGGCTGGTCATTAGCTAACTGGTTAGACAGTTTAGTTAGTTAGTTACTTACTTACTTGCTTACTTACTTACTTACTTACTTACTTAATTTTAGTGCTAGAGTTTTGTATGCTGAAATCGTGTTCATCTTATTTATGTTTTCCTTCATTCCAACTCTCACCGCATTAATAGGCGCAACAGATTGGCGCTTGATGACAGCCTTGTTTATCTGCTGGTCTAAATACCTTCCCAGGTGATGTACATATCAGCTGTGGATCTCACCTGTGAAAACCATTTATCCTCCCATTCACAGCCATAGCGCCACGGCTCGCATGCTTCAATAAACATGCACTATGTTTACTTTTTTTCCCGAGCTCTCTCACCCTCCTCTTGGCCCCTCTCTCGTTCTTACACTCTCTCTCTCTCTCTCTCTCTCTCTCGCACACACATACACGCACACGCACACACACGCACGCGCGCACGCACACACACACGCGCGCACGCGCACGCACACACCACACACGCACACACACACACACACTCGTTATGCACCAAAACCAAAACGTGTCCACTGCAAATGTAACATATCGCGAGGCTGCTTTACCACCACCTGAATAATGAAAACAGGAACCAGAGTTTGTATTAAATCCAGGAATGCACTGTGCATCACCCCCCCCATCAACCCGCCTTCCCCCACTACATAACCAAGGCTGCCACTAACTTAGTGGTGTGCAGCAATCCAAACGCTCTCTCTCCGACCACCAGTTCCTGTTTGATTAGCGTCCACAGAACCAGCACCGGGCCTGGTGCAGAACAGGCAGCCTTGTTCCAGGGCCTTTTGTTACTTGTGAGAGACCCTGTGGCCTTACACTGATCCCCCCCCCACCCCCCTCACAACAACAAAAAACGACCCCAAGAAGTGAGAGGATTGCCATGGGAGATTACAATTCCGTGTTTATACAACAATAAAATGAAGTCTGCCCCCCGGTAGAATTTCCTGCGGGGGCTGGCTGGGGTTCCAAGGTCTTGGAAAGCCCTGTGTGGAGGAGCGGATCCACTGCTGTTAGAACTACTACTGCTATTGCTGCTGCTGCTACTACTACTGCTGCTGCTGCTACTACTGCTGCTACTACTACTACTGCTACTACTACTACTACTGCTGCTGCTGCTACTACTGCTGCTACTACTACTACTGCTGCTACTACTACTACTACTACTGCTATTGCTGCTGCTGCTACTACGACTGCTGCTGCTGCTACTACTGCTGCTACTACTACTACTGCT
>CM051018.1:18247566-18285066 GCA_027704905.1 Muraenolepis orangiensis
TAAAACATGACCGCACCAGGACCCTGGCAAGTGTGTAGGTACGGGGGGGGGGGGGGCACGGAAATCCAACAAATAAAGCAGAACCAAGGCCCATTGTTCCGGGGTGAGGGGGTGGGGGGTTTACCTGGGGGAGGGGGGGGCGGGGGGTGTCCCGGTGCTGAATGTTTCTCTTGTGTGGGTTTTCGGTCCCAGATGGGGGTCTGTGTGGTGGACTCAGCAGTAGCGGGCCTGGGCGGGTGCCCGTACGCACAGGGCTCGTCTGGCAACGTCTCGACGGAGGACGTCCTCTACATGCTCCACGGCATGGGCATCCAAACTGTGAGTGTCTCACGTCTCTCCTCGGTTGGTTTTTCAAAGCTAAATTTATTGAGTTTATGTGATATAGAATGAAATGTTGTTGTTAATAGTAGTGTTACATCCAGTCAATATTTTGGAGATATGATATGAGGGTAGTTTCATTGAAAATCGATTTACCGGTAATATCTTCCCGATACTTTTTTGTACACCCAATGAATTCGCCGCCCAAATATTTTGTGCTGTGTTAAGTACTCCCCCTTCTGGTAGGATAAACGTACTACAGATTCAAGAAGTGTCTTCATTTTCTGTCAACTAGTAAATGGCACCCTCAAAGATATACAACCTAGCAGTTATCAGCAGTTTGTCGTTTAGTGAAATGAATTCATAGAAATTCCCCCAAAAGTATATGAAACAACCAATGTTTAAATCTTGAAATGATGAGGATAATTCATTATTATATAATATCATTATTATATTTATTTCAGGGAGTGGACCTCTCCAAAGTGATTGCAGCGGGCGACTTCATCTGTAACGCCCTGAACCGCAAGACCAACTCCAGGGTTGCCCAAGCAAGAGGAACACCGCGGTGAGAAGCAATTCCTTCACCCTTCAACTGTTATTGCTCTTGGTCAATAACAAGCAATAGGGTTAAGATCCCATTTCCCCTGGTGATGCAGCCAGCAGATAGGAAGAACAATCACAGGCTATAGACAGGCTAAGGGAGAGGATGTTTATCAAACACACACACACACACACACACACACACACACACACAGATGAAGAATGATGCCCAAGCCTTTCCCTGACTCACTTACCATTGCCAAAGATGCCTGATCTGGATATATATAATTCTATTCCACTTGTACTTGATCACATCCTTTTAATAGTTCAATAGTTCATCCTTTTGTCCAATAGACTTATTTTCATCTGTTTTATTTTTTATTTCACTGTCCGAAAACCACTCACTTCTCACTATAACGTGAGTTTGCCATTTTGTAGTGCTGTCCGAATGTATAGTGAGAATAATATATACAGGGCACTCGTCGTATCCCACAGTCCATTGTAAGAAGTAGTGTACAACCGATGGTCACTAACGAAGCATATACACCATGATGCATTGCACTGAAAGATAAATGGCAGACGGACAAGCAACATCCCATAGATCTGGCACGTGTAATTATGCTACAACAATGGAGTCATTAACAGCGACTCGAGCAGTGTGCAAAAGTGTTTTTTCATTTGGCCGATGAGCTCACTATATAGTCGTCTACCTTGAACTCACTAGAGAGTGAGTAGGGAACGAGTATATGATTTCGGACACAGACACTAACTCTCTGACCCCTAATCCTTGCCTTGCAATCACCTCATTCCCTTCTCCTGGTTTTCCCATTCTCCTCACCTGCAGCTTATTCCCTCATTAGTTCCAACCAGTCCACTGCCCTTGATTCTCTGCCAGATTGTCTTGTATGTTACGCCAAAGTTCCTGTACTCTCTATGTGTGGTTTTTCCTGACCTGCCTCTTTTGACCCTGCTTGCTTTTTTTCCAAACCTTGGATTCCCTTCTTGGAACCTTGTCGGATTTGTGTGCCTGATCTCCTGGTTTGGATTCCGGTCGGGTCGGTCTGTGTGACTGATCTCCCTGTTTTCACCTTGCCGGTTTACTAAAGTCAACTTTCATTGCTTTTCCATCTGTCTCCTTGTCGTGCTTTTGGGATTCAAACTTGCAAGTACAAAAAGTCTGAAAGCCCAGAAGGGAATATAACATACCTAACCAAATGTCTGTGCTATTGCTCTTGAACGTAACATCCATGGCATGTGGCTGTGCAGTCGTAAGAAGTTTGTCCTATCACATTATCCTGTCAAGTATTTGACAAGATAATATGACAGGGCTGGCTTGCTTCTTATAAGCCGCAAAGTTGAATGCTGTTTGAAGCATCTAAAACCGGGACTATCAACGTCAGATAGTCAATGAAGACGTTTTGGATGATTCAGAAGCGAGATGGTTTTCCCATTCATTGCCTGACTTTTCCAGCACATTTACCCGCAACTCGGTGAGACGGCTCTTCTTTGTCCTCACGTTTAGACGATGCAGAGCGGTAATGCCGCGAGATGAGCCTATGTGCTGTATTTCAGTCCAGTTAATATACATAGTATACAAATGTCTAATATATGGTTATTATGTCAGTGTTGGATGCTATGCTGCGGATGTTTTGCAATTTGGTTCTTTTTTTCTTCATGATTTAAAATGTGTATGGAAATAAAATGGACGTCTTACACACAATGAGTGTTTTTCAAGTTTTACAAAACAATGAACTGCCCTTCCTAATCAATGACATTAATTATATCTTATCTTAAAAATGAAATAAATGCAAGGATGGTGGGGTCGCACTATTATTTATATATATATATATATATATATATATATATATATATATATATATAGCCTTTAATAAATGTATTAATGTTCACACGTCAATACTCACAGACCTAACACTACGTGATGACATCACTTTCACGTGTCGTCACAGCCTTATAGGAGCGCCCACCTGGAAGGCAAAACACTGCTTTCTTCCGCTGCCCGCCAGCTATTCAATAGCTTTTTCATTGAGGTATTTTAACCAGGTTTAGCCAACATGACGGACAGTTGTTGATGCACTAACCGACGAAGAGACCAGCCGGGGTTGTGTTTCTTTAGAAAGACGTCCGAGAAAAAAACCCCATAGAGGAGATGATTGTTTATTTGTGCTGTTAAACGCGCCTCCTTCCCCGAGAAGGGCAAAGAAGGGAAACCATCAAAGTACACATGTCTTTGCAGTGAACATTTAACCCTCCTCTGCTGTTAGTTTCTAAAGGACAGAGAGGAGGTTCGGGTCAGTTCGACTAACATGTCAAGTTTGTGTGTGAATTTATGTGTAACTTGAGTGTGTGCTTTTTAATTTAGGAATTGTAACTTTTAAATAAAAAAAGAATGCTCCTGAAACATAGCGTGTGCGACAGCGAAGTGTTATGGACAGGGTTTGACTTACATTACATTACATTACATTAGTCATTTAGCAGATGCTTTTGTCCAAATCCACAATAGTGCGTTCAACAAAGGCAGGTAGAGAACAACTCGTCACCAGAAGTCTCTGGCTGTCACCGTTGACATGGTGACATCATGACAGCCCTCTGCCGGGAAGAATACAAGCTCTTGTCTTGTGCATATGTAGGTGGTGCATCGACTCCCGAGATGTCTGCCAGGCACGTGGCGATGCGTGTTTCCACTTGCGTGTCAGTGAGGAGAAACAACAAGATGGTGCGTCGACTACAAGATGTCTGCCAGGCAAGCCGAAGTGCGTGTTTCCAGTTGCGTGTCAGACAGGGGAAACTATACGATCGTTTGGATGACATCCGCACAGCAGTGGTAGGGTAAATCATGGTCGTGGCTAACGGAACCGAGAGATGTTGTGTAGAGGGAGAAGAGAAGAGGACCCAGGACCCCCCGATACCCCTGAGTCTGCGTGGTTTCCGACACTCAGTCTGCCACCTGGAAGGAGCGACCCGTCGGGTATGATGCAAACAAGGAGAAAGCAGAGCCCGAGACACCCGTCCTCTCAAGGGTGGAGAGGAGAATCTGGTGTCGAATGCTGCAGACCAAAGTATCTCCTCAGTATCAGGACTGAGGAGAGAAAGTTCGCTCTAGCAATATTGAGTGACTGTCACTGCCAGGAGTGCAGTCTCGGTCGAGTGACCCGCCTTGAAACCAGACTGATGGGGGGGGTCAAAGAGGCAGATCTGGTGGAGGTACAAGGACAATTGGTGAAAGACAGCACGTTTAAGACTTTTGGATAAGTAGGGGAAAATGGAAAATGGTATGCAGTTCTTGACTTCAGAGGGGTCAAGTGTTATTTTTTTCAGGAGGTTGGTGACTGTGTAACGGACACCAGCAGGTGGGGCCTATGGGCTTTAGCTCTCACGTTAGTCACCTCTCATGCCGGAGGTCGTCAGTTCGTGCCCAGTGTGGTACACTGACTGTTAAATCTGTAAGTTCAGGCGCAGTAGACTGAAGCAGGGGACTGGATCAAGAAGAACAACAGAAGAAGAAAGTCTGCATCTAGTCCATCAATTATTGTCTCCTGGTAAGTCGTGACAACCACAATATACAAAGCTAGAAATAAAAACATTATATCGTCTGCAACATCTTGCAACCATCTCTGCTATGAATCCATAGAGATGTTTGTGTCATAGGTCATCATATTTAGCAGTAGTTTAAACATTAAGACAGCAGTGTTAGCATGCAAGTTAGCCACCAGCTAAATAGAAGCTCCTTTCAACTTTAAAGTTATGAGCTGTCATTAACTTTAAAGTGATTGACTGCCACTAACTTTGCATTTATGAATTCTCAGTAATTTTCAAGTTAATAACTCTTTAAAATTGTAAACCCTCTCACATTAAAGTTATGAACTCTCTAACTTCACGCTTTTAGTCCCAATGCCCATGTTAGAGTCGAGTTTGTTCCTTTCATCCCAGCTCTCTACAGAGTTCTCCATGTACCAAGGGGTTTTCTAGTGGAGCCTGTATTCATATTTAATGTAATTAAAAAAGGCACGTTGTACCTCTTCTTCACCGACCGGAGCACATTAACCATTTAAATCGTCAGAGTTAATATTGAATACGTTACTTGTATTATCAGTACAGTACAGATCGACGCTGTGTGATGATTCATGTGTGGTTGTGTGTGTTGTGTCTGGGATAACGTTGACAAGAAATATCAACTTAACATGTCACTGTCTATTAAGGTTGAATTATGCACCGTGGACCTGGAGCAGGTCTCTGACATGTGACTGTTACTCTATCATCTCAATGTTGATATGAATGTGTAGTTCAGTGCTATTTTAAATATAATAACGTAGTGATTTAGCATGTGTTAATCAGTCAATAGAGGACCTAGTATTGAGTAGTGTAATAGCTATAGCTACTAATAGCTAATAGCTACAATCTAATATTGTAGTACCTAGGAGTGTAGACTGTAGTACCTTTTATCTAATATTGTAGTACTTAGTATTGTTGTACCTGTAGTAGCTTGTGTTGTGTAGTGTTTACTGTAGTACCTTGAGTCGTGTCAACAGTAGAACCTAGGGTTTACTGTAGTACCTAGTGCCGAAGGGTTGTTCCGTAGTACCTAGGGTTGTCTGTATAGTATTGTATTGTTTACTGTAGTACCCAGTGTTATAGAGTTGTTATTTAACAGTATTTTCCCCTGTGTGTTTCAGAGCAGGAGATGTTGGAGATCATAGGGGGAGGCATGCTTGTCCAGAAACCTCAGCTTCGAGATCCTCTTCAACCAGGATGCAGCGGTGAAGAGGAGCCCATGGCCAGAGCATTGTTGTGGTTGAGTGTTCCAATAAAGACGTTTTCATCTCAGCCAGTCTCTAAAAAAATACCTCAACAGGCCCCTTTCTATATGTGGCATATGAAATGTCAAATGTCAAAAAAAATCCAACCAGAATTGAAACCCTATATGAGTGGTGTAGTGGAATGAGCAGTTGGTAGCCTGTTCACGACTTGCCAGATGGTTCTGTGTAACAAACGTAGAAAACCTTGAAAAAGATAAAGCAAAGCTACGTAGGGATTTTGTGGTGTGGCGGGTTGAGAGTTCGCCTACACGAGTTTTGTGCACAATTGTGCATCTTCAATCAATTCCACATATGCAGAATTCTCTCCTATCGTGAACGCTTTGAGTATACGCGTCGGGCCCAACTCAATCCAACCGCTTCACTCAACCAACCGATAGTGAAAACAAAACCACAATATTTTTGGACGGGTTGAGAAAGGCCGGCTTATTGACTTAGAGAGAGAGACGGAGAGAGAGTCCACACACACACACACACACACACACACACACACACACACACACACACACACACACACTGTTGAGATGAGGTAGTCCTGCTGACGAGATGGTGCAAGGACGACAGCCTTGCACTGAATTTGCCTTGCACTCAGCAAGACTAACCAGCTCATCGTGGAATGTAGCCACCGAGGCACCCACTCCACCATCAGGTGGAAATAGCCAGTTGCTTCCGTTTCCTGGGACTACAGATCTCTAACGACCTGGCGTGGACCCCACAACACGGAGGTCATGCTGAAGAAAGGACACCAGCACCTCTATGCCCTGCGTGCTGTGCCCCCCGCGCTCTAATTGATCCCAGGTGTTTCCCATCATAATCAGGCCGGCTGAGGCCAATGAACACCTGGGATCTTCCCTACTTAAGGCTGTTGAAGACCGACGTCGGTGCTAGACCATTGCGCACCTTACTGAGAACCTTATGGCAAAATTGTGCTGCTTACAACCGTCTCTTCTTTGTCTTATCTGAAAATAAATCGGCTCTTATTTAGAGATTACTGAAGTCTGACCTGGTATCCAAAACCTTAAGAAAAGTAAGGACCAAAATAATAGAACTATCTAAGACCAGTTTGTGAAATGTATAAGCCAATCGCATTTTCTTTTGGATCTTACTGCAAAGTATATTTCTTAGAAACTAAATTTAAGAAAATGGTCAGTCTCATACTGATCTTAAATTGAGCTCAGTTTTGTCTAGGATAAATAGGCTAGACAATGATAAGATCTTTGCTTTACTCTGGGAGTAAGCAATGATTGAAGCTTGCTAGTATTCAAATTAGTTTTTTTACATATTGTTGGCCATTTTTGCTGTGAAAGCTGTTCTTCCTACATGTTCAAGAGGTGGTCTGACCACAGATCTATATAATGCATAGCATGGGCTAGTGGGACTGACCACTATCCTTCACATGACAATAGGCCTATTACAAAGATAGCTCCAATAAAGTCACGTAAAAGGCAACGTAAAGTATATTTTTACCTGTGTTTAATTAAAATAAGACATACTAGTAAAATCAGATATGCATGTAAATTACGTAAAATGTCTTATCGCGAGTCACGCCTTGTCACGGCCAGCAATGCTTTCTGTTTACAATTGGCGTCATGCACCTGGAACGCTTAGAGGTCGTAAGTCAAAAGTTTGGAAATATATGACTCACAAGTTATCTGGAATGTGCAATATTACACAATAATACAAACTGGCTAAAGCTAGCTCTTCTTATCCTATAGGGCACTCGGGGTCATGCTTGCACAAAACTTCCTCTCTTTTTTTTTTTTTCTTATGTTCAAACTCAGCCCTCAGGCTGTTCTATGTGCCGGAGAGGGTCGGGGAAGGTCTCATTTTACATTAAATTACCATATATTACCATATATTATCATATATTTGCAATTTAAAGCAATTTATGAATGTAAAAATCCTACTGTACATAGTCCCTTTAAGTAAAGGGTTCCTAGTGTACAGAAACTAACTGAACATATTAGTGAATCGTTAAGGGTACTCGTTGACTTTCATTGAACAGCCCATGTTCCATTATAACTGTGAAGAAACCCTGCCGAGTACAGAGGAAGGTTTGTTTGTATATCAGAGTATTACCACACATGGCTTTCTCAGGGGGTGAAATTGTGTTTGGCCTGTTTTCTTCAACACTCTGTAAGATAAAAAGTGATCAAATATTAGATAGTATAATGACTTTAATAGTATTATATATAATATATAGTGTTATCCAATTCAGTTTCATGCTTACCCAGATTTACACAGAATCACAGTGGTCACTAATAGGACAATTACAATGAGAACCACACATATCAGAGTGTATAGGAGGTGGCCTGGTGGACAACATAATGAACAGTTTCAAAATCTAATAATTTGGAGCAATTAGTGACTTGTTATTATGCTATTTCAGCCATTCATTTAAATCTTTGAGCTCCATGTAGAATGTATTATATATCATTTTAGCATTTGCTTACCTGTTACCAACGTGTGGCCTTCAGATTGAGATCTCTCAAGGGTTTTGTGAGAGTCGCCGATCTTTAGCCAGGGTCCCACTATAAATAACACATTCAATGAGACCCGTTCAAAGCACATTGATTCAAATGGTACCTAGCAGTAAGACTCCACTCACCAAAGTGTGAACGGTTGTGGAGTATATTACTGAGTGCGTCACATCTCCGCCGCTCGACGAGTCCCTCGCAGGTACACGGGTACTGAAGCGGGGTGCCCATTAGCGCCAGGAAGGACGCTCTGCATTCAGCCTCACCGGCGAGCAGGAGAGCCGGATTCATCCGACTAATGCACTCCTCGTTTACAAAGCTGTCCCTGCACGGCTCGCTCTCCGTATTCCAGCATTTAGAAATGAAGCTGTTCAAGCGCTTCCTTTTTTGGACGCACACAAAAACACAAAAGCACACAAGCGACAGTTGTAAAATAGCTACTTGTTAAGGGGCAGCACGTAACAAGACAACAACAATACATTTCAAGTGTTAATTTCTCCTTTAAATTACTACCGATTCGGACTCCATTATGTGCAGACAAATGCCACTGCTGTATAACATAGATGTGTGCATGGTCATAGAATGAGACTTCTTTTTTGCGTATGTTATCACATTTCTTCTTAATTAGATGCTTCGGTGGAGATCCGCAGGGACGACGAGGGTAGGGGGGGGGGGGAATACTCATTAAGACAAGGCTTCAAAACGAACACACTGTGATTCATATCATCGTCTTCTCGCTTTCATTGAACCATCTGTCCTTTCATGATCCTAGAAGTATAGTATAGAGTACCTTTAAAGGTTGTGACTACTGATGGGGATACAATGACGTAGCAGAGAGAGAGAGAGAGAGAGAGAGAGAGAGAGAGAGAGAGAGAGAGAGAGAGAGAGAGAGAGAGAGAGAGAGAGCAAGGCAAAGTAAGTGAAGGAGAAAGGGTGAGCATGCAAGAGAGCACAAAGCAAGAAGGAGAAAGACAGATAGCAAGAGACCACACACACACACACACACACGACACACATATAATCTATACCTGCAGCTCCAGTCCCTTAGGCAGTGGCTAACCCCTGCCTGACAGCTCCAGATGTCAGCGGCGCACGTGCCTCCGTGCAGGGTGGCCGCCACGTGCCGACAGCCCTCGTCGCGTGGCCCGCACTCGCACATGACCAGCAGGTCGGCCACGGGCGCGGGCATGCGGGCGTAGAAGCGCAGGGCCGTGGCCCGGCACTGGGCGCGGTCGCATCGTTTGGCGCCACACGTCTGCAACAGCGGCACCAGGTTCCGGTTGCACACCTCGTCGCGGAGGCACAGCGCCACGCGCTCCAAGCAGGGGCCGCCGCTGTCATATGCTACAGGAGACGTGCGGCACAGGTGTCGTGACAGTGATCGCAATGGCATTCATATTTACAGTGTATTCATATTGAAATGTAACCCCTTGAGATGACACGTACAGAGAACAGAACTAGAGGGGCCCTCGGTAGAGTGCATACCTCGGCCAGACCAAAAAGTCCCCTGGATCCATCAACTGGATCAAAGTCTAATCGAATCTCATATTAGATTAGCCCATCATTATTCTAACCACCAAGTTGTGTCCAATTCCGTGCATAACTTTTGGAGTTATTTTTTTTTTGGTTTATTTTATTGTATATATCATTTATATTTTGATGGTGTTGTTTTTAAGATGTATACTGCGGGAGGGAATGGGGAGTAATCGTTCCAATGTACTTGGCAAATGTACAAATGGCAAATAAAAATCGATCTTGCTAACAGACAAAAAAACTAAATAGAGAAAACATAACTTCTGGTCCATCTTTGATGACCGAGGTAAATATCATATCAAAAATATAAAGTACAAAAAGACATGCACATCAAATGTGATATAATCACATTTAAAATTTTGAGCATGCAAAACATTTCTCGACGTATGAGCCATACGCTGGCATACGCGGGCCATAAGTTGTAGGTAAGTTATGCGCTAGTTGACACACATTCACACACGTTACTTGTAAGTTACTCATAAGTCGAAATATGTTGCGATAAAGTCTAGCGTACCCAAAACTTATTTCTAACCTATGAGTAACATGCTTTTAAACTTATCTTCAACGCATATTGACGTATGTAGACGTATTTGACGTGTTCCAGACGACCACAGAACTTACTGAACGTGTTTCTAACTTACAGCTACCAGTATAATGGCGTATTGGCAACGTTCTTCAAAGTTTTCTTCGGCATGTTGATACGGTGATGTTGATACGGGATGTTGATACTGCGATGTCTAGTGCGGTTATGATTTGAATCATCGAGGGTCAACCTTTTTATCGGCTACGACATGTGATCTTTGGCGATACGCTTGGGCATAAGTTGTGAACGCCGGCAACAAGCTAAGCATTCGTTGGTATAAGTTATCAAACGTTCTATATAAGTTACAAATACGTTATGTATACGTTATGTAAATAAAATAAAAACATTGATAGTTCAGCATATGCCAGTGTTTTAGAGACATTTTGATATGTCGTTCATACGCTGGCTAAATCGTCAAGGTGTGACAGCGCCTTTAAGAAGTCAAATGTTTATGGAAACGGCGAATTTCGAATCAAAAAGTTGATACGCTCGCTTGAGGTGTTTTTGACTGATTCGAACCAAGTTCATTCTCAAAAGCAGAGACTTTGCCGAATAAATTCTGACGTAGCGAACTTTGAACTCAGATGACTTACGCTTTTGACTTCTTCTTACGCATTCCTATGACCTGTAAAACATGGCTTATGTCACCGCCCAATATCCGTGATTGCTGATGTAGTTTGTTCACTCCAACAAGTTGATGGAAACACAACTAATTCCCCTTTCCTTTTTTCGGTTTTGTGCAAACTTCCAAAAGTTTGCTTAAAACTTGCTTTGTCTGTTGGATGGAAACCCAGCCTAGTGTTAATCAAGGCCCACAGGTTAAAAAAACCACACACACCTGAGGAAGAGCTCTAGCATATACCATCTGCTCTGTTCACAATTATTCAAACCTCTTGCAATTAACCAGATTATTATCAACCTGTGTCCCGCCAGTAGCCCACAAGTAGCCATGTTAATGGCTGGTGGCGACGTCATCTGCTACACTGGCGCCTGAAAAGGGACCTCGCCGACCAGGACAAGGACAGAGCAGATGGTCTATGCTGGAGCTGTTCCTCGAGTGTGTGTGGTGGTGGCCATTTTAATGTGTGGGCCTTGATTAACAATGACCCTAATTAGTCTAACTCAGGCTAGGCGAGGCTACCTAAACCAGCCACCAACCACACACACTCCACAATTACATATTCATATCTGGTCGATACCTCCCTCTATATGTATTTTGTGACACACAATACCATAGTCCAAAGAGTTAGGTATTTTATACGTGCTATGTTCTGTTTTTCAGCCCTATACAGCACTTTGAGATCACTAGGATGAAAAGCACTTCAATTGTATGGATTTTTGTATTGGACTAGTGTGGTCATGTTTTTGTCACGTATTATTGATATGCAATCCTTTTTATTGCCTGTATTGATCGATCAAAAGGAATACACATATTGTTCTAGATATTGTTGTATATTGTTTGCCAATTGATTGTACTTTTTCCCTTAAACTTTAGCCTGAATTATTGTAGTTCTATCTGAGCACTGGTTCAGTTATTGGAGACTTGAAATGCACTTTTGACTTCTGGTGACGAGTTGTTCTCTTACCTTCCTTTGTTGAAACACACTATTGTAAGTCGCTTTGGATAAAAGTGTCTGCTAAATGACTGTTATGTAATGTAATGTACATTTAGCTTGTGCTCCCTTGGAATCGGGAAGGAAGACATAATTACCGACGGCAATTAAACCGCTGGATTTCCAGTCCATGTCTGAAGCGGCGCTCGTCTTCCCCGGAGCTAGAAGACACAGAGAGAAAGTCACTCTTCTACTTTCAGGCCTCCATTACAGCTGCTGCTTTTCATTGATTGTATTTATACTCTCACAATGCCCATGTGGAACCATTAAAGATGACAGACTTGATCTGGGTAAATAAGCTGGTCATTCAGGCTGTTTATCAGGGACAAGGATGCTGAGAATACTGCACCTGGCTTCGGGTGGCATTGTGTTGTGAGTGCTTGTAGAGAGAGGCACAGCCCCACCTCCTCCACCTCCTCCTCCTCCTCCTCCACCTCCTCCACCCTCTCCTCCTCCATCCAGACACACATACACCACTCCAGTGACGGGAACAGCTCCAGAATGGCCGTCACGGTCATGTTACAGACCTCCAAGCCTTTTATGTGACACCCTTTGTCCGGGAAATGGCGCGCAGAATAAACAGCAGAGAAGAAAAACAGGATTTTCTCTAATCAAGCAAAACCTTCTGATGAATAACGCCGCCCCCCCCCCCCCTAACACACACACACACACATACGCACACACACACATATATATATATATATATATACGCAAACATGTTGTTGTTTTTTTACGACTGTACCAATCTTTGAATCAATAACAATCTTCTCAAGGCCTGAATATGACAGATAAAAAAATGTCCAATGTGTGTTCACAATTGTATTGTGCCCAAGCTGCCCGTAACAGGGTTAGGGTGACGGTGAGGCGTTCACCATCACCATCACCACCACACTCACAGCTCCCGGCTGTTGCTTTGAGTTGGAACACGTTAACCGCATCACTATAGCTGTCCAGCTCAATCCCATTCCTAGTCTATCTGATCAAATGCGATCACTGTTTGGCCATTTTTTGTTTTGGCCACTGTTTGGCCACCATTAACGACAACTGAGAATACAGCACACACATGTGTGTGTGTGTGTGTGTGTGTGTGTGTGTGTGTGTGTGTGTGTGTGTCGTGGAGGACGGAGTGTGTTATGTTATATATTTACCATCGTATTTACCATGGTCGCCCTCACACTGTGTTCCAATAACAGCCGGCTGTTCAATGCCTCTGCACAGATCCGAGACGCAGGAGTCGACGGTGGCAAAACAGCCGGGCGATCTGGAGAGCGACCCCATGCTTGCAACGTGATGGATCACAACTCCTGGAAGTGGAAATGTGTGATACATAAGTTCATAACACACTGTTCAAATGATTTGTATTCTTCTTTGCAATAATGTTTTTGTTTGCACCCACACTTTGTGTGAAGAGGTGGGATTTCCCATTGCTCATGACCATCAGAATCTCTTTTATTATGTTCAGCACTTTGATTTTCAAGCAAAGTTAGAGGCAATACTTATATTTAAAATCCCCAATAAGATCCCCTATTATTCTGTTATGCATTTGAAAAATAAATGACAACGAAATGAACGAGAATTCGAGTTGTGTTTGCTCAATAACATTACATTTTGCAAATTGTTATCTCAATCCGTGAAAAATACAGATCTATAAATAATGTACGGTTGACCTGGGACAATAGCTCCTTATTAATGCTTTCATCCCTTTTGCGACACACGCATCCTAATTCACCCAAAACGCTATACAAAGTGGAACCACACTCACCTATTATCAGTGCGTTTCCCAGATGTGTTGACACCATGTCTGACGTTGTGTTTCTCTCTTCCCTCTGGAGGCACACGTCTGGCGGACAGCTCCGGCTCCGGACAATGACCCGGCGCTTACCTTGACGACAACCTTTAAAGCGAGGTTTGCTTCCACGCGGTCAACCTGTCAGAGGCAGGCGATGACGACTTCATAGACTTATCCCATCGATTTGGAATGAATACATTCATGGAATGACATCACTTTAATTATCGATTTCTAAATTTAACTGATGTACAGTTGTACAGTTAGTTTATTAACAACCCAATACGCATTACTGATAATACAATCAGAAATACAATACATTATTTTGTTAAGTTTACAAGTTTACTTCCACACTAATTATGATAGTAGGCTATTGGAAAAATAAGTGTAGGGCCTATATTAATAATCAGTTATAACATGTATCAGCAGTCGCAGCACGGTGCATATGCACATTGAGGGGGGTGGGGGGGGGGGGGCACAAGGGCATAAACAGTATAGGCGGTTGTGTAAGTGTTAAGTTCAGTTCACTTCTCTAATGGAAACGGTGCAATCAGACAGATTGGCAGACAGGCAGAACTTGGCAGACAGAAATAGCAACAGAAACGGATGCACATAAATAGCATCCAGGGTAAGTTGCAGTAGAGAAGCTAAAGCACACACCTATACATAAATGCTCTACTTACATCTGTCATTTGGCGCACAACTTCCCGCAAGGGAATAAAGCGAACGCATCCAGAGCAACAGTGTGTATCTGCAACCCCTTAAAGTGCCAGTGACCTAATTCCGATCAACTCAAATAAACGTTCACCTCAAGTAATACTAGATGGACCATGTTATAGTAGTTAAACAATGACGTTGCCAATAACATTAATGATTGCATGTACAAAGGTGGGCCTTTTTTAATCGTCAATGAGTAATACATGGTGTGGGCAAATGCTAATAAAGTCACTCACGGATCCAGCAGAAATTATTAACTAGGGCTTTTCTACACTATTAGTTCTAAAGGTTCTGGGGAGCCAGCAGGGTTCAAGATTAACACCTGCCACCATCCAATGGCTGATCAATTTGAGCATTTGAGAATGCCTTTTTTGTTTTTGAATTGGTAGTTAAAAAACATACCTGCCAATTAAAAGACGAAGAAGAGATTCTCAAAGTAAATGTTGGAACCCTGCAATGAAACACGTGTCAGAGCACAGGTGTGGATGTGGAACACTCAAAAACACATTTGAATTGTTAATGAGTTATCTCATTGCAGTGCCAACTCCCACAGATTCAGAGTTTTAATGGCTTTAAATACACATTTACCAAACCAAACTCCTAAATAAGTGTTAAAATCCACAGAGAGAACATAAATTGTGTCACAGCCCGACCATGCTGGTGTGGACGTGTCTCATTCCCATACCCTGGTTATCCGAAACACCTGCCATCCATCTCCCGGTCATCCCCCTGCAGTATGTCTACCCCAGCTCTCCGACTCCACTCAGCCCTGGATCGTTACTCGGTCTCACGGCTTTCAGTGCTTGGTCGCTGTTAATAAGACAATCTGTCTTTTTGTTTGCATGTTCTCCTGGCCACCCTCTCGTGTAAACCCTGATTTCCTGTGCCAAGGATTATCGTTTTCTCTCGCTGTCCTGCCACCTCTCTGCTGCTCTCCTCTCCCTCCAGATGCTCCTCCAAACCCCTTTAGAATCTATCCACAGTGAGCAAACCCTTGCACGGGTTTTAATACCTTCCTCTGTCTATGAAAGACAGGCCAAACGATTTTGGACCCAAAAGCAGGGGGCTCTCTCGTTCGCTCCCCACAGATTGTCTTTTGGACACCGTCGGATGTCAGTTTAAAATTTAATCGATAAGGCTTATAGGCTATAACCGATGAAAGCCTATGAGTAACCTATGAGCGTATGAGTTGGCCTAATATATATGCTTTCATTATTATAGAAAAACAAACCAACATTGAGTTGAATCCATGTGCATTATTCATAACAACCATGGTACTATCTTTTATTTTTTATGTCAGTTTGTATGTGTGTGTGTGTGTGTGTGTGTGTGTGTGTGTGTGTGTGTGTGTGTGTGTGTGTTGTGTGTCTGTTCTGCAGGCTAACGGGCAGATTTCCTATTCTCAACCTCACTCATTTCCTATTATTCCTGATTCCTATCCTATCCTTCTGGCTTACTGAGTGCATGTCATCTTTTCATTCCACCTTAGTTTTCAGACAAATGAAACCCGTTTTATAGGCCCTATATAAGTATTTATACATCTGTAAGAATGTGACTTGAAAAATGATACGCAGGAGACACCTAAACACCTAGTGTGCACTGGAAGTGACCCCTGACCCCTGACATTTATAGCAACCCAGGACAGGAGAGGTGTGATGATGCATGAGCGGAAACACAGAGGGGGAGTAACAGTTCCCAGTTATTAAAAAATGTTTGAACTATGTTTCTCATGTCAAGGCTCCAGTATGTGTCGTTATGCATCGCTATAAATAACTGAAAATATGATTTTGTGTGTTTGAAGCTTTTAGCTGTGGGTGGCTTGCTTCAGCTGTGTAGGTTTCAAGGGCCCTACAGTCCCTGAAGTGCAAATCACAACAACAAATAGGAAAACACAAAAACAGCATATAGGAAACCCGACAACAAATAATCACAATGTTTTCCTTTTGTTGTTCTGATTTGCCACTTCAGGGCCACTGTAGTAAGTAGGCAACACAACGTTTAAACTGCAATTACACTGTTATTGTAATCTCATTCAAACTAATCTAGGTGTACCCTCCTGCAAGCATAACCCACTCACATTAAAGGGGAACCTCGCCCATTTTCAACTGGCTTTGCAAGCAGGGACGAACTGGGACCAAAGAAAATGGCCTGAGACATGCCGGGGGAATTTTGGAAATGGAATTTGATATATATAATACATCTATTTTATATTTTTATTGGGTGGCAGTAGAGTTTGATCGCACCAGGTCCCTTAATGACCTACTTTCACCACTGTCAACTTGCCACATCTTGATGAAAGTCAATGATGAAGTGGCCCTGCGTTAGGTAAGGGGCAGCACAAGGTTCAAACTGCAACTCATTCTAATTGTAATCTCATTCAAACACATCTAGGTGTACCCTGCTGCAAACCTAACCCACTCACATTAAAGGTGGAACTACGCCGATTTTCAACCCGGCTTGGTATCATTTCAATGTGGGCGGGACATGCACACTGTTTACTCCTCCTCCATGTGACATGTCCCCACTACTTTTGTCTGCCAGGTGAGTGGGTCTAAGACCAAGCATCTGCACTGAGCTTCCCACCAGAGACACAGAGAGCGTGAGCAACAACTGCAGGCGTTATCACACGATATACCTAATGTGGATAGATATGGTTGAAAATCTGTGAAGTTTAACAATATAAAGTATTAAGTTGACACTTGACAATGAACCAACACAAACAAAAATAGCTGGCATAGGCATTTATTATTATTTAGGAGGATGACATTGATTTACCATTTCTTCTTCAACACATTAAACACAAATGATATCAGGCAAAAAAAAACAGGAAAGCATGTGTGTGTGTGTGTGTGTGTGTGTGTGTGTGTGTGTGTGTGTGTGTGTGTGTGTGTGTGTGTGTGTGTGTGTGTGTGTGTGTGTGTGTGTGTGTGCGTGTGTGTGTGTGTGCGTGTGTACGTGTGTGTGTGCATATGTGTGTGTGTGTGCGCACATGTGCGGAAGTTTGTGTGAGGGAGATCCGTGTTTAACTTGTGTCAGGGAATGGGGAGTAAGCATTCCATTGTACTTGCAAATGGCAAATAAAAACCTCTTGAATCTTGAATCTAACTGGGATTTCATTCACCTTGACTTCCAGCTGTGATGGTAAAGCAATTGGATGGATTGATGGATGAATAGAGAAATGGACGGATAGCCAGATGGATGAATGCATGGGGTTTGCCTGTGGCTTCTAGCAGATAACATCATATTGTTGCTTTCCTTTATGAAGTTGGTGTGATAAACAATTCACTTGACTCGAACATCTGAGGTATTGAAGTGCACCAAGATGCACCGCAATTGTGTGAAAGTTTATTCATGGTTTGAACAAATCACACTTCACATCAACACAACAATAAACAATACAGCCACATTATTGAAACAATACAGTTTGACATCTAGATAAACAGATACGAAAGGCAGTCGACAGGCAGACGGACCTGCTGTTAGTGGCTTGGGACTTTGTAATGGCTGTACAATTTAGTAACGGCTAAGTGAATACCAATTGTGGTACAAGGTTACTCACCATGGCAACAAGGGCAAGCATGAGGCATGCATGACAATATATAGCAAGGGCCATTGAAAAAACAGCATACACACTTAATTTAAGTCAATAATGAACATGATGGCTCATTTTATATATTCAGGTAAGATTAAGGTGAATTAGATCTAGGCTCGATTTTTTTTTCTCACATTTTTGTATTTCAGGTCCCCTGTCCAAACAGAGGCATAGTGGAGCTTCTCAAAAAGCACAAGAGTAGATAATAAAACACTAAGGGGAGGGAGAAAAGTCAAACCACGGAGAGGAAGACGGGAGCCTGAAGCAGACATGACAGCGGTTCATTATACCCTCGGGGAATGTGTGTATTTTTTTATTCGGTCCCCCGCCAAGACAGGAACGAATGGCTTCACTGCATGTCATGGTATAGGCACGTCAAAGAAAGCCATGTTGCATTGGGCACAAGTAACAGGTGTTGAACTCTATGGAAATGTGTGCCATTGTTTGTATCACACACAGCTGTTTCATTAGACAACCCAAACCATGCAGCTGTTTCCTCACAATCGTATACATTCTATTTTAAGGGCGATTTGTCTCTGAACAGGCGTGTGTGCCTGTTCTGTTGTTCTCATTGTGTAGACAAATGTGTTTCACTGAGCTGAATACAATCTATTTTAAGAATCTGGATGATATTCCTGTACGAACAGAAGTCAAACGGTGAGGATGGTGTATACGACGATGTGCATAACACAAATACAAGGAAACACATACAAGAACGCACAGGCATGCACAATAAAGCCATCCAGTAAAATCGCCTCTAGAATGACCGACATCTTACCAAGCTTACCCCACTGTGGACCCCCTTCACCTGTAAAAAGGATATCTCAACAAGCAACTGTACGCAAACATCAGGACCAATCACTGGTATTGTAACCAAACAGACATCCATTGAAATAAGACATGAAACTGCGCAAATAGAGAACAGGTTACAGGAAGCAAATTCAATGATGGGATGAAAATTACGACACGGAAGGACATAGGAATAGAGTATATAATGGATATTACATCATCACACTCATCAACCGAAACACAGAGCTGCTCTGTTGATCTGAACCCTATTCCTTGGCCAGGCACAGCGAGGTCTATCTGCCTCTGATGAGAGAACATATCTTTCCATTGTTAATTTCAAAATAATTGTGTGCACCCATCGGTGCAAGCAGGGTGGGGGGAATTTTGGAAATGGAATTTCATGTATATAATAAATCAATTTTATATTTTTATTGGGTGGCAGAGTAGAGCACCAGGGCCCTAAATGACCTACTTCCGCCACTGTCAACTTGCCACATCTTGATGAAAGGCAATGATGAAGTAGCTCACATCATATGGGCTGCATTGGAAAACCTTTTTATGTCTCCCAGGAAGAGCTGTAATAGGTTCCACAACCACCGCCTGGGCCAGTCAAGCACACGCACACACACACACACACATCACACACACACATGGTGTGTGTGTGTGTGCGTGTGGGGTTTGATATATAAATATTTAGAAGTCTCAAGGACAAGCCCTCAAGAACATCCCCGGGTTGCTCCAGGTGGCAGGTCTGTCCTTGCGACCTGGCTACACAATTTTTTTCTGTGTTGTTTTTTTTAAGCGTTTTGAGAATGCACGGCTAACTTAGACATTAGACAGACAGACAGACATTAGTTTAATCACAAGCTGTGTCTTACATTTGGAAGATGTATCCATTCATGTACAAGTGACGTGATGTAGCCTATAAGCTCTCCGTAGATAGTATGCCCGCAGAAAGAAGTACAGAACGGCTGTATTTGGTTACACAAGAAAAGGCTTACATTGTTTAGTAGGAGATAAGGTAGGATATAACAATTTAAAAGAACAAGAAATAACGGATGACGCAGCTGTGTTCGTTTTATCGGCTACATTGTTAAAGTGGATTGATCTGTTTCAGGGACATTTCATATATTGGTTTGTATCAGTTACAGAATACACACAATTACGTCCGCGATGATGGATTCAGTTCGACGTTCCCTGTATCTGTTCACTATATCTCCCTTTACTAATAGCCCATTGGTTTTGTTTACACATTGGACAATGTTTCACACAATGTCCTTGATACCAGGATAAAAGAACGTGTTGAATATCAATATCAGCGAACTAATAGTGTGAAATATTGTCCAAGACTAATATGAAAGAAATCTGTCCCTTTTCAACGCACTATTTTGCAAGAGAATATCAAACTAAAATAGACACAGTGGTGCTTCTACCTAAACCCTCATTAACCTTTTTAATTATATAGTTATAGGAACAAACTAATCAAATCAAGCAATTGAGAACTCCATACATACGCAATGTCTCAACCATTTTGTTTGAGACATTGAATATGTTTGGTATAGGCCTAGGCCTACTTAACTTTGCTCTAATAGATACAGACAAAAGACAGATATTTCACATCGGTTTCACATGAGTTCCTTTAAGGAATGGGCTGGATCCATAAATAATATATACTATACTTATTTTACAATAGGCTCTGTTAGGGGCGGCAGGATAGCTCAGTCGGTAGGGACTTGGCTTGGGAACCGGAAGGTTGCCGGTGCAAGTCCCAGAAACACCCTAGAACTGCCGAGGTGCCCTTGAGCAAGGCACCAGGCCCCTACCCTGCTCCCCGGGCGCTGTATATACAAAAGCTGCCCACTGCTCCTAATACTAGGATGGGTTAAATGCAGAGAAACTAATTTCACTGTGTATGTTCATGTATGTGACCAATAAAGAGGATTAAATCCTCCAGATTTAGAGATTCAGATTCAGGTTATGGCCTTGCTATGTGGTTTCCCCCCCCCCCCCCCCCCACGTTAAGTCATTCATTACAGCGCTCAAATTTGGGGCATTTACGCCTGTATCGACGTTCCAATGCACGTCTCCTGTGTGCCCACGTGGGACGTTACGAGCTCCACGTCGTTGTGGGACAAAGCCATCTGATCGGATATCCGCGACACGTTGTCCACGTTGTTGACCTGCGTCGACAGGGACTTGCGGCTGTCCGTGCTCGCTCTGGTTCGCCTCTTGGCGTGGGTTTGTTTCGGGCCGACGCAGTGGCAGGAGAACGCTGCTTTGAACTCCTCGCGAAACTTCCCTGTGAACCCACCAAAAGCGTGAATGAGGTATACAGAGACGTGTGTGTGTGTGTGTATGTGATGACGGTGTTTATTGCCGGTGGTGGCTCATTGTTCTTGCATACTCACCGCTTAGGAAGTTGTAGACAATGGGATTGGCAGCGCTGTTGGCGTAGATGAGCCAATGGGAGAAGGTGAACCAGGCGTAGACGGTTTCTCTGTCGTTGGTGTTCTTAAAAGTCCCGAAAACCCTGCCATGAAAGTGTGACACAACTTCCTGAACACCGGCTCACATTTCAATCCTTAATTTCCTTCAGGTAGGTGATATGATATGATAGCCTGGATCACCTGGACGCATTCTACATATTACATAAAACATTACAACTTCCTTCTCAAACATGCAGGTTTCGCCTTTTGATGTTGCGCCCTGAGATGGACCAGGCTTACATGGCGACATCATTACCTTTTCATGATGTTGAGCACGCTGATGGGCAGGTAGCAGAGGGCGAAGACAAACAGCACCACGATTAGCATGCGAGCCGTCTTCCTCCGGGCGCGCACTTGCTTGACCTCGGCGCAAACGGTGCTGGTTCTCACCCGCACCGACTCGCCGGGGCCCGGGGCCTGGGTGGTGCACTGGAACGAGTGCCACTTCCGCTGCATCACCAATGAGCTACCGGGAATCTGGTTCAGGTTGGATATTTGAAAGTAAAGGAAAACACGTCAGCCGAAAGACAAGCATTAGGAACGACAGAATAATGTTTCTGCATGCTGGTGGTGTGTTGTCGCATACACACCTGTTGACACCACAGCTTGTGGCATATCTGGATGTAGGCCAGAACCATGAAACATAGAGGGGCAAAGTATGTGACAATGAAGAAGCAGGAATGATATACCTTCGGGTAGATCTCCTCTGTCAAAAGAACAAATCGGGATAATTTCTTTAGAAAATGGGTCACTGGTACCTAGACAGTGTAACAAGCTGTTTTACTGTAATTGTTTTACTCTAATTAGCAGATGTACATCAAACCGTACCTATTGAGATGACATCACTATTTCTGCATAACATGGAAACGACAATGTTGCTGTCATAGGCAAGATACAAATCCGTCAACACCATTGCTGTGACACCTCAATTCCCCTTCGGGTGATTCATCAAGGAATGATTCATTCACTTTTACCGTCAGGCAGGCGATACCGCAGTATCAAGTGCCGTACAAATAGACTCCGAGATAGCTTCCACAGTCAGGCCATCAGGCTGCTGAACAAGGGCGTATAGCATATAACAATGTACATTTGATTACATTGATTTATATATACATATTGCTCTTTTTCTGTGCCGATATATTGCATTTTATAAATTGCATTTTCATTTTTATTTTTTAACTTTATTCTATTCTATTTTTATCTTAATTTTATAACTGCTGTCTGTCGTCGGGTATTGCACAAAAGATTTTCACACCACTGCATTATACTTGTGTAAACTGTGAAGTGACAATAAACTTGACTTGACTTGAGGAAGCTAATCTCATCCTACATTCCCATAGCACAGAGTACATAAGGAGAGCAGCAACACTAATCTCCATCTCGATTCTGCACCCGAGAATACTCAGCAAATCCAAGTCCCTTGCAACATTGCCACAGGATTAAAAACATGTTTTTGCACATCTGGAAAACACTCATAAGTCCGCTCCCAAGCTCGAACCATAGAGTCATTCAAGAGTAGTACACACCTCCCCAGTGTTCGTCACACTCGGTGAACAGACTGGTCTTGTTGGTGAGCTCGGGGAGTAAGCTGGTGCACTGCATGACGATGGCTTGTGGTACCATGATGGTGCAGGACACCAGCCAGATGACCACGATGCTCTTGCGAGCACGCCTGGCCGTGCTCTTGAACATCAGAGGATGGCAAATGGCGTACCAGCGGTCCTGGGCGATGCAACTTAGGGTCAGGACCGACACGGACACGGAAATGGTCTGTGGGTTGTTAGACAGAATGAAAAACAAAGACACCATGTCAGGGGGGGGCTTACTGATCTTTCTATTGCTTTATGGCATTGGTGTGGATTCAATGAGACCAGCAGTGTGATGTTGTCGCTGCTATATTGGAGGGACAGCTTGAAGCAGAGATGATTAAAGGAAAAAAACAAGGACGTCTTTCCTCTGGTTTTATGTTGTGCTCTAGTGCTTCTCAATGAGTGCTGTAGGAGCCAATGCACCTCAGACAAGAGTGTTATTTAAACCTTCAAGGATCATACGGAACAGTAGCATTGATAAGTTAATTGTATATGAATAATGAGAATACTATTAAATTACACACAAAAAACTGAATTGATAATGTTGTTCACATACTTGACGAGTATATAGCCTTTTTGACCTTTTACCATTTTTGTCTAATCACACTCACTAATCACTACCACAGTGGTAAGATAGGGCCCCTTTAAATCAGGTTGGTTTCACACTGGATGCGCATTGATTCTTTCAGCCCCTTTGATGCGCCTGTGAGTTCTCTTACCATAGTTGTAATAGCGTGATTTAGGGAATTATTTAACTTGTGAGAAAAGATTTATGAAACTTGCGAAAGAAGATTTTCTCGTGGACATATTCTGTTACCTGTGGAACTTGGAATAAGCACAATTTGTTCATCTCTTTGACACCAGAATCTTGTGGAAGTATTTCCACAGAAGAACGCAGTACACACAAGTTAATAGCCGGTTCAACCATCACCTAAATTCCTGTCAGCTCCCATGGTTAAATGACTGTATCCTGTCCATAAGTACAGGTGTTTATACAATTGCAAATAAACAAAATGGCTCTTAAATGAATAGCTATACCGCAGTTTGCAGTCCTCTTGGGTGTATTGTTGGTATAGGGATGGGGTGGGATATGCCCTCATCAATTTTCGGTATGGAACTGTTTCTATATTTTTAACCCAAACATCTCACGGTGGGATCAGACACTGCTTGTGTCCCCACCACCAAAGACTAAATAAATCAAAAAGACGCCCTTGTTGTGCACTCTCAAATCTGAGTGTCGTACACAAATCAACTCCTGATCATGCAGTCTCTGTTGATTGCGCTGTCCACCACCATCATTAGGTTAAACCGGGCCGACCTGCCGGAGGGGTTCTGACTGGGCGTGTATGTGTGTGTGTGTGTGTGTGTGTGGGTGTGGGTGTGTGTGTGTGTGTGTGCTACTTTGACCTAATCACCACCACTCAAACAGCACTGGCATTATGGTTATCATTACGTTGGAGATAGGGCTGTCCAGCAAATGACAAATGACATGTCCAGCGTACATTGAGCCCTTGACATTCCCCTGGCACTTTTTCTCATCATGTCGCTGAACTGGACAATTTTGTGAGTGCAAATACAGACCACAAATAGAAATGCCAGTGGATTATTAAAGTCATGTTGATGCCGAAATTGTAATGGTCCCCGAGGAATAATTATAATAGATATTTCATTAGATTTGATTAGATTCAAATGTATTTTCATTGCACAACAGTACAGCGAAAATAATTTGGCATCTAACCAGAGTGCAAATGTTGCAGTAAAGTGCATGGTAATATATAATGTACAGTTTACAGTGTTTAAAAGACAGTCTACTAGGTATACAAACTGTTATAAAATAACTTATAGAGTATGTATGAGATATGTGCATAATAATAGGTATATAAATGTACATATATATATATATAAGTATTCAACAGGTAGTAATCAGTGGTATGTAATTAATAAAAAAATATAATAAATATATCTAAATGTATATACAGCCGGTAGTGAGCAGGGATATGCAGTTGTATCAACAGTTGAAGATTAAAATATATATACGGTAGGTACATTAAAAATGTAAAAATATAAACGCTATCATACAGGTATGTTATCAATAAATATGTAAACTATAGGTAGAGGTAGGTAGTTATGAATATAGTGCAAGGCAGTCGAAGACATTGATGGTGATGTATTATTATTATTATTATTATTATTATTATTATTATTATTATTATTATTATTATTATTATAGGATATATTGAGCAGAGTCATTGTGGTGCAGAGTTCAGAGAGATGACAGCTGAGGGGAAGAAGCTGTTCCTAAGCCTGCTTGACTTGGAACAAAGGTTCCTATAGCGCCTCCCGGAGGGGAGGAGGGCAAACAGTCCATGGTTGGGATGAGAGGTGTCTTTGTCAATTTTTTGTGCCTTCCTCAGACACCGTTTGTGGTGGGTAGTGTTTATTGCAGGGAGGGGTAATCCAACGATGCGTTTTTCACCACCCTCTGCAGCGCTTTCCGGTCGGAAACAGTGTAGTTGCCATACCACACTGTGATGCAGTTGGTGAGGATACTTTCAATGGCACACCGAGAGTGTTCTTACAGGGTGTATCACCACCTGGTACGGGAACTGCACCGCACTCGAGCGCGGAGTGCTTCAAAGGGTGGTGCGGACAGCCCAGTATATCGTTGGAGGTGAGCTACCCTCCCTCCTGGATATATACAACAGGCGGTGCATGGCCAAGGCCAAATGCATCAACAGCAAGACATTGCCCACCCCAGCCACAAACTGTACTCACTTACCGTCAGGCAGGCCGCAGTATCAAGTGCCGCACAAATAGAGTTAGAGATAGCTTCCACAGTCAGGCCATCAGGCTGCTGAACAAGGGTGTATAGCATATAACAATGTACATTTTATTACATTGATTGATATATATATATATATATTGCTCCTTTTCTGACAATATTGCATTTTATATATTGCATTTTTATATATTTAACTTATACAGTTTTGTAGTGTTTTTATCTTATTCTGTTTTTTTTGTCTGTCGTTGGGTATTGCACATAAGATTTTCACTCATTGCTTATACTTGTGTAAACTGTGAAGTGACAATAAACTTGACTTGACTTGACTTGACTTGGGAACGCCGGTGTTCAGGGTGAGGGTGGAGGAGGTGAGATTGGCTGATCTGACAGACTAGGGTCTGTTGGTTAGGAAGTCTAATAACCAGTTACAAACGGTTAATGTAAAAGTGGTTAATGTCAAGATTCTTGGTTTTCATGAGGTCACCAAGTTTGAAGGAGTTTGGAGGGGATGATGGTTTTATATGCTGAGCTGAAATTGATGAACAGCATTCTCACGTGGGTGTTGCTCTCATCCAGGTGGGAGTCAAGTCAAGTTTATTGACACTTCACAGTTTACACAAGTATAAAGCAGTGAGAAAATCTTATGTGCAATACCCGACGACAGACAGCAGTTATAAAAATAAGATAAGATAAAAACAGAATAGAATAAAAGAAGTAAAAAAAAGTACAAAACTGTATAAAGTTTAATATATAAAAGTAAAAATGCAATGAGAGAGGGAGAGAGCAGAGTGAAGGGCTGAGGAAATGGCGTCCTCCGTGCTCCTGTTCTCACGGGTGGAAAATTGGTGTTTATCCAGTGAGGTGAGAGGCCCGATTTGAGGTGAGCCAGGACCAACCTCTCGAAGCACTTCATGATGATGGGGGTGAACAGGGTGGAAGTCGTTGAGGCTCGCTGCAGAGGAGTGTTTTGGCACTGGCACAATGGAGGTGATTTTTAAGCACGCTGGGACAACTGCCTGAGCTAGTGACAAGTTGAAAATGTCAGTAAGGACCTCGGTCAGCTGCTCAGCGCAGTTCCTGAGCACGCCACCGGGGATGCCATCAGGACCAGCTTATTTGGCTTAACCTTATGCGCAGTTGTTCTGCTCAGTGCTCATAGTTCAGATGTTAAGCATGTAACAACATGCTTTGTAACAACGATTTACGCAGGACAACAAAAACCTGTAGAGGTATATGTGTAACCTGTGTGACCTGTGGCTTGAATGTGGTGTCATCAATCAAAATGCAGAACTCCACCTTCAAAATGAATGAATGGAAGTTATGAAACCAGCAAAACCGATTCTCATCCTCTCACCTGCAGGTAAGGCACGATTTTGCAGAGGGTGTTTCCCAAGAACCATGTTTCGGTTATGTCCACAACCAGGCTGGCCGGTAGACACGTCACGGTGACCAACACGTCGGCAAAGGACAGGTTGACGATGAAATAATTTGTCACTGTCCGCATGTGCCGGTTTTTCCACACTGCAAAGCAAACTGAAAATAAAGGACAGTCTTATTATATGGTGCGTGTCATCCACTCCTCCCCAGTAACTCATAGCTGTGTACAACGCCCTTGTAGGGTGTAGCTTTGTGAACAGGTGTGGTCGCTGTGCCTGGACGTGGTGGCCAAGTCTATTTGTTAAAGTGTAAGTGAACCCCTTGTTCCATCATAACACTGTGCCGTTATACTGTATTGCGTCTGAGAAGCTTATTAACCCTCTCTCGGACGCTGCGGACATCCACATCAACCGCTGCCCAGACGGAGCTCCACTTGTCCACACACACCTCGCTGCCTGGTGTCCCTCCCTGGTTACGTCAAGGTGTATCCGGCAAAAGGCACTTTGACGTCTCCAAAAGAGCACCATTATAGGCTCCGAGCAGAGTATAGGACGTTTATGGCAAGTCACGACAGCCATTAACGTTGAATAAAATAACAACACGTGGATATATTGCAGACATCTGTAATTAAAATCCACAATGACGTTCTCCCTATCCACAATTGCCCTTTCAGATATCCATTTCAGATATCTCCTTGGACAAATGACGTCCTTTGAAGTACGCACTACACAATTTGTGTGTGATGGGCTTTCAATTTCAGTAAGAAGCCTATTACATTGAAAACTTGTGTTCTAATGAAGAATTACATTACAGATATCTCCAATAGATATCCAGTCAAGCTATTAAATGTTAAAAAAGCCACCTCTGTCTTGAATATATATATTTTTAATAAGGATACATACATACACCTTTAGATATCTTCAAATACAATTTATACTAGTAAGAATGAGACTCAGAGAAATGTTGTTATTATGGATATCTCAATTGTCCTTACAGATAGGAGCATGGGTAGATTAAATGTTGAAACGGCTTGCCATAAACGTTCACCTAACTGTGATGGAGACTGGCAGGATTTTTTTTTCTCTAAATGACAATAGAATTTTAGTAACAGTGACAACATGGCATAGATTACTATGTTGATGATAATTAATGACATATTACCACGTTTATATATATATATATATATGTATATATATATATATGTATATATATGTATATATATATATATATATATATGTATATATATATATATATGTATATATATATATATATATATATATGTATATATATATATATATATATATATATATATATATATATATATTATATATATATATATATATTCTCAGACACAATATGTTATGTTGTCTTTTGTTATACACCTATGATTGAATCTGAATATATAAAGAATAGTTTATTATTTTAATATATTTTTGTTTTATTGTATCTAATATTGAGCATATTGAATAACTTCAATATGTCAGTGGTATTTAAAACACGGTTGAAATTGATTGTTACCAGGATTTTACATATGAATTGGCTCCAGAGGAATATCAGGCTATTATATATATATTATATTATATATAGCAAAGTAAATCATAGATCAGATCATCAAATAAAATAAAAAACGATAACATGTGTTAGTGCTGCTTGTATTATAAAAAGCACGTTTTTATTGTAAAAACGTGTTTGGCTATAGTAGGCTACAACGTTGGTTGTCAAATACAAATCAAATACAGATTCATCAACGTAAGAAAATTCAATCAACGATAGTATGAATTGAACAAAAAAACTGTAGAATATAACTTACCGAGTGAGTTTCCAATAAGTGAAACCAAAAACACAATAATGTATCCTGCAATGAGAACCCATTCATACTGCTTGGGCTGCAGGTACTCCCTCCAGATGTACTTTACAAGTTCCTCATCCTCATCCACAACAACAGAAGGAATCCGCAGGTGATGTTCTACTTCACTGGTATTATTCATATGTGCGACAGCAGGGCGACTCTCTCCGCAGTCCGAGATGACAGTTATCCCAGACATCTGGTGAGGGTGAAGCCCGTGGTCTGTCAACACCCCGACCCCCCCCCCCCCCCCCCCCCCCCACCACCCCATCACCCCTCCCACCCCCCCCCACAGCGGCGCCCAACCCGGAGCTTCGACCGCGATCGACTGCAGGTGACGCGCTTGAAGTAGCAATCGGATTCTCCGCACCGAGTGACGGACAGCATTGCCGAAACGTCTATACACAGCGTCAAAGTGCCGCAAAAGAAGCCACATTGCATGCAAAGTGAGAAACTAATACATGGTACACTATAATACTCCACTAATAAAGAAAACGAGAGCTGCTGGTCCTTATATGTGGTCGTGATGAGCAGGTTAACTCACTTGCTGGTGACACGAAGAGGCGCATGTGTTTCGAATCCAATGACCTCATGGTTGTTTAGGGGGGAACACGTTGAACCCTTCCTCACTGACCACTGTCGGTACAGTCCGTGTTTAAAACCCACATGGTTTACCAGCACTTGCCTTAACTATAGTGTTCAAGATGTTCAACTAAGGTACAGTTTAAAACAACGTCTTGTTTAAAAACGTAATATATATGTATTTATTTATTGTGACTATACGCGCGCATCATGTATACGCACCCACCACCTTATAGCTGCATCATGGGTACCCCAAAAAATAGAACCACGCGTCTATCGGTGACGTCATATCGTGTGACAACTCGTACGTCACGGGGGGGGGGGGGGGATCGAACGAAGCGTGTCTCACTCCTCCATGTCTGCATGGGATCCAGGGATCACCCATCATCCCGCTATGGGTCTTTCTTTGGGCTGCTAACGGCCGGCCCATGCCCAACGAGCTGGACTCGATCAAGCCATGCACCTCGCTGGCCGAAAGTCAAGAGTGACTTTAATTTCCTTCACGCAGTATACATCTCCAAAACAATACATAATAATAAAAATAATATATACAAAAAAAATAAACCAAAAAAAGAATGTGTTCGATTTTTTTTTTTTAATTACAAAAATCTTTAAAAGCATTTAAAGTGCCTCGTCTTAATGCGTCATCTTCAGGCCACTGAGGTTTTCTGACGGACGAAAGTGTGTTCAAAACCACCACCACGAACAACGCAACATGTGTTTATACTAAGGTCACATAACGACACAATATTAACGACAGATAATATTGATACGAATATTGGTCGAAAAAGACGGCTTTCATGAAGCTATAATGAAGGTAATTGACGCCAAGTACGTGCTGCCTAGGGGTTGGAAGAAAGTTGGAAGAGCAGCTCAGAAATGATCACACCCACTTCGCTACAGCATGTGGTTCTAACCGCACGTCCGAACCATACACGAGTCTCACTGAGATACACTTTACTCCCTATTTATGAGTCTCCTAAACATTGACGATCGGAGTTTAATCTAAGAACGGCCTGCGTTACTTTCTCTTTGTTAACGTTAATTATTTACCTTCTATTCAGAATGTTCTTTTGCTGGTAGGCTACACACAGTCTGTGTAGTCTTGTGATGGTTTTGGTGCAGTTGCAAAAGCCATTTCATCATCATCATCATCATCATCATCATCATCATCATCATCATCATCATCATCATCATCATCATCAACTATTTAACCTCTTTGCCCAGTATTCTAAAAATGCTATTGTTTTATTTAATTGTATTTCTGGTGGCTGTATACTTTCTTCGCTCACCAGTCTTTTTGATTGATTTTTTGATTGTTGCACACAGGCTATTTTCTTCATGTTACATCAACTGTTACTAGGAGTTTTATTGAACATATTCCTGTTGCCTTTTCTGTTTATCGTCAAGAGAGACATGGGCGAAACAAGAGGATCCAAAGAGCAGTTGGGGGTGTGCAAAAGGGTGGTCAGCACCTTCTTCTTCTCATGGAAAAGGAAGTGGCAGCAGCAGCTCCAGAGAAGCTCAACCTACACAAGACGGTCCCAGTCGCCTGTGAGATGGAGTGAGATAGGAGAGGAGAGGGAGTGCTGGAACCAGAGGAGGCCACCACACAGGTCCTGTCGGCGGACCAAATGACAGTAACGGTTCCCCCCCTGCACCCTTTTTGTATGACCTACATGCCTATGTTATAGGTTGTCTGGTATTGCCTTGTTGAGGCATTTTATTCATGTAAAGCCATGTTGGCTCTGTTGAATGTTTATATTTCAACCTATTAGAATAATTGTATTTTAAACCACAATTGACCTTCTGGGTTTCTTTAGGGTTCAGTCCGAAGCAGAATACTCTTTAAAACTGTCAATTGAGCATTATTAAATGTATAACGTGATAATTAATCCATGTCGATCCATATGAAAAAACCTATTGTGTTACAATTTTTGGCCATATCGCCCAGACCTAGACCGTACAGTAGAAAAGACGACCCCTTGGAGTGCATATCATGTTCAACAGACGAATAAATAGACGAATGCGGCATTAAAAGACAAATCCAAAATAAATAGCTAGGCAGAGAGGATAAGGGAGAAAGGGCTAAAGGCGTCATGTCCGTGACTGGGAGAAGAATAATGTATACGGTCGCACTTTGACAATTCTAAATCCAAAGGATTTGAATCCCCTTTATGGGTCACATACAGTACATGTACACACACAGTGACATTTGTTTCTGTGCATTTAACCCATCCTAGTATTAGGAGCCGTGAGCAGCTATTTTATATACAGCGCCCTGCATGGGAGCAGTGTAGGGGTCTGGTGCCTTGCTCAAGGGCACCTCGGCAGTGCCTAGTTGTTTCGGGGACTTGAACCGGCGACCTTACTGTTCCCTAGCCAAGTCATGCTTGCTACGCGACCTCAGCAGTGCCCAGGAGGTGAACTTGGACATTTTTCTAAGTACCAGTTCTCACACCGTAAAATGTTTTTTTTATAAAATATTTGTATATGAAAATGTATATTCTGCTATAATCTCATCCGTATTATGGAACCCGTCATCCCTAACCTGTAATGTTTGGTCCCTCTGGGCCGTGCTAGTTTTACTGTAGAACTGGTTTACTGGAGGTTAATACATGATACAGGTTAATACATGTATGCTTGCAGTCCATTTTATTTCTATTTGCATTGCATAAATGTTATGGTATAACTGACCTTGCTGACCTAGTTTGAAATTCATGCCGCTTTTACGACAATTATTTTGGGTGATTTGTTAAGGCCTATGTAGAAACAAAGTCACCCATCTACAATGAAGGCAACAGCAGAGCTCGTTTTTCTACTTTGTTTTTGTTGTTCACGACAAGGCAAGACAAAGACAGTGAAACAAAGCAGTTTGAGACAGACTGTAACTTTATTAAGCCATCGTGAGTCTGTTTGGAATTCATTCCTGGTAAGGCATCAATAAACGCAAATGCTTTAAAAATACCAATTAAAAAACCATAAAAAACTTTGCAAAACAAAACTAGCCTCCCTGAGAGCTCTTAATCTTATAAAAACAATTATGTTAATCGTTTTACCTATTTTGTCTTACTGGAGACTTGCCTATTTAGCAACAACAAAGAGCTTAAATAACCTTTCTTTCTATATGAAGCAGAACCGATTGAAAGTGTCATTTTCCAAATGCACATTGGAACACAGACAAAAAATTAACATTAACATTAACACTGTTGATAAGATCTCAAAAAATAAACACCATAACCGCTCAAATGTGCAATTGAATTCAACTTCTTCTCTCACGTCAAACCCACCCCATGTTACTTTTCTTTCTTGCTCATCAACTTTTGTATGAATTTACCCAGTTTGTTTTCATGGTGACCGTGAGAAGTACGACTCTGTTGATGCTCATTTGTTACCAAGCCCTTCTTCAACGCTGAGCCCATGCCTCTCTCCTGAAACTGTACCCTAGTCGAACCCGATGGCACAGGATGTGAAAAAGGTTTCTTTTCAGAAGCGCGGAGGGGCTCAAATCTACTTTTCGGATGGTTTTCAACGACCGGATCCCTGTGCAAATTCCCCATTTGGTGGCTTGCCCTCACACTGGCCCACCCTGGGTTTCCCTCACCCTTACCAAGCATGTTCTGCTGCTGCATTCTTGAAGGATAAGCGGTGATGTGAGAGGTTTGCCGATGCTCCTCAATGCTAAACCGAGGGTTTGACGGTTTACCAAAGGAATGTGTGGGTCTGGTCATGGGGTTGTCTGATGAGGCCCTGTTTGAGTTTATTGCGCTGCGCTGAAGATCTTGACGGAGGAGGATTTCAGAACGCTGTTCTTCATCCTCAGCCGTTAAAGTGTCTGTGCTGGTACACGATTTCATACTGACTTTTTCAACGTGTTGCGATTGGAGGGCTTCTTTTTTTTCCGGTATGTTGAGCAAAGACCGGATCTTCCTGGAGCTCTTTTTCAGGAAATGTGGAGGGTTATTTTCTGTGGATTTGAACGTTGACCCGTTGCTTTCTCCATCGAGTGCGGCCGCAGATACAGTTCTAAATGGTGGCTCCTGCCACAAAGGCTGGTTTGTAATGTTCACAATGTTATTGACATCATAATGAGACACAGACCGCTGATCCTCATTCAGATTTGGCCCATAATGACCATAATGTGCTGGGACCCATTCTGGGCCTCTGTCCAAGTGCCTCCCTGAAAATGGTACTCCATACATGTGACCCGGGGATTCATACGGACTTCTGAGCTCACTGTTGTTCCTTGGGTCGGCAACACTGTGTCTTTTATGCCAGCTGTCTGTCAAAATGTCTGGGCTTTTCATTCCCATCCCCCCTTTGGATCTGCCGAGGCTTGCATAGATGGCAGGGTGTGGACTCCTGCCTGTGTTATGGCATATGTTATCCCTGGTATTATCCAACATCTGTAGGCTTTGCCTCTTAAATTCCTCAATGTTTCGTCTTTTGTCATCCCCTTCTGTTGTACCCCATTGCATTGAAGAGTAGTGAATAGTAGGGCCCAGGTTGGCTGAGAGGTTAGTAGATGAGCTATTTACATAATGATTCTCCAAATGTTCTGGGATTGTGGAGTTAAAAACAAGGGAGGACCTCATCCTCGAGTGCAGCGATGAGCTCGGTTTGGCGTCAGGTGTTTCATACTGGTCTGAAGTGTCCCATTTTTCTACAAACAAATTGTCAGGGTTTTTGAGGTAAGATTCTATCCTCAACGTTCTCATGCAGGACTTTGATGTGTTCTCTGGAGTTGGCATGTGCTGTTGAACAGAAAATACATGTTTGTCATTGCCGTTGTATGACTCACGCATGTTCTGGCCTCTGCACATTTGTGGCGCTTGGGTGTAGTTATCCAACATGAGGTAGTTGCTCCTGTCGTGAGCAGAGAATGCGTCTCCAGGGATATTCCAGTTGCTTGCCCCTTGCCTTACATTCTGTGGAATATGTGAGCGGTCCTGTTTTTCCCCAGCAGCATAGCTGTGTCTTTTGAGGTAGTTTGCTCTCTCTGCAGGGTTCAGAGGTGTGAGGCGTGAGGCGTGAGGCGTGTGGTGAAAACCCCCCAACTGCTCAAATGGCTCCTCGTAAATCCGCTCTTCGGGAGGTTTCATGCCGACTTGCCTCTCGCAAGATTTCAGATAGACCGTGTCGAGAGTGTGCCTCAAATGGTTCTCACGTTCAAACATGTTGTTTGGCTTTGTGACATACGGTGTTATAACCGGCTTGCCATTCGCCATGTCTTGTGATACAACGGGTGGCGGGCACAGCTCCTCCGGGACAGTGGATCGAGCGTAGAGCGTTCGAAACTCCTCATCGTAAGACTGCACCAGATGGCCGGTTATCACCTGCACCATGCTGAGATGTATCTTCTCGTAGGACCACATGAAGCTATGAATAAACATAAAGTGTGCAATCAGTCAAGTGCATTAAGCTATGCAGTGGAGTATCGTTATTAAAGGAGGTCTCTGCTTATTACTTGATACAGTCAATTATATTGATTGAATTACCTCTTGAATTATTATTGAGCCATACCTGTATGAGCCGTAGATTGCTGTTTTACAGTCAACTAAGAGAAAATTCTGCTTCATTGCTCCGTGCAACTTAGCTCCTGATCGACAGAGGTATTCGTGACCTCTCACCGTTCGCACTCTCATGTTCTGTGGTTTAGAAGAAAGAGAAAATATCAAGTCAGCTTGTATGTACAAATGTGTCACACTTTTATCATCAGAATATATATTTACAAGATGTGTTCATAAAACCAATCATAAAACCAGCTAGCTAGTAATTAGAACCCCACCCAGTTAAAACAAGAGAAACCTAGACTGGCAGCCGACTACTTCCCCAGCACTTACCAAGGAGTAAACCCACAAGATAACATTAGCAATGCTGTTCTGAGTTTGAATTGGGCAGATATCAAACATGTAGTATAATATTCTTTGGTATAGTATAGTTAAGTATAGCATGTGTATAGTGTTGTTGTTGAAATTCATTCTGCATGAGGGAATGGGGAGTAAGCATTCCATTGTATTGGCAAATACAAAACATCTTGAATCTTGAATCTTGAATGTCAAGCGTATCAAATGCCGGGAAAACGACTTTATATATATATATATATAAAGTAGTTTCCCCGGCATTTGATACGCTTGACATTCAATATATTATATATTCATATATATATTTTATATATATTCATATATATATTTTATATATATACATATATATATATATATATATACATATATATATATATACATATATATATTAAATATACTGTACGTACTCTAAGCTGTTGAATTTTGATATCTTGATTTTCAGCCATTGCAAGGAAACTTTTAAAGTTGAGATGATCCAGAAGCACATAGACGGGGACTCCTCTCCCAGCTGCATCCACCGTCTCTTTGAATATATCGATATCAGTAAACATATCCATCACAATGGCAATGACCTGCAAAGGGATAGAACTGAATGTTAAAGGACATATTTCGTTCATTTAACCATTGGGTACAAGTATTATCAATCAGAACTGGTAAAGAGTATATATTCCAGGGAGGTATTCCAGCAGGATTCCTTCCTTACATTAGAGACAAGAGTTTATCCAGGATAATGAATCAATGAATCATATCACGTAATATTTATGATTCAGTTGTAACGTTGAACAGTTTTCCCAATTCATTGTATGTGTATTGGCAACAGTACAGAAATACACAGAATATAATATTTACAAAAATAATAGCCTTCCATCTAAAGCATAACTATACATCAGTTTAGTTCATTTTTATTTAAAAGTTATGCTTCATTTTAATTGGACAGTTTTACATTTTATGTTAATGCAACCTGCTTTTCCTGGAATAACTAAGTCATTAGTCATTACAGACTCTGGGCACAAATCAAAAGATATTATTGTAAAGGATTAGTTTGGGCAAACTCATGGGGAGCATGTTGCCACTGCACAGACTTAAATCGCATGACATCAAGTTGAAAAACCAGATTTGTGACGCATGACACCAACCCATACACTCCTTTACACTGGAAGGAGAGTACAACAAAAGAGGTGTGGGACTGCCTTGAAGGAAAACTGTCTAGTGACGTGTTGAGCAAGAAAGGAAAACACAGACGGTGTGAGCTGAGAGGTGGATCGACGTGACATATATAGGCGACACACACATGACTCCACACTGAACACACGTGACATTGTTACCTGTCTAGCATCCTGAATATGTTTGCGGATGACCTCTTTGATGGGGAGGCTGTTCTGTCGTGGTGGGTGATAGAGCAGGTCCACGCTCGTCTGCAGCCTCTCGTGTAACACTTCCGGCCACCCGAGCTCCAGGTTGGGGGTCATCACGTCTGACTCCACAGGCCAGTAAGTGCCCGTGGAGGAGTGGCTGTCCGACGGCACATGATTGATGTCCTCCACCTGGTTGGCCACCGAGGGCTTCTGCACGTTTGCGGCAATGAAGAGCAGCTCTTCCTCGGAGAGAAAGCTCCCGATGCGCTCCCCTTTGAGAAATTCCTGATAACATTCCCGGCCTCCTTTCAACAAGTGGTCGATGGCCAGGCGGTAGGCTTCCTTGTAGTGGGGTTTGACGTAGTCCTCCTGTTTTAACTCTCCTTTCAGAGAGGACAGGACGGACAAATTCTGGGAATCCATTATGCCAAGGGGATCTGGGGCTGCATAGTGGAAATAACCCATTAGAAGATTGCATAGATACAAGATAACCACACATAAGCCGACAAGGAAATCTTCATCTCTGACGGCAATGAAGCATATATTTAACAATGACATACAAACAATATTGCAGTGATAAAGGTGTTGTCCTTTCAAGGAGCATAGTGTTATTAGGGTCTTAGCTTGGATGGACCATTAACCAACACAGAATTACAAATGCTTTATCTGAAAATAGTTGTATGAAAGTTATATCACTTCTTTCGGTTTCTCACTTGGTATATCTAAAGATGCTATTGATAACATTGATAACATTGATAACATTCAGCCAGTAGATGTTGCACTGCCCCTCCCACTTCCGTTCCAGTCCAGTGGTTGCCAGTTTGAATGCAGAACCTTCA
>CM051018.1:18287566-18450066 GCA_027704905.1 Muraenolepis orangiensis
ACAAAAGGACTGTGTTGTGAAATGATCTTGTTGATCATTTTCTTCTTTTTTGTAATTGGCAGACGTTTTGCAGCTGGCATTCAATTGTCTCAAAACAGTTTGAGTAGGAAGTGTGAATTTAAATTGAGGGGTGTTCGTCATTTCTGTAAAAAAATAAGTATTGTTAACTATCAGAATAAAAGTAGAGAGACTTCAGGTCTCCATGTCTACGAAATGTGTAGGGCTCCCACTTCAGCAGAAGGCTCGACCCCACTCCTACACAAGATGAACAGGACACATGAGTACATAACAACCAACAATGTGTTCATCGTGTCCATTGTGAAACATGAAAAAAGGGAACTACAGCAGAACACTTGCAGAAAAGAGGAGAAAGGGAATGGGGTAATCTGGTGAGATGTGAAATATCAACCTAGCAATAGTCAATAGGCACAAGCACCTCTCTCTTTGCTGTGCGATCACATAGACTTAAATTCCACACCAATGCTCCATTAGCTGCTCGCTCCTCCCCATTAGGGTCCAGGGTCTATGGACCCTGGACATTCAAATGCATAAGGTTCGCTATTGCTACCTTCGTGCTCGTGCAGGTCCATGCAGACACCTGCTTGGGAACGTCGTTTTGTAGACGGCATCTCATCTCATGTGGCGACTAACACGTTGTGGTCTGAGTATGCAAGTTGCTAAAAAAGTCACGCAGGCCAACCAGTAGCTACACAATAGGCCCTGACAGAGGGTGATTTACAGCAGTGAAGATGTGCCTCCATTGTCGGCATCAAAGGAAGGCATGAGAAATATTTTGCCCTGTGTCATCATTATTCACAAACCTATAAGACTGCCTATCCTATCCTACTGTATCAGAAGTGCATACCGGACTTTAATAATGACCCTCCATAAAGAAGGTCATTGCGTTTAGCCTTCACACCCATTAGTTGAATACTGTTCAATGAGGCTATGAGAATTGAGCAACGCCCTTGTTTTTACTGTCGCTCATTTGCAACACAGCAACAGCGTGGGTTGGGTTGGGCCAAGCCACCACTCAACATCACAAGTCTCCTTGCCGTGCTACTGTTTAGGTCTGTTGTGGTGTCTCTGCACTGCTTAACTGCTAAACTTGACATGACCTCATGAGTATGTCACCGCTTGCGCAATACTAACGTATGTGCCCTCCAGGTGTTGCAGCGTGGGTCCAGCTTCGAGGAGGAGGAGAGGTAGAAGGAGGAGGAGGAGGAGGAGGGGGAGGGGGCGTGTCCAATGTTAAGACAGACACACACTCACTGTCGATCACTGTGGAGTGTCCTCGCCTGCAGCCACTGGTCTCCGCTGAGGAGTCAATCGTCTTATGGAAACCCAAGCCTCGTGCTGTGGTGTTGTCGGATCTCTTACAGTAGAGACGTGCATGTCTGAGCAGGCGCAACCGTTTATTGCCGTGAGTCCATTTGGTATTTATGATGTAGATGGTGATTTTAGTCCATAGTCTAACTTATCCTTATAAGTCCATTTAAAGTTCAAGTTAGCAGTAGCACCGGCAAATTTATGATGTAGATGGTGACTTTAGTCCATAGTCTAACTTATCCTTATAAGTCCATTTAAAGTTCAAGTTAGCAGTAGCGCCGGCTAAACAGGAATAAGTGTCAACATTTTAGTTCAGCAAGAGCTAAATTTGCGAAATGGTCAATGCTTCAATTTCTGTATTTGTCTGTAACATTCTGTACATTGTCCTGTGTTATGGTGCAGAACATAATATGCAACTAATAGGCAACCTTTAAAATAATATAGGGGGCCCTCCCGCTGATTTGTAAATGTGCTACAGTGTATAGCTATCACAGTGAGAAGAGTTACTTACCCTTCAGAGATGTGGAGCGGAGCACTTAAGGAGCCTGATTGCCTGACCGGGCCTGACCTGATTGGCCGACCGAGCCTGGCCTGATTGTTGGATGTGTTCTTCACAGCACTTCAGAGTTGCTCTACCTGTAGACGGCACAGGGCAGGAGTAGAAGGTCAGGGAGCATGTTGGAAAGGTCCTCCAGCGCTACCCCGGCGGCAGACGTCCTCCGACTCGAATGCCACTTTTTCTCCCTCCTGCCTCGCAGGCTGTTAACCTATGACAAGAGGACGTCACGTCGGACGGCACATTACAGAGTGGTATTTCACAGCACATCCACAGACATTTTTAACCCGCGCTTTACTCTTTCAAAGAGAGGTTCACGTTTCAATTCAATACTTTGGCGGTGGACTTACCACATGGCTCCAATGGGGATTATGGATGGGTCTGCATTCATGTCCTGGAGTCCAAGTGAACACACTTGGAAAGGCCACAGCAAATCTTATCAGGCGTGAGTAAAACAAAAGCCTTGCACAAACAGAAATCTAATAAAATAAAACGAAGAATACTATTGACAGAACTGGTTTGTTGGTGGGTGTGCTGGTGTGCTGTGAGACAAGATCCAGGCACTATTGGTAAATGGGTCTCCACAGACTCCATAGTGGAACGTTCAGCATGCTTGCAATTGGAGTCAATCAATCTGAGCCCACACAACCTCAGTGACACTTAAACAACACCCAGCAGAGAGAGAGACATATACAGCACATAGATAGGTAAATATATAAGATGGTCTGTTGTATATATTGTGTATATTAGATATATGTAGCTCTTTGCTATTTTAGTTACTCTGTTACTCTGTGCTCTGTTACTCTGTGCTCTGTGTTGGGTTACTGTGTGCTCTGTTACTGTGTGCTCTGTTGCTCTGTTACTTGTTGCTCTGTGCTCTGTTACTGTGTGTGCTCTTACTCTGTGCTATATTACTCTGTTACTCTGTGTTATGTTACTCTGTGTTATGTTACTATGTTACTCTGTGCTCTGTTACTCCGTCTGGCAGAGCAGCAGTCCGACCAGGGAACTTTGTCATTATTCTGAACCACTCGTCCAAGCACTGTCTTGGGCTGATTAAAAACAGTGGAGTAACTCCAGGCTTAGCCGCTGAGAAATTAATACATTTATACAGGATTATACAAGGACAACATATTTATTTTTCATACTGAACTGAACTGAAACTGCATTATTTGCACCTCATCTCAGTCAGCTCACACCCTACAACTAAATAAAACATTTGAACGTTCAATGGAAGATAGTTGGAAATTGCGTACAGGCCCCTGAGGAAACAAGGTAAAGGGTCTCAACCGCATGTGAAACCCTGTATCTGCAATGGTTTCTACTAAACGTATAGGAGGGAATGTGATCGGATCCTTGAGGAATGTGATCGGATCCTTTGGGGTTTGAACATGCTCTGAACTGTATCTCCAAGTGTAAAAGGTTATTGGCATGGGCAACCAACCATAGAAGGAATGTGATGGTTTTTGCATGTTTTATTATAATACATTTTTTTGCATGATTTATTATTAAATATAATAGTGTCTTTAATTATCTAAAAAGTATTGGAGTACACACAATTATCTGGGAATAAAATTATAATAAATGTGTTCATTAACTCATGTGCTGTTGTTTTCACACCACCAATACTTGATTGTATAATTGATTGGTGCAGATGGTGATTGGACTGATTGTTGCAAACTTAAAACATTAGTTCAAATGTTTTTATCCACTTATTCAGTGTTTTGTGTTTGGGGTTAGGCCATATCTTATGTCTGTAATTCAGCGTATTTCCAAATATAACTAGCCGATGACATACGAGGAATGCAATGACAAAAAAAAAAGTTGTGATTGTCTATAGAACATTATAAAAAATAAGGTAAGATTGAAAACAAGATTGAAAGCTTTGCAGAAAGGTGAACTGACACATGCCTCCTGCATAAACAACATGGAGATGTATTCCTGGCGTAGTCCCACAGAGGTCAGTGATTGGACCGGTTCTCTTTTCCTCTATATATTGCATGCACACGTTATCTAAACTCAAGAGGCCCCCTGAGACATGCCCTGTTTGCCCGGAACACCAAGCCGAGTGAGTGGAGGCCTTGATTGTTTTTGCAACTTGGTTTGGGCCACTCCTAAGAACCTCCTTGGGGGGAACCGGCAACATTTCAGTCACAGAAGGCGTCTTCTTCCCACTCCTTCGAACTCCTTGAACCTCTGGACATTCCCAACGTAAGTTACCAGGTGATCGGTGGTGTGCTGTCCAAAACATTTGGGGATAGAGCTGAGAGACTGGAGCCAGACTCCACTTGTTTGTGTAGAAAACCAAATCTTCTTCTGCAAATGTAAACACCACATATAACCCTAAGAGATCCTGCCAGGATACGGGATTCATTTTATTTTATAATTGTATTGATCCCATTCAATGCACACCATGTACGAGCCCTTGACCATTAGTCAAAGTCCAATGGGATTTACGTTTCATGACTTTCAATCAGTTGTGGTAACAAAGCTTTCACCTTTGGTTTGACAATGTGAACACATTGATTATGTGGTTCCTCTGTAAACATAATTTCGTTATTAAATTCCAACTAGCAGACAACACTGCCACCAGCCATTAAAATGGCTACTTGAGGGCTCCACCCCAAGACAAGGAAACTTTAGGTTCATTGCAAGAGCTGGAATCATTGTGAACCGAGCAGATGGTACATGCTCGAGCGCTTCCTCAAGCGTGTGTGGTGGTGGCCATTTTAACCTGTGGGCCCTGATTAACAATGACCCACAGGTGTGCAGCCTCACCAGCCAATCAGTCCAACTCGGGCCAGGTGAGGCTGCTCAAACCAGCCATCAACCAAACACACTCCACACTAACGATACTAAACAACAACTGTTAAAATAAAATATGTGACTTCAATTTGGTTGTGTGCGCCTTTATCCTTCGACTAATTCTAACTCTTAAAGCCAAAAAGTATGTCAACAATGGTGACATACTTTTTATTCAGTTATTAGAACTCAAGTGCTAACAAGTGACTTGTTTAGTTTCTCTTGCTGCTCCTTCTTTACCTTCACTTTCTTGTGTACACTTGTGGGTGGTAGTGGAAGTAATCAGTAAGTCATACGATTAAAAGTTAGCTTTCTTCTGCACTGTACTGCACTGTATTCATGATGTTCATGATGATGCACACTACTGGCACTTTAAAATGCTTTTAAATGCAGTTTGACCAATTTTTTCCTGCAGGGCTTAAGTTGTAGCCTTCATGCCAGCCAATGCTGGCATGCGGCGGCAGGATTGCTCGGTCTGTTGGCACTTGGCTTGGAAACCGGAAGGTCGCCGGTTCAAGTCCCCGAAACACCTGGGCACTGCCTAGGTGCCCTTGAGCGAGGCACCAGACCCCTACACTGCTCCCCGGATGCTGTATCTAAAAAATGCTGCCCTGTGCTTCTAATACCAGGATGGGTTCAATGCAGAGAAACAAAATTCACTGTGTGTTTACATGTGACCAATAAAGAGGATTCAATCCTCCAGATTTAGATTTGAAGGCTAATCCAAGTTAGCAGTAGCAAGGCTAATAAAGCGGAATCCCGGAACGAGGACATCCTCGTTCCGGCATTCTGACTTTATAAATTGTTGACAGACATACATGACATACTGACAGGTCATGACATGGAATCAATTTGAATCAATGGAATCCTGCCCGTCCACTTCACTCTTCTGCCTCAGGGCCTCTGCTCGCCCCGTCACTCAGGCTCCTGCGGTGAGGGCTCTTCTCCGTCCTGGGCCCACAGTGGTGGAATGAACCCCCCCCGCTGATAACACGCTGTCCATCTTCCACCGCTGGCTGTTTGCCAGCGACTGTTTGTCATTTACCTAAGCACTGGTTGTAATAATAATAATAATATTTATATAAATATGTGCTACAAAGTTTAAAACATAGCAACCAAACTCAATACACTTACAGTGAGTGTAACAAAAAAATTGTGAGCACTAATGTTAACATAAAAAGGCCTTCCTAAATAAAGATTTCTTAAGTGAGCCCAGGGTCTGCGGTGTCCTTAATTGATGAGGAAGGCCATTCCACAAGCATGGCGCAGCCCAGCAAAAAGCCTGGTCCCCCGTTGGGCAGACCTTAGCACTGGGGGCCTGAGGAGCAAGCTGTTGGCAGATCTGAGGCTGCGGTGACAGTTTGTGGAGTAGTGAGTTCTTGTGGATAGGGAGGTGCAGAACCATTTATGCATTTGTGTGAAAGCAACAGGATTCTGTAGTCGCTCCTGAATGAGACCGGAAGCCAGTGCAATGACAACAGAGTCGGTTGTATGCTCATGTTTACGAATGTTCATCAGGATCCTGGCAACACTATTTTGAATGTACTGCATCTTCTGGATGCTCTTTCCAGGGATCCCAATAACAAGTGCATTGCAGTGGTGGTTGTGCCCTTGGAGGCTTGTTAGGAAGGAAATGCACTTGTGATTTTCTGGCGATGAGTTATCTTGCTCTACCGATGTTGAATGACTTTATTGTAAGTCCCTTTGGACAAAAGTGTTTCCCGATTGAATGTAATGTAATGTTATTTAATGTAATGTAATGTGCGGAAAATTAGGAAGTGGCGCAGCTCCGCTAGCAGCAGCCTTGTATTCTCATTTAAAACGCCATGAAAGGTTTATCCCAGCATGGGGGTGACATCTACCGAGGTGGTCGATTTGTGATGGGTCAATTAGGGGGAAGCGTTTGAACAGGGAATCTCTATGTGGCCAATTTTCCCACTGATGAGTGGGGAGTGTTATTGATTAGCCGCCATGGTGGCGCTGAAAGATCTTTGAATAGGCCTCCTCCCAAAGTCAAACGTTGTGTTTGTGTTGGTTGCAGGCAGCTGAAAAAAAATGAAAAACCACCTCTCAGAATATCAGGAAGAAATTCCATCTCTGTATTATTTATATTGTCTTATATTTATTCACATTAAATGTATTTTATGTGTCTTGTCGGTATTGTGAAACCAGAGAATACAGAGGGGACCATTGGGTTTATATTGCACACGTGTGTATCTTGACGTAGACGAGAGGTGTTCACAAGCTGTCTCCTCAAAGACTGCGCATGTTTTTGTATGCGTGTCTGTCTGTGCGTATGCCTTTCTGTGTGTGTGTGTGTGTGTGTGTGTGTGTGTGTGTGTGTGTGTGTGTGTGTGTGTGTGCGTGTGTGCGTGCGTGCGTGCGTGCGTGCGTGCGTGCGTGCGTGCGTGCGTGCGTGTGAGTATGCGTGCCTTGGAGGGGGAAGGGTGGGAACCTAACATACCAAAGCCTCAGTGTGTAATCATATCGTATCTAATCAGAAAAGCTCCTGTGTGAGCGACGTGAGACCTCAGATAATGGGCCTCTTCCTCTCCATGCCAGCCAGCCCCAATCATTTACCGACTATGGTGCAGTGCAGTGTGGGTAGGAGCCTGTCAGTGAGAGCTGTGCGTCCCGGTGGGGAGGTCGGCCATCATGGCTGTTCTCTGTGGCCTGCGCTGGCGAGGTGTCACTCAGGCACCAGGGGGGGAGGTCACTCAAGTGGGACGGAGGGCGTGGCCCGGCTCGTCGCATAGCGCTTGCTTGACACGCTAGGGCGCTAGCTTGACTGTTGTCACACGCGGTCCTTGACAGGCAGAAGGCCGGGTGGGACGTATGGAAAACATGAAATATTAACACCCTTTTCTGTGTCAGGTTTTTGGAAGGAAGTGGCATGCTATAATTATAGCCGGTTTCCCGTGACCTCTTATGCATTCCATGTTTTGAACATTTTGAGCCACACAAAATACACAATATTTATATTTTATATAATGCCGTGTGTATTCGGGTTGCATTTCAACAATCTGTCTATACATGGTTCGCCTCACTGTTACAATTGTCGGACGCTCGACAAGAGGTTTCACCGGTTGCCGAAATCGACATCGGTAGATACATCATCAGACAATCACATCACATTACTGATTGGCTACGACGGGTCAGATGATCATCAGCAGCCGACACCAAAACTGCTGAGCTGTGGGAGTCTAACTCTGCATCGCTTCCTTCAGTGTGCCACTGTTGGTGCTCAAAGCTCAAGGATCAAGGAAAAAGTTTTCAAATCCAGCCATGAAGTTGAATATAACTTTGGCTTTTGAATTGGACGGCTATTTCCCTTAAGTCTTCAAGGTCTGAAATATGGAAGACGATGTCTGGGACCATTGGCGCCGTCCCACTGCAGCCTCAACACACACACACACACACACAGACAAACACACACACACACACACACACACACGTGCGTGCGTGTAAGATCAAATGATGTTCCATGTGTACGACGCCGAACGCGGCAAAACAACCACTTTTTATTCCTGAATTCTCTTTGATGATCTGGGCACTTCCGTTCTGTAGTGTATTATTCATTGCAAGATCTTACACTCCCTCTAATTCCGTATATCAATGGAGGTGTATTCACACGGAAGGGAGTTCTGTAAGAAATTCACAGCACAAAAATTCTAATCTGAAATATCTATTTGTACCTTATTTGCATTTGTACCTATCCACAGCAATCAGAAAAATGGAGAGGTGCCAGGGTGCGAAACAAACCGTTTTTATTTAAAGTACCATTCATTAACCTTTAACACTAGCAATACCCATTTTCCTTCGTATTATTCATCTGCACAATATGTTATTGAAAGTATAAGGTCGGAAATATAATCAGCCATTAAAAAATGTGTACAATTAGTAACCAGCCACGTGGTAAGCGGGGTTTTTTTTTTTAAATGTGGGTCTCGGAAACTTCCGGAAGCACTTCAGCAGCACACCTGAAGGTGGTTGAAGCTCCTTGTTTGACAGAATGAGGACAGCCGTCGCTAGGCTCCGTAATGAACAGGGCGGACGTGGAAGGTGTTCCTGCATCTTCAAAGCTCTCTCCTTTGTTCACCGCTTGGCTTTCTGGATCCAAACCGCCGTTGTCCTTGTTCCTGTCGAGCGTCCTATTCTCTGACTGAAATAAAAAACAGTGTGTGTGACGTTAATTTGTTTCCCCACTTGTGAAAATCAGCGGCTAAACGGGCTAGTATTAAAGGATGTTTTTCAAACGCTTTGTGACTGTTCTACTATATCATAATTTAGATTTCCCCAGACGTATTTAAAATGCATGATGCAGTTAAGGATAATTGACAATCAAACACATTGGATTGGATAGGGACAGTCAATAAAGAATATGGACAGGCTTATGGAGTAGAACCATGTTTGTACAAAACGGGTCTGGGGTGACATGCTGGCATGGTGGTTGACCCACACAGCCACAAAATACACCAGAAAAGCAATCAACGACGTACATAATGAGTGGGGACGTGTGTGTGTGTGTGTGTGTGTGTGTGTGTGTGTGTGTGTGTGTGTGTGTGTGTGTGTGTGTGTGTTAAGCACTGTCCTTCACCCCAGCTGACGCTGTGTAGTGCATGTCAGGGGGGTTCAGAGAGAGTCTCCCTGCCGAATCGATGACAGCCCTCACTGCTGCTCCACTGCTTAAAGGGAGCGCTCACTTGTTGAACACTAACGTGTCAAGTGTGTGTCATTGTGTCTATTCAGCCAACGCTACGTGAAACAGCAGGGTTTCCAGGTTTGTCCCTGTGAGTGATACCACAACCCCCCCCCACCCCCCCCACCCCGATACACTAAACAGTGCACGACAATGCAACAAAGCATATCAGTTGCCATCTAGACTTTGTAAATGTTTATCCACAATATATTTGTAAAAAAAATTGAACACATACATTCCTAAAACACATCTTAAGGAATGCGTCTGTGCAAATAATCAGTTTTTCCGAAAGATATAAACACATTTGATGATGTGATTTGGTGAGCTGAGCTGACACTAGTATTGAGATGTTTCGCATCTCAGAGCTGGAGCAGATTGCTCCTTATCAGCTGGTCTGTTCCCTCGCACGGTGGACCGCTGGTGAATGTGAGGCACTAATTGTATAGCGCTTTGAGTGGCCACAGAGTAGACACGCCGCGTGGAGCAAATTGCATATACACTGAATCACTGAATGGTCTCTCCTTCGATGTAGACAACGTGTACTGCTTCACTGAAACAGTAATAAAGCAATTTGTAGGGGTAGCGAAGAACCATATTGCATACAGTTACCCCATGATAATGCATATACATGATATACATATATATACATATATATATATATATATAAAGATGTATTCACACAAACACACCAACATTAATACTTTATATTGTTCACATATATTGCATTTGGGATCTATAATCCCCTATGGCTTACATTCCCGCCTGGCACTCTCAGCAGGATTTAACACTTAATTAAGACCTATTTGTCTTCTACTCCGTTCGTCAATGTGGTCATTGCAAAACCCCTCACACAGCAGTCTACACTAATGAGCAATATAATGTCATAGATTACGCTTTGTGGAAGACATCGCTCAAAGTGCACCCATACCATTCATCCATTTGTTTTTATGGACACATTTTAAGGCTGTAAACAAGACTTTCTACGAGGAAAAAATTGCCTACCGCATGTCAAATACATCAAAGGGAGTGACAGGTTTAAGCCCTGCTGGTTTTTTAGAGGATTCTTGAAAGCATGCGGTTGCCTTGCTGGGTAGTATTTACCCTCTTGAACTGGCCTTTTTTCAGCGTCAGCGATGGGTGATCCGATGAGCACCTCAGCCTCAGAGAGATGCTGCAAAACTAGTCTGAACACGAGAGGAATATTATGTATTTACGGTGACCATGGCGATACCCACTTTGTTTAACTGATATAATATCTGCCTTTTAATGTTTGTTTATGCTATGATTCAGGAAACATGCCACGGAATGATGAATTCATGCTAAGCTGTGTTTTTTCAGAGTCAGGACTCACACCTCACCCTAAAATATGTCATGGTAAAATGTATTTGTTATTTTGTTGTTTGTCTGTTGTCACCCATCTCCTCAATGTAGACAAGAGTCGAGAATACATCACGTGGGCACCTACGTTACGTATTCTCGACGTGTCAGGCAGAGAGACAGAGAGATAGAAAGAGACAGACAGACAGGCAGAGAGACAGACAGACATCAATAGTGATAGAGAGATAGAGAAAGACAGAGAGACAGACAGGCAGAGAGACAGAGAGCTAGAGGGAGACAGACAGATAGACAGAGAGAGAGAGAGAGAGACAGACAGACAGACAGCAAGACAGAGAGATAGAGAGAGACACAAAAAGACAGACAGAGAGAGACAGACAGACAGACTGACTGATTGACAGATCAGCAGTCCTACCATAGTGCTGGGGGCTGTGGGCGTGTCCACCAGATAGCGTGAGAAGGGGTTCTGTTGGTATTGTTCTGCATAGTCATCCACCAGCAGTCTCGGAATGGCAGTCATAGGTCGAATAACTCCAGGTTTAGTCTAGGGGAAATGAATGAATGAATGCGTGACGACACAGGGCATTACTTCAATGCGTTACTGTGGCCTGAGATTACAGTTCACTGCTTGATCTTAATCTAAATCTGGTGGATTGAATCCAATTTATTGGTCACATACACATATACACAGAAACAATTGTTTCTCTGCATTTAACCCATCCTAGTATTAAGAGCAGAGGGCAGCTATTTTTATATATACAGGGACGGGGTGCAGTGTAGGGGTCTGGTGCCTTGCTCAAGGGCACCTCGGCAGTGCCCAGGTGTTTCGGAGACTTGAACCGGCAACCTTCCGGTTCCCAAGCCAAGTCCCAACAGACTGAGCTATCCTGCCGCCCAGGTGAGGAACACCGTGTTGACACAGAGGACAGATAGGAGATGGGAAATCCATTTGGCACCTTGCTTTCCGTCGATTCCAGGTAGGGTGGGGGCGGGCTGCTGCTTACAGTCGCCTGAGGACACAAAAGGGTTTAGATGAACATGATCCCCTTCATAACGTCTCCCTTGGCATTCCCTCACATCTGTACGATATAAATATTTACCCTGAAATGATGAATAAAACATCAAATATCAAATATGTTGGTGTGAAACACACATGGCTATGTACTCCAGTTGGAGCAACGCCAGAGATCCAGAGAAGTTGCCGGGGTGACCCTTTCTGTTCTCCGTATTGGTGCAACAGAACTTGCGAAATTCGGTGCAACAGCTTGTGTGTGTTGCAAAATAACCGTGGAATAGTAAAAGGAAAGAAGAAAAAGCACCAATTCTTGTTTGGTTTGAAGTGAACAACTAAACGTCTAAGTTTGTTTATCTATGGTAAGACTTTAAGAAAAAAATTAAAGCATCAAAACACAAAGGCATGAAAGCGTGGCGACATGGTCCCTTGCGCTTTTTATAGTATTTATAAAACCATCGCAAAAATGTATCTTCATACTTCATAAAGCACAAAACAGAACTCACATATTTGGTTTCCCGCCCTACGGATCTTCCAAATGAGTTGTGCTGCGTTTGCTGAAAGACACGGAAAATGGGAAAGACGTCAGAGAACATCCTCAAACCAAACCCAATCAGGCCAAGCGTTGCCCAATTTATATTATGCACAAAATCCTCTGATTTTGTTAATGCGAGGAGAGCTTATTTCCTTTTTGAATGACATTTGTTACACATTCCCAGTCCATGGTGAGTCTTAGAAGGAAAACATCATCATTATACATTCATACAACACACCATTTCTGCTTTGAAAACTATTTGTAATAATTCTGTCTCTTGTGTGGTAGAATGGAGCTCACACTGTCAGCTACAATAAATCACAAAATGCCATCGCTGGGAGATGGCCTTTTGCATTGGGTTATGCATCAAAATTGATATTTGAATGCAAAACATGTTGTTTTTTCCACAATCATATATAGTTGGTCTGTTTTTTGTCTGTCTAATTCCTGAGGTTGACGGAAATCCATTTATTAAAGAAAAAAACACATCACACATAATTTTTTTAAAGAAAATCTAACGTAGACCTGAATAAAGAAACAAGACGTGTATTAAAAGTGTAGGTGACATTAAGCAATATAGGTCAGTGAGTTTGTCTTTGAAGTGTCTGTGAATAATTTCGGAGCAGGCCGCCTTGACCAGGCTGTGTTCCTAGTAATTATGATTGTGGACTGATGAATTGCGGAGTTCAAAGCATTCGATGATCACGCCGTACCTTTAGGCCTGCGACCGCGTGACTGGAGTCTCTGGACGGCTTGGCCGAGGACCTCTTACGGGCAGAAGAATAAAACCATCAAACGAATCATTGCTACGTCGTGTACACTTTGTCAAACAGCTACAGAGTTCTAGACCCACTCACTTTGGGTATGGAATCTTCCAGTATCTTGTCAATGGTTGCATACAGCTCCTCTGACTCCTGTCTGAGCTGGGCAGGTGAGCACATCTGGGAGGGATGAGAGGAGAGGATATCAGAGCGGAGACAGTAGTCGCATGAGGGTGGTTTCTTCCAGGCCCTGGAGTCTCATGTGGTTACAGTCATGTCAAATATAGCCCTTAATCACAGTTGCGGTCTTACGGCCCCACATTATACGACACCCCCAACGCTATGCCCTCAAAAGGGCAATGGAGAAAAATTCCCTCAAACACTGGGGGGAAGAAACCTTGAAAAGGAAGGAACACAGAAACCTAATCTCAGGCCAGGACAGAATCAATATGTGTCAATATTTAGAGGCCAAATGAGCTTTTAATAACTGGATTTGATCAGGAAAAAGAAACTGGCAGTGAACATGTGGCCTCGATCACTTGAGGACAGAACATCCCAGCCGTACTTGTTGTGTGTTTTTCTGGATTATTAATGCATGGCATATTGATTCTATGTTGTCTGTATGACATTCAACTCCAAAAAGAGTGTCATCAAGATTGAGAGATCAAAGGCTACATTTCCCTTCATTCTTCATGGCAGTTTAATTAATTGATGAACAAAGTCAGATATGTGGGTCATAACATCAGGAATGATTTATGTGTAATGTTATGATTTAATGATGTGCAGCGCCAGTGTTGCAAACTGTACACACAAGCACATTTCACGTGTACGGATGGTGTCGAAAGGGAGCTATTTCTAAAGCCTGCTGTACTCGACACAGCCCACCTGTGGCGCTGCAGTTTAGCGCAAAGTGAAAAAAGGGAAAAAGCTTCACAGGTGGCATTTAATCATGCATTCACACCCCTGGGCCATGACACTATCCTACCCGCCTCCATGGAGAAGTGAATGGCGGATAATGCAATGATTCAACATGGCGGGGTTAACCTCAGCGTGGGGGTCCTCCGAGATCCCGCATGGGTCGTCCACTTCTTCCACCTGCTTGTCTATCACCTGCCAACGCAAAGGGGTGAAGGTGTGAGGGGGGCTGACGGCTGTGAATGACATGGATACGTTGATGACGGCTTAATGAGAGATCAAGGATAGACTTCCCCAGGGAAGTGATTGCCATAGTATACTCCAGGGGTTGACATTACATTGAAATGTATGCGTATTCAGTATGAATAAGAACGGCTGGCTCCAACGAGTCTTTATCAACGATCAAAGATCTTCCCTTGGGGGAATGGGATATGCTCTTTATTTACTCTTGTAAACCAGAACTCACATCAGGATACATTAATAATTAATACAATTATTTCATTTGTGTTGTATACATCCTGACTGAATGTTTCAAAACGTGGTTGTACAAAAGTATTGTCTTTTCTAAATGGATGATGATGTCAAAAGCTAAATCTAATTCTAAAGCTGGAGGATTGAATCCTCGTTAATGGTCACATACACACAGAGTGAAATGTGTTTCTCTGCATTTAACCCATCCTAGTCATAGGAGCAGTGGGCAGCTATTTTTATATACAGCGCCCCGGGGAGCAGTGTAGGGGTCTGGTGCCTTGCTCGAGGGCACCCCGGCAGTGCCCAGGCGACCTTCCGGTTGAAGTCCCAACATACTGAGCTCCTGCTGGCCCCAACTATTCAGCAATTCATGTTTTTCCTAAATAACACATTTATTTTTAGACCAATTGCCGTGTTTGAGTCAGTAAACAAACATACTGCACAATTACAGGCTTAGCTCACCTGCTGATCCAACAATAAGGTATTTGTGGGAATCGCAGCCAGGGACTTGTAGCTTGACTTTATCTTGTGTGGCTTTGATTCAGCAAGGGAACAGAAGGGAAATGGATGTTAGATGTGAAATGTATTGGATTCTTCAGATCCAAACATCTGCATTCTCCTACTGCGTTATGAAAAAGAACCACGGGAGTTCAGCTGGTTTTTGCTGGTGTTCTTTGAACATAAGTAGCAGCTTGGTTGGGGCTTTGTGTCTATTTGGGGGTCACACTGCAAGAAGAAAAATAAGCAAGCAAGCAAGCAAGCAAGCACACTGCAATCTGGGTTCAAATTAGCATTGGGTGTTTCTGTGGTGTGGCTAAATGAACAGGTTCCCGCGTGTTTCGATTTTACGCTGGTGTTTATGATTGCACAGTTCTAAGAGTTTACTAAGGGTCATGTTCTCTTCTCCCCATATGTCACACAGACTTTTTACATAGAACAAAAAAAAAGCCCACTCACAAAAGAGCAAAGAGCCTCTTTTGAGCGAGAGTTCTTTAGAAAGAAACACGCTTCTACATTTGATTCCGGTTGGCTTTATAGGTGGCTTTTTGCTTTGTGGAAATGTTGCCACCTATACTTTTACACCTCCCGAGTCATGGACGTACACAGCACAGCAACTGTGTCACTCACTTATCTTTGCGCTGGTTGAGGGAAATAGTTCAAGGGAACATTGACATGAAAATGAACGAATGCCACTCTTTTTCACAAAGACACGGCAGATCACTGAAAGCATGTTAGGAACACGCAAGCAGAGAGAGAGAGAGAGAGAGAGAGAGAGAGAGAGAGAGAGAGAGAGAGAGAGAGAGAGAGAGAGAGAGAGAGAGAGAGAGGCAAAGAGTCAATTTGACAGGCAGATTGTCATGCAACCGGCACAAACAGTAGCTACCTTCTTCTCTTTACCCTCCCTGTAAGTGCATTCTGACCTCCCACTGCCTGGTCTCGGAGACGGCGTGGAGCGGAGGGAGGGAGAGGGGGATGGGCAGGGGGTGAGGTCGTGGGCTTGTGAGGCGGGCGAAGGCGAGAGGGTGAAGCGGTCCGGGGTGGAGGTGCGAGAGCTGTTTGGCGACGGCCACCCGGGGAACGCGATGGGTGTGTAGCGCGAAGGAGACAGGAGGCAGGAGGAGCCGGGAGCAGGTGACACCTTGTGCCCGGCGGAACCGCTGCTGGGCCCGGGGACGGGAGTGTTGCCTAACACGGGGAACTTAGACACACAAAGCTTCTGTGGCTCGGAGACGGTTGCCGAGTGTGAGTGTGAGTGTGAGGGTGAGGGTGAGGGTGAGTGAGAGTGAGAGTGAGAGGGAGAGGGAGAGGGAGAGTGAGAGTGTGAGTAGGCTGCGAAAGCCTGGGTGTTTTTCAAGCAGGATCTGGGTTGTGGAGAAACGCAATCAAGCCTGGCGGTGGCAGGGAGCGGCGGGGGACTGCACACCCGCCGCGCCAAGATATTTCCCGCTTCAGGCGAGGAGTGTTTGAGTTTGGTTTGAGCAATTTGTTGAGAGTTGTCATCAAGAGACCTAGGATCAGTTTGAGCACCACAATTTTCCCTGGGGGAGCTGGGTCTAGAGCACCACCAGGGGATGGAGCGGTGGAGGCTCGTTGATGCCGTACCCTCCTGGGGTTTCGCGAGGTCAGCGCTTGCGGCTCTGAGTTGGGATGTGGGGGATTGCGGTGGCAGGAGCGGAACTTGGGCCGGTGTGATCCCGCTCCCTCCTCCTGTAGCACGGTGTGCAATAGGACCTTTAACCGGACGAGAAAACACTGTTTGAAACTTTGGCTCCTTGCCCGCGTGATAACTGCGATCCCAGCCCGATATTTCTGTGGCGCGAGGTCCGCCGCCGTAGCTGTCCTTGATGTGTACGGTTGGCAGGGCGGGGCGGCATCTAAAGGAATCCCAGCGACTGGGACTCTGCGTGGCGGGGGTGTCTGCGGGGGATAAGGGCGAACGGGCCGTTCGTGGGGAACGGGGGCATAGAGGGAATACAGGGGGCAGGCTGGAGGCGGCCGAGCAGGCTGTGCAGGAGGCCAGGGTGATGTGGTTGATGGGCCAGCAGGGGGAGTATGGCCTCTGCAGGGCGGGGGAGAGCACAGGAAGACGGCCCTTCCTCAGGATGGCCGTGAGCAGGGACAGCCGGGTGAGTGGGGGGCGATGGCGGGTAGGGGGGGGAGGCGGGGACTGGGCCCCTACGGACGAGGCCAGGCTCTCACAGGAGGACAGACAGGAGGCCTGGGGCATGTGCAGCAGGCTGGAGCCGGTGGCCAGGGTGTGCCTCCTGACCCTAAGCACGGTGGGGGTGAACATCCCAGAGCGCACCGAGGAGCACGGCGATGCGGCGCGGCTCAGGGACAGCGGGGAGGCGACGTCGGACAGCTGCATGGCCGACCAGCTCTTCTCCCGGTCCCAGCCATCGGAGAACACAGACTCCCGGGAAGAGGCCTGGCTGGAGTACAGACTGGAGAGATCTGCCGTGGGGCTCTGGAGCCTGAAGTCTGACGGCAGCCTATTTTCAAAGACACCCGAGCCGGCCTGGGCACCGGGACAGATAGCGTGACAGTGCTGCTGGGAAAGGCCCTGGTGTTTACCAACAACGGTCTCCATAGGAGCCACTAAGCACCGGTGTGTGTTTTCAACCTGCGGACTGAGCGGAGGAGAGGGTTGAGGGAGGGTGACGTGATCCGATGAACGCGTTGACTAAGGGAGAAGAGAAGGAGAGTTGGAAGGAAGAAAAACATGATAGTAGGAGGTCGACTTGACCGCAATTTACATGTTTTTGTCTATATTTATTTAATCCGATAATACCACTCAGGGGAATTCAATGTAATTCCCCTACAGATTGTATGGCACAGATCTATAACAAACTGTTAGCATATGCTAATTAAAATGAAAAGATAAATCCCCGTCAAGATACGACTTGAGAGAGGAGAGAAACATTGAATTTGGAACTGGAGAGCAAACAATAAAGTGTCTCTAAAGCACTTGAAAGGAAAGGCCTGTCACAATTATACATCGTTTTAAATAACTGCCAAATATAAAGCAATTCATATCTGCCAGGTTGTAGACCATGATCTTCACACATGCATTGCATCATATGCAGGACTAATTATGTATAGTACATATAATCACATTTAAAGGGTAATTAAGGGGACAGCCTAAAGATTGAAATTATCTAACAACAAAGCATTATGATGTATTGTGTGAGGTATATAGCAACCAAAAAAAAAAAAGGATATCTGTGCTCTATTGTATTTAACACACACTATATGCCCACAACACAAAACCCTTCATATTACCACAATATAATATCCATAGCTCTGTGAAGCAATCCACATGTATGAATCTGTCATCCTTTCCACTCCCATCATCATAATGAATGAAAGTACAACTTAAGTCTTGACTCAACTCACACTAAAGTTTGTCCTTTCTTGCGCGGGGCTCCGAGCTCCTCCGTCCATGGCGTGTTTGACGTGAAATACACCCTCTTTATGAGTCCTACCATCCGACATGGCCTCTTGGACGGCTCTGTCCACAGAAAACAGCTGAACTCTGACGAAGAGGGAGAGGAGAGGGAGAGGGAGAGGGAGAGGGAGAGAGAGAGAGAGAGAGAGAGAGAGAGAGAGAGAGAGAGAGAGAGAGAGAGAGAGAGAGAGAGAGAGAGAGAGAGGAGGTAAATGAGGCAAATGTAAACTGGTGGGACAGTAACCCGAGCGAGCCCACGCTGAACTCTTTGCCCAGAATTGACATGTGACTTCCCCCCCCCTTCAGGGAAGTACCGTGACACCCCCCTCCGGGAGGGGGGGGGGTGCTAACTTTCACTAGAACACATGGACACGACACAGGATTCACACGCACCACCAGCACATGTTCCACTGCTGGGATTAGCATGGCAGGGGAGACCCATAGCCAAACGACCATGTGACCATGGCATGCTACCGAACAACCTTGTTGGCGTACAGTGCTCTGTGTTTAACACAATGACAACAATTTGGGTAACAGGTTTCACAAGTGTGGGGTCTGCATTAGGGGGTGTGAATTTTTCGGTATCACACGATTCGATTCGATTCGATTTAGACTCTTGGGGGTCCCGATTCGATTCTAAATTCCATTCTTGATTCAGTGCAAAAGGGTAGACATTCTAGAAGATTGACCGCTTTCTTAGTCCGCTGTGCTGTTTTTATATGTTGTTTTTATATTTAAAAAAGCTATCAACGGGGCAATAACTGAAACACACAAATCAAAAGATAAAAATAAATAAATACATTATTGGAAATCTATTCCAAATCATAGAAGGTAAGAAGCACAATTCTCTCGCTTTTTTAGTACACCCTGAGTCTATATGGCATTGGTGACATACAGAGACCAAGTCACCAATTTATTACCCTAGTCTCCACAATTGGTCATTTACCTTAGTAATTCAAGTGTTCCAGTATTCTGTAATGTTATTCCAGTTTCAACAATTAGCAGCCTATGTAATGACATGATGTTACTTTAAATGAAAATTAATTATCAGGTTTATCACCGGGGCTATTCTTAATCCAACATTCACTTGATTGACATGCAGTATGAAATACAAATATATGAATCCTATGGAGTTATATTATTAAATTGTAAAAAAAAAGATTAAAACCTGGCCAGGTCTTTGTAGCGTGGATTCAACAGGATTCTGCTGCACACATTCCTGCACATTTGTGGACCATACATTCATGCTGCTGAGCTTCCTGCCCTGCCTCATCCCAGAGGCGCTCACATTAGGATTAGGATCTGGGAACTGGGGAAGGCTGCGCAGTACGAATTCAAATTCATTTGGGAACGACAACATGTGAAATGTTTAACAGTAGTCACATAACAGGATGTGATTATTTAAAAACAAAAATGTGGCATAACGGCATAAAATCGTGCATGTCATTTGCAAACGGGCCAAACCACTTATATTGTGAAAGTGGGACTCATTCGGCACCAAGGACAGTAAACAACTGTGTTGTGGACGCTTAAACGTCAACGAGAGGAAGCAGATACAAGATACATATCGACGTTTTATTGGCCATTTGCAACAAGGGAACGCTTACTCCCCATTCCCTCCCGCAGTAGGCGTTTTTAAAACAATACTATTAAAAAAACTATATGCCCAAAAAGAACAATATAGTGACAGAGATTACCACAGCTGCAATGAGAGACAGTGACTACTTTGTATTTTGTCAGGATATAATAAACCATAGCGCTTTGCCCTGCTCGGATGACTTTTATATCACGCACTATTTCTAACATCCGAGCTGGCACTCGGTCTCTGCAAATAGACATTAGCAGCCTGGACAACAGACAAGACAGAAGCTTTAGCATTAAAATAAACAACCTTTGATCGACCTCCCATGACATTGGCTATGAAGGAGGAATATTAAAAAATAGGAGGAAGTAGGCCCAAAGGCAGGGGAAATTTAAACGCCATCGTGTCATAAGGCAATATTCATTAGGAGGGGACTCGGGCAAGTTATCAATTAAAGGTGCAGTACAACACATCTCAGGGGACTAAATTACTGGCTACCATTATTGGCTATGAAGGAGGAAAATTAAGAAATACGTATAGGCGGAAGATGGCCCAAAGGCAGGGGAAATTAAAACGACATGGTGTCATAAATAAGACAACATTCATTAGGAGGGGACCCGGGCAGGTTATCCATTAAAGGTGCAGTACAACACATCTCAGGGGACTAAATTACAATGGCATTGATCAGATACATTGGTTTAATAACACATTCAATAATAATTTCCTCTCGTTTTTTACACATTGTTTCTTTGTATCTAGTGTATCTGTGTGTGGACATGGTCAAATGTGTTGTTGTGAAACTAATCCCTCGAATGAAAATGTTGACCGCCCAAGGCCGGTGGGGGGGGGGGGGGGAGTGACACTGTGACACTTCATTAGTCACTGTTTCTCCTTTGCAGTAGAAAGGCACATAAATATCAACTGCTACATGACGAGCAGTTGGAACAACAGCCCTAGAGAACTGGTGCTACATGACCAGAGAACAACAGTTGGACCACATTACATAACATTACATTACAGTCATTTAGCAGACACTTTTGTCCAAAGCAACAATAGTGTGTTCAAGAAAGATAGTAAAGAGAACAACTTGTCACCAGAAGTCAAAAGTGCATTTCATTCCTAACAAGTCTCCAAGAACTGAACCAGTGCTCAGGTAAAAGTACAATTAGTTGGCAAACAGTAGAACAATATCTAACCACAGCCCTAGAGAACTGGTGCTCCATGACCAGAGAACAGTTGGAACTACAGCCCTAGAGAACTGGTGCTACATGACCAGAGAACAACAGTTGGAACAACAGCCCTAGAGAACTTGTGCTCCATGACCAGAGAACAGTTGGAACTACAGCCCTAGAGAACTGGTGCTACATGACCAGAGAACAACAGTTGGAACTACAGCCCTAGAGAACTGGTGATACATGACCAGAGAACAACAGTTGGAACAACAGCCCTTGAGAACTGGTGCTACATGATCGACAGCCCTAGGGCCGGCAAAAGTTTGATGACGTGTAACGCGTACTGAGTATTGATCATTGTTCATTGCTCATTTGCATAAACTACCCGCATGGTAATGGTACAAACCCTGGTTGAAACCCTTTAAGTTTCAGTTGATCACGCTAAGTGATCAACTAACTTGAAGGAAACATGAGGGTATCTGCTGTGGAATACGCCCCCCTGCTGAGGAGACCTTTGAAGCCAGCTTGCTGTGAGTCAGCCGGAGCAGTTGGTGAGCGTAGCCGGGGGAGCTAGCCTGTCGCCGTATCAACGGATAAAAATAACACCTTGGCCTCGGCCCTCGCATCGTTGGCCCTGGATTATCTTTTTGATTTAGCGTTCTATTGCTCGGCAGAATAGACCACATAGCATAGTTAAAACACCTAGTGGATTCATTTTTACAAGAGGAGAATCTCATTGAAATGATCTCACAGGAATGATCGTAATGAGATGGTAATGATGATGATGATGATGGTCAGGATGATGATGACGACAGCATGCTGATATTTTTAGAAATAATCAAGATAATGAATTACATGGTTATGTTAGGAATATCATTGTATGTAAATATGTACTCATATTCACAAAATGACTCAAGCTTTATAACTGACTCGTATGCACACGCACGCACAGGCACTACGTGGATTCTGCTGTCTTATAACAGACTGCAATAGTAAAGAATACGATGGGTCACACTCACCACTCACACACTCACTCACTCACTCACTCACTCACTCACACAGTCACTCACTCACTCACTCACACAGCCACACACTCACTCACTCACACAGTCACACACTCACTCACTCACTCACTCTGTCACACACTCACTCACTCACTCACTCACTCACTCACTCACTCACTCACTCACACAGTCACACACTCACTCACTCACACGGTCACACACTCACTCACTCACTCACTTCACTTACTCACTTACTCACACAGTCACTCACTCACTCACACAGTCACACACTCACTCACTCACACAGTCACTCACTCACTCACTCACCAGTCACACTCACTCACTCACAATCACATCACTCACTCACTCACTCACACGGTCACACACTCACTCACTCACGCATGCATGCATGCACACACGAATGCGCACTCACTAAAAACAAATCAAAAGCTATCCTGATATATAGCAATATACCGAAGGGTTTTAAAGAACCCAGATAACTGACCAGCAATGTTAATGACATGCGCTGTACATTCATTTGTTCTCCCGGCAGTGCTTCAGGGGCCGTACACTCAGATTATTAATTGGTAATTAAAACTCCAGGCTGAAAAACGTGGAAAACAGAGTGGAAGATGTATGAACGACACCGTGTCCTTTCGTGCACAGTGAAGGATTCATGACTTCAAAGACGGTGATATTACTGCTGCTCGGTCAATGCTAGGTTGGTTTTCTTTTTTCTCCGAAAACACACTGTTTCATTGGAGGAAAGTTTTAAGTCTCAAAACCTTTTGAAACCTTTTTAGCGTTTTTTAAAAGATGTGTTGGGAACGTCCGCATCCACAGTGGCTCAAGGATTTCTTCAGAAGGGTTCATTAATATAAATAGATGTGTCTATATTTGTTGTTGCTGCGGTAATCACGGGAGTAGTTGTAATCTCTTCTTGATACTAATCATAGCCCTCGATCCGTTGCAGTGAGGTCATCCACCCAGCGAAGGCGAACACACACACACACAGACACACACACACACACACACACACACACACACACACACACACACACACACGCGCGTGCCGGTAATCAGCGGAGGTCAAGAAGAAGAAGAAGAAGAAGAAGAAGAAGAAAAACAACAAGCAGAAGAAGAAGCATAGAAGAAGAAGCAGAGAAGAAGAAGAAGAAGAAGAAGGGTAAGTGTCAGATGTCTGTGGAAAGGTAAAAGGCACGACAGAAGAAGACGACCTCGTCGGTATGCACCTTCACTGCCGGGCCACCAAGGATGGTGTATTTATACACTCCTTGTTAAACGAGGGTGGGTGGTACAGGGGGACGGGACTTTTTTATGTTGCTTCACACCACCGCCATTGCTATATACCGCAGATAAAGAAAACGCAGTGAAAGCAAAAAAGGAAATAAGGATAAGAAAATAGGAGGGACTTCACGGCTCTTCTAATGGATGTTGCTGCAGAACTGACGGCAACACCGCACCACCACCATGTCCCCCCCTCCTGTGTGACTAGAGCATGTGCTGTCAAAAGGTCAACACCGGCATTTCCGGCTTGCCACCTTAAGATTCCTGTTGAGTGTTTAATTGCCCAGAGGAGTTGACGGGGACAACACCCCTCACCCAGCCCCGCCCCGCCCCAAAGCCAGACTCTCCCCCTCCTGCTCCTTGGTGTTTGCCGTGGGAATGTGTGTGTCCCACAACCAGTGTGGTGTGACTCGGTTATTTCTCTCTCTCTCTCTCTCTCTCTCTCTCTCTCTCTCTCTCTCTCTCTCTCTCTCTCTCTCTCTCTCTCTCTCTCTCTCTCTCTCTCTCTCTCTCTCTCTCTCTCTCTCTCTCTCTTTCTCTCTCTCATGCACAGTCAAGTCAAGCACTCTATTGGATGTTTTAGTTTTGTTTAAACTAAAAATACAGCGGAAGCTGGGCCATTCCCTCAAACAAACACCCAAACTCAGACTGAGGACAACCCAGAGGCCAGCGGGATCCTCTGATCCTCTGAGGAGATGCAGGAAGTCACAGGGGAAGAAAAGGGAATGCTGTTGTTGTCGTTTGAGATCATTGAGACTGCTAGGAAATGAATGAGACAGAGGGCTATAAGGAAACTGGTGCAAAGGCTGTGAACAAATGAGGAAAATTAAATAACAAACAGTAAACAATGATTCCTTGTGCGGATATCCATTATATACGTATACACTGATACGAGTCCTCTGGTTTTCCCTCACTGCTCTTAACCGTGAGTCGTTTTACGATGGCGTCCTTGAATCACAACGCGGAGCAAGGGACATGAAAAGAAAAACACATTACGAAGTCCTGAAAGGAAAGAACATTGAAATGGAAACAAACAGTAGCAAGGACATTCAAGATTCTTATTTGCCATATGCAACAAGTACAATGGAATGCTTACTCCCCATTCAACACTTAAATACAGTTGCAAGAAAAAGTATGTGAACCCTTTGGAATTACCTGGATTTCTGCATAAATTGGTCATAAAATGTGTTATGATCTTCATCTCAGTCACAACAATAGACAAACACAGTCTGCTTAAACTAATACCACACAAAACAATTTTCACATACTTTTCCCACCCTGCACTGTGAATGTTTGGTGTGTTCAATAAAAACATGAAAACATCTAATTGTTTGTGTGGTATTAGTTTAAGCAGACTGTGTTTGTCTATTGTTGTGACTTAGATGAAGGTCAGAACACATTTGATGACCAATTGATGCAGATATCCAGGTAATTCCAAAGGGTTCACATACTTTTTCTTGCAACTGTACATGTGTGGAATTGTGCAAAAAGTAGTGCAGTGGCTGTTTTGAGTCCAGAAAGTCCAACGAAAGTATGATACTGTATGATAGTGTCCTTGAACCTCTTCTTTTTTGTTTTTGCCTATGGTGATGATCTCCGGTTTGGTTTTAGTTCCACGGACCAAGAAAAGGCATTTGACCCAGGGGGGCACCAATACCCCTGGAAAGTCTAAGAGGCTTCCTGCGTCACCCCTGGTTTCATTGCCATGATCAGGGTGCTCTATAGTGAAGTTGAAAAAGTACTGAAAAGTCAACGGTGGCTTAAGCGCTACAAAGGGCATCAAGAAGATAATAGAGATGGCTTCTACCCCGCGTGTCTTAAAGGAGCCGTACCGCTATTGCCAACAAGCGTGTGACAAACTGCACTGTGGCATCGACTGACCCTCAGAGTGACAACACCTGTACAACTGACTTATCACTCACTGTCATACTTATTTTGCTGGACTTTCTGGACTCATTACAGTGACTGCGCTGTTCTGCACTGTACTGCACTGTATTGGTGATGCTGCTGCACTACTGGCACTTTGAAATGCATTTTGCACAATTCGCCATATGTATATACTGTATCATCCATCAGTCACTTTATTGTTATTTTATTGTGCATAGTATGTTATAGTATAGGGTTGTTTATAGTATATAGTACTGTGTCGTAGGTAGTATAAAGTGTTGTTTATAGTATAGTATAGGATTGTATAGTTAAGTATAGTATAGTATTGTTGTTGAAATTCATACTGCAGGAGGGAATGGGGAGTAAGCATTCCACTGTACTTCTTGAATCTTGAATCTTGACTGGTGGGAATATTGCGGATGCAATGGGGTGGGGTACCAAACTGGAGATCTGCTCTATTTGCCTTGTGATTACGCTTCTTGCAAGCCTATGGGATGCTTTATCAGGAGAGGAACAGGAACTTAAAGACAGAATCTGATCAGAATGACACTTTTCCAAGGATGGCCTTTAAGGCCAACAAGGAAGGCTCAGCGAGGAAAACCTTGCCGAGCCCTCTTCTTGAGTTTGGGAGTGGATGGCACTGGACTGTATTCATGGGAAAAGGTATGTCTTAAGTGTGTGTCAAAACTTTGAACAAAGAAAAAACTAAAGACTAGAAAGGACAAACCATGGAGAGAACATTTAAGAGTCAAAGGACAGGCAAAACCTGCTTGGGGCACGTTGCACAAGCCACTAATAACCGTGAATCCCATTGAGGATCTACATCACTGTTCTACATGGGATAATTGCAGTGAATGCTTGCATGTCTATGTTAACCCTGCAGTTTCAGATAAATGCCTGTTTTGTTCATGTACAGAGAAAGAGAGACTATATTTTATATTGGTGCACGTTGCCACCGATATTTACACAGCTTTGTTATTTTTTTACCTTTCATATGGAAAGACAAAATCTACTACAGCAGAACACAGAAAGTAGTTAAGCAAAAGAGTGTGTTTTCACACTCTTTCAAGGAATTGGTAAAAGCGAGGATTTTACTATTTATTTAGGTATTAATAAGCAAGTATGAAAAACATGAAGGATCTGGATTCTGGGGTCTTGGGATGTTGACAGTGCTTTCTTCTCTTTAGTTGGTGGTGGGATCCACGTTTTTACATTATAGAAGCTTAATTAGCTAGCTAGAATTCAATCATTGAAAAAATGTTGTAATAGAGTTCTGCCTTTTCCTCCCCCTTGCAGTATCACCCATGACGAGTGTAATGTGACTTGGTTATTGCTTGTGGGTGCAGTCTCTCTCTCTCTCTCTCTCTCTCTCTCTCTCTCTCTCTCTCTCTCTCTCTCTCTCTCTCTCTCTCTCTCTCTCTCTCGCTCTCTCTCTCTCTCTCTCTCTCGCTCTCTCTCTCTCTCTGACTCCCCCACCCCCTAAATCACTGCCTTAGACAAGACCACCCCACACAGTGTCTCTGCAGAGACGCTGATATGCAGAAAACTGACCCATTAGCAGTGGCGGCATGCTTTACATACAAGATGTCACACATTATTATATTACAGGGCACCGGTGGATGGGGAACACTGGAGCACATTTTTTGTGGCTCACTTCTCTTCTGCCATTTCACGGTGCGAGTTAGAACATCAACAACAACCCTGTGTCCCTGATTAAAGAGTTTAGCGGCAGACAAACACAAACCCTCTCTTCGACGAGACGAGAGGCTGTGCAAATTGAACTGCCTCTGCCAGCTGCTCTTTCCCAAATGAAAGTGAGGGTGCTGATAGTCAAGTCAACACACAGTAATTGTACTGAAAAGCATCAAAAACCTGCCTTTATTTAGTCAGATCAAGTGTCTGTTTACATTCCAATATCTTACATAGTTGAAATAAAATAATTGTAATAATAAGAATAATATTAGTAATAATTTAAACTGCACAAACATCCCTAATCTGTGTTTGTGTGTAAGGACATTATATTAAGATTTGTATCAGCATGCATGGGATATAATGTTATTAGTGGTGTGGTTTTGTGTGTGTGTGTGTGTGTGTGTGTGTGTGTGTGTGCGTGTGTATATGTTGGTGCATTTGGGGACAGGGCGACTGGGAGGAAGTGTTAAGTGTGATAAGAGTGCAAGTAATCTCTTTCCCAGTTCTATCTCCAGACTCAAACAAAAAATGTACCCAGTCCCACAACCTTCCCTCATTTTGCAGATATTAAACCACGTCTTACCTCTCTCAGATGCTCTTGCATGTGCTCGCCATTCCAGTTTTCAAGTGTGTTCTCATCAAAGCAACGTTCCAGTCCATCAATACATGGTTCTGTCAAAGACTTTATTAGGGATAGAGTATAGAGGGCATTGTGTTCCTTCACATCTCAGTATGTGTGTGGCTTGTACGTTGTTGTGTGCATAGACTAGCGGCCTTTTATAGCCGCATAACATCCATAAATAGCCAGAGAGACAGTAGGCAGCCCTCTGGGCAGTGATAACGATGTTCCCACTGGTAGCTGTATCACACTATCAATTCCAAGGGGCCATTGCTTTTGGTTTACTTGTTAAGAGTTGTGAAGAGCAAATTATATATTCTTAGAATGTGGCACATTTCCATATATCATATGTATATTGGCACAGCACAGTGTTTTCTTAGTTAACGTCTGTTTTACGTACATTGAAGTGCTGCAACGAGAATAACCTTCATGTTCAAGTGCATGTTCTGACAGTACGGCATTTAGAGAAAAGCATCTGGATCACGCCCACCTACAGACGTAGTGATTACCAATCACTACGACCAGACAAGCAATGCAACACACAGAGCAATGTATTTCTCTCACGTAAGTGCATAACACAAAGCATACATATGAATTATGATAGCTTTGGTCTTTTTTTTAAAATATTATTTGCATACATAGGCATAAACACAACCCAATCTATGATTTCACTTCAATTTCGTCATTATAATATAAATGATCATCTTCAGCGTACTTCTGCATTCAACTCAAATGTACATTGTGCTCTTTCCTATCGCACCCGAGTCTCGTACTCGCAAGGTTATAATCGTGGGTGTACGAGACTCAATACGAAGAGTGTTAGATAACGTTAAATGGGCTATTCATTTGAATGGATACTATTGAACATATTGTATTGTGCGTTATGCAGCCTCGTTTACAGGCATTTAATTGGACGGTTGTTAGTCCCTGTTAGTGATGTGTCGGTCGCGAACGAGCCGGCTCAAAGAGCCGGCTCTTTTTAGTGAACGACGGGAGCCGGCTCGCACGCGCGAACGAGCCGTTATTGATTTATTTGTTACCGGTGCTCCGCGTACATGCAGTGACTAACTGTCGCGCGCATGCTGTGCATCACGTGAGGATAGATAAGGAGGAGGGGCGGCGCGTGCTCAGTGCTGATTGCTAACAGAGGGAGAGGAGAACACACGGGGAAGTGTCAGTTTGCGTCGCGCTAATAAGATGTGTGAAAGTAGGAAAATAAGCAGCATTTGGCTGTATTTTAACAATTGTGCAAACACAAAGGGAGAATTTGCAACATGAAGCTCTCATATAGAGCAGGGTCCACAAACCACCTCCACAGGCACTTGAGAACTGTGCATCCAACAGTTCAGTTGGAAGAAAAAAGGCAGACTGCCTGCTTCTGCCAGTGGTCTACTCCACCTGTTGCTGCTGCAGCTACAGGATCTACCCCCCATGCGTCAGGTACCCAAACACCAACAGCTACACAGACCTCAATAAGCCTATATCAAAGGCAATGAATGACCCCAGCTAGACAGAACATAGTGGATGAAGAATTGGCCAAAATGATTGCAAGTGATTTCCAACCATTTTCCATTGTGGAGGACAAGGGATTCTGAAGCTTCACACAGGCTCTCAATCCAATGTATGTTTTAAAACAGGGCAGATAATAACAGAGAGAGTAAACCGGATCAACCCTCTAAGCTGAGGCACTTGGTCTTCCTCAATGCCAATCTGCCCTGAAAAGAAGAAGAAAAGGTTACAGTTTGATAGTTGACGGTGGTAAGTTAATTAGAGACTGTTTTATACTGCTGTTTTGCACATTACAATACATTTATTTTTATTATGTTTTTTTTTATGATAGAGACTGTTATTTGCTGCTGTTTTTAGCATTGCAATATATTTATTTTCATTATGTTATTTATTTATGATTATTTATATTTTTTAAGATTTTATGTCAGCTGTTGCTGTCTTTTGTTCTATAGTTTATACTGAAATAGAGCCCTGCTGTTTTGTTAGGGCTTTTTGTTTAAATAAAAATGTCAAATATACAAAAATACAGTAGCTGTCCTTTTTTTAAACGTCTATGCTTAAGTTGTTCTAGGTGTTGCTATCTGCTTTGTGTAGCGTGGTTCTACAAGCAAGTCAGTGCATTCATTGGGTGGTATCAGAGTTACAAGGGTCTGGAAATGCAATGAAAACAATTGGCCACAGCTAATCATTTATATTAAAATTAAAATGTTGTACTTTTGAATACTTCAGTACAAAGGATGTATTGAATAATTTAAGTGATATATGTGTACACATATAAATAATTAGTCAAAATAGGGCTAAATTTGATTGAATTCTAAAAGGTATATGTGGTAAAATAGAAGAGCCGTTTGAGAGCCGAAAGAGCCGGCTCTTCTTGGTGAGCCGAGCCAAATGAGCCGGCTCACTCAAAAGAGCCGGAATTCCCATCACTAGTCCCTGTGCAGACCCCTGAAGTGACCGTGTACTGCGCATGTCTGTAATAAACTCTCTCTCACCTCCGACGCGACCCTGAGTGGATGCGTGTTTCTTGTGCTGAGACAAACCCGCTGATTAATGGATAACGTAACAGATACAAATGTCTAATTCAAATTAATAAAAGGTGAAGGCTGTTCGCCTAGAGAGTGTGTAACTTCTTCCGATTTTTCTGATGACTTTCTGTGGAGATAAAAATAAATAAAACATGCGACATATGATATTAATATTAAAGAGATAGGACACCCCCCCCCCCCTCCTTCTGCAATCCCAGACATGCTCGGCCTGTCAGGAACAGTGCGAGTGTGAGTGCACAGCCAGCGAGCGTAAGGCCATAGAACAGACACGTCTAAGCACTCACTTCTGCTTTCTTCAATGGCAATACGACAAAGAAAAAAAAAACGGAATAGGAAATCTCAACGCCTCAACGACAGCGCCAACCGAGCGCCTCGCCGCGTGTTCCCGTCCATAAGGACTTATGAAGTGGATCCCGACAAGCCAAGTCTATTTACTTGCAGGTTGGCAGCACGTTTCAGTGCCCTCCCACCGCACCCTCCTCTATAAACAAGTGAAAGCAGACCTCTAGACTGGATGCTAATCCTCTAAGTACACCACATTCTTCATTCCCGTCACAGCTGCTCTTGTCCCTTCAAATCCAGCCCTGCCCCCCCCCCAGAAGGAGAAGCATAGTGGGGTGATGCAACGGTACTGGATTTTCCTTATCACTATTGAGTGGTAAAACCCTGACTACTGCACGAGGTCAGAGCCGTAAGAGGCTAGAGTATATGCATCAAATGTGAATAAATCAGACAATTAAGACGTGTTGATGGTATCTTTGTGAAAGTCGTGGTGTTAAATGTCCTTGAAATGAGGCTACACGGGGGAACATTTTATAATTAAACAGACAATCCATGCAACTTGGTTTAACTCCAGTAGCTATCATTTATTTTGCGATGCCACATACAACAACCCATACAGCTTTATTCCTGCTTTGCACATACAAATTGTGATTATTTTCCATATGAGTGGCCAAATACGATTCATAAAAAGAAGAAGAAGAAAAAAAACCCTCTTCCCTGTTTTCTACCAACACTTTCTACACTGATCTGTATTTGAATACGTCGGTAACGTAGAATTAATGGACTCAAAGTATACAGCCGGTGCATCCAGGGTGTATCATTGGACGCTGCTGGGTTTTTTTTCTTTCGATTTTTGCAGGAATCTAGTTTTTGGGGTAAGCTACTATGATGATCAGATAATCCTGAACACCGTGATTTACCGACCACCACAGCCAGATGCTACCCTGCCCGGAAGGAAGCCCGGGGCCCCTGTCCAGAGCCAGCCATGGAAGGAGGGGTCGTCAGCGAGCGCCTGGTGGTCGGGTTAGCCACGGAGCCAGGTCATGCATTGCCCGAAGAAGCAGCGTGGACACTTCCATCTACGGGGAGAACTGCTGGGGTCGAGTGCACTGAAGGCAGGGGGCCTCGACGGACCAAACCCAGGTGGCAGAGACTGGCTTTGGGGACGTGGAATGTCACCTCTCTGGGGGGGAAGGAGCCTGAGCTTGTGCGGGAGGTGGAGCGCTACCAGTTAGATCTGGTGGGGTTTACCTCTACACACAGCATTGCCTCTGGAACCAAACTCCTGGATAGGGGTTGGACTCTGTCCTTCTCTGGAGTTGCTCGGGGTGTGAGGTTTCCGGGTGGATGTGAGGATACTCACAGGGATAGGGGATAGGGAAACTTGGAGGGGCGAGATTGGGATATGAACCGGAGTGGTGTTTTGTTATTGGACTTACTGTGCTAGTCATGGATTGGCCATAACAAACACCATGTTCAAACATAGGGAAGTGTACATGGTACCAGAGTACCTTAGGCCGAAGGTCAATGATCGATTTTGTTATCCTGTCACCTGACCTGAGGCCACATGTCTTGGACACTCGGATGAAGGGATGGGCAGAGCTGTTAACTGATCACCACCTGGTGGTGAGCGGGGTCAGATGGCAGAGTCTCTGGACAGGTGCTGATGAACTGGGAACGTCTGGTGGGCCCCCTGGTCTGGTGGGCGTCCGGGAGACCTTTAACTCCCAACTCTGGCCGAATTTCTCTGGCATTTCTGTGGAGGCTGGGGACATTGAACCAGAGTGGTCAGTGTTCAAAGCTGTGGTTCAGAGCTGTGGCCTCAAGGTCATTGGTGCCTTGAGGAAGGAGGCCTTCTGAGCTACGTTATCCCTGGAAACTCTGGAATTGGTTGCAAGGTATCAACAGGCCAAGAGGCTAGCAGCCTCACCCAAAGCAGCGGGTTTGGGAGGACTTCCAGTCTGCACCAAAGCGGTTCAGGATAACTGTCCGGCACCTTAGGAGGCGGAAGCAGAGTTCCTTCAAAGCTGTTAACAGTAATGGTGGGACACTGCTGACCTTAACTGAGGGGGTAATCTACTGTAGCTCTGCCTCTACAGTAGAGGCAGAGCTGGAGGATGATTGGCGGAAAACATCAATCTCGCTGGAGGAAGTCCTCCGCTGGAGCTGCTATGTCCACGACCTGATCCCGGATAAGTGGATGGATGGATGGATAGATAGACAGTCAATTGTTTTTACTTATGTATTGCTTTATATAAAATGTTATTCATTTACATTTACATTTACATTTAGGGCATTTGGCAGACGCTTTTATCCAAAGCGACTTACAAGGTGTACATTAGTTGAAGCAGACAATAGCATAACACTGGGGTACGCAAACATATAAATACAGCAGTTCACAAGTATTCATATTGACAAGATGAATAACACAATTTCGTACTGCTAGGTCACCTGCTTAAGTAGCTGTGATAAGAGCGTGTTAACAACATTAAGGACATACACTTGCTAACATATACAACATGCTAAGAGCTATTAATGTCAGGACTTAAGCAAGTTTAGGGGTTTCACAAAGGAGAGTCCAGGTGGACTCTGAACAGGTGGGTCTTGAGTCTCTTGCGGAAGCTGGCGAGGGACTCTGCCGTCCTGACATGAGACGGGAGTTCATTCCACCACTGTGGGGCCAGAGCCGTGAAGAGCTGGGTTTTGGACGAGCGATGTTTGGTTGACTCTATTCACACAAGAGCATTATTCCGCAACCATCATCTCTTTTAATTCACATGTTTTTGTACTTACGTTTGAGAAATAATAAGCCTTTTACTGTATTGTTAATGCAGGGTAATCTAATAATAGTAATAACTTTTCTTTCATAATGTATAACTATAGCAACAGGGTCGGACTGGGACTAAGAAACCCATACAGTTCCTCAATAAATATATTTGAATGTATAATTAGCCTTGAGACGCTGTTGCCTTTTCTTTCTTTAGAGAAGAAAATTAGTCCTTCTAAACTGTTGGAGAAGGGCTGGCTCTGGTGGTAAGCATTCCATCATACTTCATCCAAATCTTGACTCTTGAATGGGAAAAAGGAAAACCCCAAGAAATGGAGAATAGCATGCAGATAATGTGTATACTCTGCTCACCAAAAACGACAATCATCATGGCCTCCATCACATCTGCACTGTGTACATTCTCCCATCCCCCACCTGGGTCTACATACAAGATACAAGACAACGTCTTGAGACAGACCCCTGCATTAACAGCCCCACCACACAATCATCGACTGCATTTGGGGTCTGGCTTTACCAGTGGCAGCATTGCTGCCGGAAGATTGTTACCCCCAAAACAATCATTAATGGCTCTTGGTTGAAGAAAAAATTGTGTGCCGGGGGCAGCACACATTTTTCTTCCGGGAAAGTTATCAGGAAAGCTAAATTGCTGCAAAGAAATGAAAAGAGTCGATTCCCAGAGCAACCAATTGGTTTTTTTTGAGAGGCGATCTGCCGGCACAGTGATTACTAATTACCAGTGCTGCCTTGCATCCAAGAAGGCTGCTTATAAAAAAAAAACAAGCATGCTTTGAAACAAAATTGTATACAAAATGATCAGACAGGTCGGTAACTTTTTCTTAAACCTTTTTGCAGAAACAAACAAACATATTTTCCAAGTGTTCCTAATACAGATCTCATGGACCACCACCCCACAACAACCACACACACACACACACACACACACACACACACACACACACACACACACACACACACACACACACACACACACACACACACACACACACACACACACACACACACACACACACACACACACACACACACACACACACACACACACACACACACACACACGATGAGGCCTTTGTGAAGGTTCATAAATGTTGGGAGGGCTTCACCACGTCAATGGCCCCTGACAATCAAGCATGTGGAGTCAGTGGGTCGCAGCCCATTTATAGCTCTCTCTCTCAGCACGGCAGCTCCATTGTGGAACTTCTCACTGCAGCTTTTTTTTGCAAATGTATTGCAGTAAACTCCGGAAAATATGCTCCATTAATGCAATTCAGTTTGGCCCGTGCTGATCAATGATGGGAAAAGACAACGAGAGGAAAACCGATTTAGATGTTTTGCAACATAACCAAATTAAAAAAAAAGATCTACAGACATTGGTTGCGATTTCCGCTTTGTACGTTCTATGTTATTCTGTCGATCACGGTGGTGGCAATGTCCCCGTCTCTCGGGTGCTACCCTTGGCCATGAGGGAGTTACATAATATTGTTTAAAAGACGAGGGGGTTGTCGTTCATCGAATAACCAATCAGTACTGGACCCGGTGTAATTTCCCTTTCCTGTTGTTTTTGGACGCAAATTCCGGACACACAAACCACATTCTATGCTGCTGCTGTTGTTGTTATATTTTTACAACACTGTCCTGCATGGTCCGCCTGCGTGGTTCCAACCTATTTGTATAGAAAGATGGCTGTGGGGGACATCTTTTGTGCCACTGTAAATATAGCCTACAGATAGGTAACATGGTAACTATGGCAAAATGGCAATTCAATGAATCAAACTGACATGCGCTAAAAGCAGAACTATATAGAGATACCGAATGGTGACGCCACATTGTTTCACAGCCATTCAAAAAAAAAAAAGTGCAGATCATCAGGAGAGGTCACAGGCTGAGGAAGCGCTGAGGTCACGGTGGATAGAAAGGGCTCTTAAGGCTAGCGGGCTGGATGCGAGTGTCCGCTGCATCAGAGTGGGCCAGCAACGGCTCTCCTTGGGCGGCACGTGACCAGGCCTCCACATCCTCGTCGGACGCGGAGGGATGAGTCAGGGTAATCCTCGGTATCTGGTGGGTGATTGGTAAGCTTTAGAAACAATTTTCTGCTGTGCGAAGGTCAAACAAATTGGAATGAGCGGGAATCATTGACTCAAGGAGGTCATGACAACCAGCCAGCTACTCGCTCGCTGAACCGGCGATCAAATGAACCATTCCCTCGATCTTTGATGTGAGTCAAATTCACTCAGTGAACAAGAACACTCAGTGAATGAGAAGCGATTAAAAAAAGAATAATGAGGATCACAACTCCAAAGGTTCGGAACGTTTAAATTCTTTAACATGTTTCAACTCGAAGGATCCCATACTGTGAAAATAATTGGACCCGCCCATCACCATTCCAAATATGGCTGTGGCCTTACGTTGGTAAAACATTAAACCAGAAAAAAAGTTCTCTCTCTCTACGCTTTGGCCGAATTCTGTGCAATTGCAAAACATAAAAGCCTTTCTTGCAGATTTCTGTCAACATTGCTACTGAGTCTATTTCGGATAAACAATATTTATATTGCTCCGTTCATTGCTACGCTTTCCTTTGGCACCACAGTAATTTTTCAATTTTTTCCATATTTATTAATTTGGCAGACTACGGCTGCTCCTTGTTCCTCACCAACCGAAACCCCCTCCCCCTGGACTGGCACTGACTGGACATATAATGGTTATATTCTTGGAAAAAGGCTTTCAATGGGATCAAGGCCAGACCGATCTGCAGAGAGAAACAACATGCTAACTTTGAATGGTAATGGTAAATGGACATTTATATAGCGCTTTTCTAACCAATGGTTACTCAAAGCGACCGCTCTACCTCCTGAGCTACAGTGCCGCCCAATGGTCTCACAAGGCTATCATTTATTCTCCTTGCTTGTCTGTTGCTGGACTCTGGACTGTTGACTGAAGAATAAAGGTAGTTCGATATTGGCTAGCTCACCGGATGCTATCCGACAATGGTTGGTAGTTTGTGTGGGTGTGGCCTCTGTTGATTGGTTTTAGGTAGAGGCTGGAGTATAAATGAAGGTGCACCTTCATTTCACTCACTGAAGGTGTCAAGCCAAAATGCTGTACTGCAATGTAAATGTATTATCCTCCGTTTATTTTCTGTGTGGATTTAACTTTTTTTGAGGCTGGCGGATAATACATTTTATACAGGTGGGCATGTTATAGTTTTCCCGAGAATAGCCTTTATCAGATCGGCCTATTGTTTAGAATAAAGTATTCATACTTTAAATTATTGTATGATTAAATCAAATTGACAAATGTGATTCCCTTGGAGACATAATATTAAAACCATCCGTGAATTGAAAAATAACATGAAAAAAACGAGATAACCAAATAACATTTTGATGAAATGTCTCACCGTCACGGTGTTTTTCTCCACTTGAAATCGGTTTCTTGTGGTCCAAGCATCGGGCTTCCACTTTGGGGCCATCTCTAAATCAGACTGGAGCGCATAACACGCGTAAAATAAACGCTTTAGGGAAACCAGATGAAGGTGGGGTGTGTGTGTGTGTGTGCATGAACACAAATATTAGATTTATAAAATTGTAGGATACTAAATAATATATTGTGTTTGGTATCGTGGCTTACCACTTACATTCCCATTACAAACGACGGTGTCTATCTTCACGGGCGCCTTGGGCATTTGGCATCCCAAATCACCACCGTGGTGGTGGTGGTGGTGGTATCGCAGTTGGCTCAACTTCACACTCGGATCACTCAGCTCGACGGGCGGTAGGTTCTCCCTCAGCACTTTCATCTTGACGTAGCGTCCTGCGTTCCTGAGCGCATGGACCGCGTCGTGGTGGGCCATCCCCTGCACGTCGAGTCCGTTAACCTAGACGAGCGTGGACGGACAGACACACGACACTTCAGGGCATGTGGGAGCTTAAAGTTCAGGGTGGTATCGTTAACCCTTGGCAACCTTGGTGTGTTGCCCCCACACGATTTTAAACACCCGGTCTATTTAAAGGCCAATATATATGTATTAGAACGACATTACAACGATTGCTTGTTTGGTATAGCATTTTATTTCAAGTAGCCTATTTCACTGGCCCCTAGCTCGTGTTAGGATGCTCTCTAGGTAAACATTGTAATTATCTTGTAACTCTTAGTAAGACATTCAGAAGTTAGTCATGCCAATGCTTGCGGTGCTCGCTCTTTATTGCAACGCCTTACCCTCTCTCTTGCTTCCACTTAATAACTGCAAAAATGAAGGACTCTACTGCCATCTAATGCTCAGTCATGCACATAATTATGTACATGAACAAGTCACATCTAAGGAGGATGTCATATATAATAATAATATATATATATAATATAATATATTATATATATATATAGCAGGTATAGAAGACCTACAAGCCCTATAGCAGGTCTTGTAGGTTAGGTCTAGGTCAAATCATGTTCCTGAAAGTTCTCTTGAGTCTCAAGCAAACTCCTATGGTTCCTCCTAGACACTTGTCCACCGTCAGTTTTGACTAGTGAATGATCTATCATCTGGGACTCACTTGTTTAAGAACAGTCGCCTTTCTGTTCCAGGTGTTAAGATCCTCAATTCTCACTGTCTTTTTCCAGAAGAGTTTCCAGTCTCCTGGCTGTTTTGTCATCGTTTGTCTCTCGGTTTCAGCTTGAGCTCTTTGCCGTTTTGTTATTGTTCTCAGATAGAATGTGTGGCCATCTGGTACACAGGAGATGCTCCCCATGTAAAACGGTGCAGCACGGTAGCACTATGAAGACATATATACGGATCACACTTTCCATTGACAATCTGTACTCCCTAGGTGGTTAAAACACACTCAGATCGGCTCTGACTGGATAGAACTGTAGGCCACGGCCTTTTTTACAACCCATCTCGGATTGGTGATCACAGCCTGCAGGGCCGTGTCGGCCAGAGTCTCTTCCGTCAGCCTGCACATCTTACAAAAAAAAACCCCACGAAGAAACATCTTTTGAGGCATCTGTCGACAACCTCTGTTCTTTTTTTGACGAGTCAAAGAACATTAGGACAGACTCAGTGGAAAGAGTCTGTTTCAGTCGTTTTCATTCCATTCCATTGGTTTTCAGTCCATCCTGTGGCAGCAGCTCTCTGAGATACGCCGTGCTAGAGGACAGATTTTGGAAATGAAGTTGTCCAGGAAGTTAATCTTCCCCCTCGACACACAGGACTCCCGTCTGATGAGCGGATCGTGGCATCTCTGCCGTCTGGCTCCACGGCCCCCTAAATGTAAATGATAGCTTTTCACCTACAAAGGTGATCTCTCTCACACTCACATCAAACTGGCATTATAGTTTTTATTACTCTTCAGCCCACTCTCCCGGATTCTCTTCAAGAGTTTCATAAGTCTTTCGTCAGGTCAACATTGCCGAATGGGAGCCAGAGGAAAAAGGGTACCCTCGGAGGTTGCATTAAAAGGTGCAGTACTTGCTGCTTTCAGCATCAATCTGTATCTGCCAAAACCCATGTGAAGCATTACATTTTCTGGAAAAACTTGCACCAGCCATCTCACTGGCAATCCCTCTTTTTATATTCTCCTTCCTCATTCATCCTTGCACAGGTGAATGAGTTGACAGTCTGCTGGTTGTTCAACCCCGGTCAATGACCCCCCCTGACTGAGTCATCCGGTCCAGCTCCCTCTCCAGGCTGGTTCGAAGAGCCACTAGCAGCTCTTCTGGGGGCGTGAAGCACAGGCGTGGCATCACTCTTGAGTTGAGGTTTTGTAGGTGAAACGTTGTTGAAAGAAGGTGGATCTGATAAATCCTCTTGACCACTAAACTAGTTATGTTTCCTAGGAGTGACCATCCATGAGGAGGCACCACAAATTGTGCGGCTTTTCTTTTACACTTCCCTATCAATTATATTGGCTGTTTATTATATGCTGTGGTACTGTATTTATCGTTTAGGGCTTTAACTTAATTCTTCTCTCTCTCTCTCTCTCTCTCTCTCTCTCTCTCTCTCTCTCTCTCTCTCTCTCTCTCTCTCTCTCTCTCTCTCTCTCTCTCTCTCTCTCTCTCTCTCTCTCTCTCTCTCTCTCTCTCTCTCTCTCTCTCTCTCTCTCTCTCTCTCTCTCTCTCTCTCTCTCTCTCTCTCTCTCTCTCTCTCTCTCTTGAATCACTAAGATCATAGTCTGTGTCACTGAACACTGTGCACTTTGTATCGTTTCTTTTTGTCCTTAGCAAATAAAACATGTTTTAAAAATCAAAAATGTTTGCGTTAAGTTGTTGGTAAAAGATGCATTTCGAGCATGTTTTTCTGTAAGCAGAACACCACACCGCTTGCAAGTCGTCCTTATTGCTGAAGTTGGTGTGTCACTGTCCTCTTACTGATTTGGCATCCGCTGCCTCACCAACGTGACTGGCTGCTTAATGTGCATCTTCGTCAAAATTCTTCACATGCCGTCTCACTAGCCTGGCCTATTGTTGCTGCTTTTTCCAATGCGACTTCCATTTCCCTCAATAGCTCCAATCCTCTTGTCATTAGTTCCATCTATTTCCTTGTCTTCTGTCCCTTACAGGTGAGGGAACACAAAAGAGTTGAACACTTCTAGTGCTTCGGTGCTTTCATCTGCATCTGAAGTCTTTCCACTTCCACAGCAGCAATACACAGCTGACATCGCTGCTTCAAAGTCCTACAGCGAGTTTGCATCCACATCCCAGTCAATTTCAACGGACCTGGAGGTTTTATAGCATACATTTACTTCTAGTGTGTCACTTCTGCTGATTAACAATCAATATTAAAAACCCATGTCCTGGAACCACGTGATGTTATTGTATAATTATTCAACATTATAAATGATCAGAATTATTATTATTACGTATTAATTATATACGATTATCAATAAGACATTTGTAAGTTAGTAAAGCCAATGGTAGGGGCCCTAGTTCTTTATTACATGTCCCTCGCAACACCTTACTCCTCTCTTCTACTTAATTACTGTGTAAATAGGAAGAACTCTACTGCCACCTAAAGGTCTAGTGATATAGCCTAGCTATAGAGAGGTATTGCAAAAACTATCTCAACTGTCTCAAAGTAGTTCGTAAAAAGGGAGGATAGTCAAAATGTCTGTGTATAAAACATAGTCAGTGCAACATAACATGTATGTGACACTGTTGTGTCAGTCCCAAGTGCCAGTGTCAGTAAGACTCGATATGTACATTCAAGTATAGTCTCCTCTCCCCAACCTCAAGCAATCTGTCTCCAACGTGGACCCCGGCCTTATCGGAAGGACCTCCTCCAGAAAGCCTCGAAATGAAGATGCCCTGAAAGAAAAAATTAGTCAAAATTTGCTAGGATTAGACCATGATGCTTCTTTTGCAAGAGTAAACAGTACAACAAATCCATGTGAATATCACAGTGGAACATTATTTTTATTTTTTTAAGCTAAAGCCTTATTGGTGGCTATGCTGAATTGGTGCTTACATCGTCCTGTTCTCTGTAGGGCAGAGAATCTTTCCCTCCAGCGATGCTGAGGCCCAAACCGCTGCTCTGACCGCACACTTTGATCTGTAACTGCAAGGTTTCAACCCTTCTAAGACAACTTTCAGTGTCTTTGAAGGGGACTTCAACTTCACAGCAGGATGCAATCATGCTACTTCAGAGCTCAAACACAACAACAACTACAACCAAAAGAGCTCCAACAGCTCCGGTAAACATTTTGAGAACCACAGTATATCAAGGAGTGAAGATATGATATTACTCTTAAAGGCACTTGGGAGTCGGATGGTTCTTGAGGTGCTGTGGCGTGCTCTGCTCTGGGAGATTGGTACACCTGGTCTGACATGGAGGAGGAGGAGGATGAGGAGACCTCTAGGGCCATAGAAAGATCTCCATAGCAAGCGGGTCCCATATCAAGAGCTTTGAGTCTGCGTAGCTTCCTGTCCTCCCGAAGGTCCCCGCTTTGGCGGCGAAAAGTGTGCGTTGTGTCGCTCTCTGAATGATTGGCTCTGTCCTGAAGAGCGGGAGAGGGAGGCTGGTTACCTGTGGTGGTTCCTCAGAGAGGAACACTATCAGAGCTATGGGGCTAAACTCATTCAACTCGCATTCAATACACTCATTTCTATACAAAAAAATTATGATTTTGTTTACAAAAAGAAATAAAGAAAGAGACATTTAAATCATAATTCAGGCAACAATGATTTGCAGTAGATTACTTTACGAGGCCTGTATATGAAAACAAACCTGGTGGTCCATTCCCTGAGCATCCTTCTCAGGGACAGAGGAACCCGTAGCCAACACGTGGTTGCTGGCTGGGGGCCGTGGACCACTACAATCACCCCCACCATCCTGCACCACAAGCCCTCTGCTCCATGCCCAGCCAGCGAGGCCCCAACCGGGCCATCGGGCCCCAAAGGACGGGTTAGAGTGAGCGCTCCTACTCTCCTGGAGACATTCACAAGATATTCGTTTCATGTGCTCAAAAAAAAAAAACCGAGAGTAAAAATAAACCAACCAAGTTCATCTTTTCCCAGGTGTGATAACCTACAGGTAGAGCACAATCTAGGTCCTGACGAATGGGAACAAAAGCTGCACACATTACAAGCCAGTCGTGTCCCTGCATTGCAGTGGTTTTCGTATTAAAAGGCATATTGGCCGACTGCCTTATCGGGGCCATGCAGGCGGTGTGCACCCCACAAAAGATATGGAAGACTTCTCAAAGTAGGGTCACGTATTACGATCGCACAACGACAGCGGCAAACTGGAAAAACGACAAATATAGTTTTCATTTGGGTTATTTTCAGCCGTCTATATTGAATTTCTAAAAGAGAGCATGCACAAAATATGCACTGTATATTGATTGCCACACATGTTAAGCGGCGGTCGCACACCCAGACGAGCCAGAGACCAAACGGACATGCCACACACGTGCAGAGTAGTAAACACCAGTGGGCGGGACGGACAGATCTAACATGAGATAAGGGGGAGAGAGAGGGAGAGACATGGGAGAGAGAGACATGGGAGAGAGAGAGGGAGAGAGAGAGGGAGAGACAAGGGAGAGAGAGACATGGGAGAGAGAGGGAGAGACAAGGGAGAGAGAGACATGGGAGAGAGAGAGGGAGAGGGAGAGACATGGGAGAGAGAGAGACATGGGAGAGAGAGACATGGGAGAGAGAGAGGGAGAGAGAGACATGGGAGAGAGAGAGGGAGAGAGAGAGACATGGGAGAGAGAGAGAGAGAGACATGGAGAGAGAGAGGGAGAGAGAGACATGGGAGAGAGAGAGGGAGAGAGAGACATGGGAGAGAGAGAGACATGGGGTTCTGGATCGTACTAGTCAGTTTTGCTTCGTGTTGGAATGTCAAGCATTTGGGATTAGAATGACTGACAGTAAAGAAGCGATAAATCAGGTTTAGCACTTTGTTAACTTAAGGCTAACAAACTAAATGTATATGAGGCTCAGCATACCCCTCACCAGTTATTCACGACATATCGAGACTTAAGAATGTACTCTACTTAGCCACTGTGCGACTATGAAGAAATAACAAAACTTGTTTTTTTCAAAATTTTGCAGCCATTTTTATTGGATCAGTGGTTAAAAGTTGACCAAATCACGAGGCTCAGCGTCCATGCCATTTCAGAACTGTTTTGTGCAGTTTGATCAAAATGTAAATAATAATCAAATGGATAATAGACATCAAACCAATTGGTATGGCCTTTTGCTCACAATCAATAAAACAAAATGTATTCCGTACCATAAAATAGCCTTTATGTAAAATGAAAGAAACGTTGTTAAGTGCATTATAATACAACTTCTAACAAGTAATAAAAAAAGGATCCATCTTTGTCATTTGGATCCGATAACTAAAAATGAAAAAAATATATATAAAGATAACCGCAATTATTATTCTATGAAGAACTGGCAGTTTGAAAAAACATTTTGGCATCTATTTGATAAACATTGCAAAATGACTCAGCACAGCATAAATTAATATACCTCACACGCCCCACCATCAAGACCTCTAGTGGACAAGCTGTGGTAGTGAGGGGATATTTAACAAATCTTTGAATCCAAAACTATTTTCAAAAATCACCCTAAAATCAGCCCCAAAGCTATAATGAGGGTCAAATGACGAGGCTGTCAATTCACCCAGCGATTCACTTTTAATAAAGACATTAATAAAAACGCATTTTGTTCAATGCTTTCAAACTTTCAAAGGAGGAGGAAGAAAAAGGTACCAAATTTAAAGAAAAAGTTTAGAAAATCTGATTAGGAAATTTGCTATACATTTTTATTTACATCCGAGCTGCCCGAAAAGTAAAAAAGTATAATTATTCACAAATGACTATACAATGATCCTCAACTCAGCAGGTCCACAAAAACTCCTGTCTTTATGGATCCTCAATAAGTAAAAACAGTTACCCAGTGTTTAACAAAGAACACAAATATAATACAATTAAAGATTCTTGCAATATTATACCGAGTCCTAATAGTGCAACTACCTAACGCATGTCTTTCTTATTTACAAAAAGAAGGCCTTTAAAAAAACTATTAAAAATCTTTTAAAATATATCATTTAAAAAGTATCAAGTCTGTGCAGATTATTGCCTTGAAAATTATTCCAAAAGAGAAAAGGCACATCAACCCTGAACAAAAAACAACCAAGACCCGGGCTTAAGATGGCGTCAGTTATTGGTGTTCCGAGGTGAACCAGACGAGAGGGTAGGCCACACTGGGGACTGCAGGTCAATCAGAGGTCGACCCGGGAGGTCGGTCGGAGGGCCAGAAGATGCGGGGGGAGAGGGGGGGGGGGGGGTTGAGGGTTGTGCGGGACGATGTGGCGACAGACACGAGAGGTAAGAATATTTAAAACAAACCAAAAAAATTCTAAAAAACCCAGAAAAGGGTCAGACAGATGTCGTCACTCCGTTATTGACCTCGTTTTTGTTGGAGTCCAGGGCCTTGGCGGCGTTGAGGTCGTTGCGGAGGTTCTCCGCCGCCTTCTTCATGGTCTTCAGCTCGCCGGGATGGGGCGTCGCCCGCCTCATCAGCGTTCCCTGCAGGGGCGGAAACGTTAAGATAGTCCCTTTTTGGCCCTAGATAGATTTAATTATCTAATAACATACGTATTCATTTGGATAATTATGCATTTATTTATACACCACATTTGGTTGGTTTTGGCCCTTTTAACCCTCCATAGTCCATATCTTGTGAGTGACAAAATCTCTCAGAGGACAATTTATTGGGAGTTTGGAGGGTGATGTATTGTGACCATTTTGTTTCAAATTTTGAGGCATGACACTCCTCGTCTTGTCTAAGAAAAGGGAAAATAACGCCGAACAGCCAATTTGCATACTAATCTCCGTCCATTCCCAAAATACATTGTGCCGTTTAAGGAAAGAAATACACAGGAGAAGAGAAAGGGCAAAGACTCTGTTTTGAAAAATACACAAATTAACTTGAAAACATTACCTCTCAGGCTAGTGTTGACCTCACACGTTGAACACACTCTAGTATTTACCATTAGACCCATAGTACCCAACGAAAACCAATAGGAACTTCTTCTCGGCGCGCGCGCGCGCGCGCGCACACACACACACACACACACACACACACACACACACACACACACACACACACACACACACACACACACACACACACACACACACACACACACACACACACACACACACACACACACACACACACACACACACACACACACACACACACACACACACACACACACACACACACACACACACACACACACACACACACACACACACACACACACACACACACTTATCTAACCTGGCCGTCGTCTTCATCCTCGTCGTCTTCCTGGAAGTGGATGGCGCTGATGCGGTTCACGGCGTGGTCGTCCCAGCCTTCTTCCGCCACGTCGTTTAGACTCGCCAGGGCGCCGCAGCGTGCCAGGTTATCGGACCCTGGGACGAGCAAGTGTGTGTGTGGGGGGGGGGGGGGGGGCAACAAATATATACAACATTAGGGAAACGCACCCGAGGGATTGAAGAGCATTACCCAATCATTTCATAGATTGAATAACATCTCTATCTCTTTGGCATGATTACATCCCTGGCAGCTGCAGAGGTGAGGCGGGTCTAAACACATCCCGAGAAACTCAGGGGGGAGAGAGAGAGAGAGAGAGACAGACAGACAGACAGACAGACAGACAGACAGAGGATCTCGGTCTTCAGAGAGATAGAAAGGGAGGATCTCTCCGTTTTCAGATTCAAGCTTAGTCGGAAGAAGCTTATCGCAACACGACCCACCCTGGATCCTTGAAAATGTTTATATTATAGCTCTCCATCCTCTGCTACACGTTACCTCCCCCATCTGAACCCATTATAGTTGAAAATAGCCAAATAAGGGAGGGACAACAAAATGAGGGACAACAGACTGCCGTTTGAGTGAGCTTGCAAATGGCTAAACAATGAAGCACTGGATCGGGCACACAGCACAAGCTTCCCCCTCGCTGCTTATTGGCTCATGGTCACACAGTGTTCGACGGCGCAGGCCAGACGTGGCTAAGCTGCTTTTAGTAGTCCAATCCTGGAGTTTCTGAAGGAAAAATTAGTCAATGGAAAAACAAGGCCCTGAGGAGGGGCAGTGATGTACCATAGACATGGTTCGTCTCTCTCGCTCTCACTGACGACGAGACGATGGAGAGGCTGGGGGTGACATTACAGAGCAACACGGTGTGCTGCCCAGATCCCAGTAGTGCTCATTCTCTCCTTTCAGGAGATATATTTATGACAGCTAAGACTGGACACCGGAATGGGCTCCAAGTCTGTTCTTAGATTGGTGAATGATAAACAAAGAAAATGGTTTACAAGAACCATATCTCCATAAGGAATTCATCATCGGTTCCCACAAGTCAAAGCCAAAATTAATCTTAAACTTCAGTCCATAGGTGGTGTGATGTGGCCTTTGTCATTAAAGCAATAGAATTCATATTTAATCAAGACGATCATTTCTCAAGAGACCACACCACTACCCAGGCAGGGGTTTCAAATGCAAAAGCTCACCCGATGCAAACCCAAACGACTGCAGCCATTCAGGTCAGCAGGACGGTGGCTTGGGATGATGGGTGTCGATACATTAAACAAACACTATAAAACGGCATCACATAGGTCAACATTAGTTCACCCTGGAGGACAGCCAGTTCACGTACCTTTGTTGTCTGGCTCGTAAGGCTGCTGGGGCAGCAGGACGCAGGTGAGCACCTTCTCCCCGGTGTCAGGGTCTTCGTCCGTCTGGAACGTGAGCAGGGGCTGCGACTGGTTCTCCGACAGCCACAAGGCCTTGAGCTTCAGCGTGGTCAGGGACAGAGGTAGGTAGACTAGCCTGGAGGTAGAGAAATGAGTTTAAGGTGGATGCCCCATTTCATGGCGTGCCTGTGCCACACGCGGCTACGATCATTTAAATGATTGTTTAGCGCATTTGAGTGGAATCATATCGCTATACACAATTCTGTTGTCTACCCTTTTGGCAAATTTGGTTTAAAAACTGTCAAAATTAGGTATACACTATAGTTTAAAATGTCATTGTTAGACGTCACACATAGAACTAAAATAGAGATTTTAGATTTAGATTGTCATGCATGATTTTGCCAAATCATGATGAGCAAATAAATGGAAAATAAAAAATCCTTGATTATCGTGATATGTATATATATCGATGATATTTATTTCAACCATATGGTCCAGCCCCAGGCTACGCTAAACGCTATTGCATTTGAAAAGCAACATTAGGAGGTAATCATAACCTTAACACGCCACAAACCCACAACATCTAAATGTACAACAAAATATTCACTCAATAGTCGAATGAAGTCATTTTGGTTATACAGCGCCGAAAAACCCCCCCATTAAAAAACCAAAACCAAAACCAAAACAAAAACAATACTTTGTCCAAAGCATTAAAATGAAACGGCGAAGGATGAACAGATGGCTTCAAAACGCAGTCGCCAAAAAAGCCCCCCCGCGGGCGACGGCGTCAGAGCAACAAGCGGTGTGTGTCTCTGCAGCACCTGTTCCCGGAGACGTCGAACACGTGCAGCTCCGTCGCCTGAGAGATCTCCGAGGGGATCCTGGTCAGCCGGTTCTCTCGCACACAGAAGACGTTCAGACTGCTGCAGCCTCCGATCTGTTGGACGCAGCGGAGCGGAGACGGCGATGATGGAGAAAACACGGAACAGAGTTTGTTCGCACACATTAAGAAACTGAAAATCTTAGGAGATTACCCATATGATCGTATGATCCTTCAGGCAATAGGAAATGCATACAGAATTAGACACCCCTGCTACGGCGTTTTTAACCACCTTTCACTTTTGCATGTTACCCCATTGTAAGGGTTCATTTGTGGCACCAAATGAGTGCTTAACGTCAGAGTGCTTTCAGAAAATTAAGTTCCGGGGGAAGGTTATTAGGTTTCTCTGAATCACATTTTCACGGCCTTTAAAAAGAGCTTACTTGTCACCACCAGAGTAATTAAGGGGAACCGCTTTATTCAGGGGAAAGCAGAAACCAACGTCAGGAAAATGATTTGACACACTCAAAAGCCCATATCAAATGCAGTAAGGCAGGAGAACTACTACAACCTTAACATAAACGTCATCATTGTAGACACAGGGGATCAAAGCGTAATGACGGCGTTGAACGATTGATTCGTCAACACGGTCCGGCATCCGAGCGCGACATTCGTTACCGATCATAAATCCATGAAGAAATTAGCCTATGGTCAAGTTGCTGCACAGTAACACACCCACCACGGTTCCAGGGAGGGGGGGGAAAGAGAGAGAGAGAGAGCGAGAGAGCGAGAGAGAGCGAGAGCGCGAGAGAGCGAGAGAGAGAGAGAGAGAGAGAAACCATCAATTCACGTCGTAGGCCAAGTGTGTGAGACTGTTATAGTCTCATGAACACTGTGGTCTTTGCGTGGCTGTAACACTGGGCCATTGTCGCCGCTCTTTAGAAGGCTGTTGCGATAACGCTTTTAACAGAAGCAGCGTTCAATACAACCTACGAGAGAGCTTTCTAGAGGGAACGCCTGCGATGAATAGACAGCGAGACAATGTGCGCTGAACCGACCACACGAGTACAACAGCACAGCGAGAGGACCGCCACACCGTCGAGTGTCCTCTATTCCATTAGAAACACAGACGGGAGTTCTTCGAGAAGTAGTAGTAGTTCGTATTGCAAAAAAATATATAGAATGGAAAATGAGTATAGAAAAGTCCTACCTCTTTAGGCAGTGATGTTAACTGATTTCGATCACAGTTGAAGTTAGACAGTTTCTTCAATTTGCCAACACTTCTTGGCAAGCTCTGTAACAGAGTAAAATAAAACGACTTTTAGACATGCAATTGCTAATAAACTGCTAGTTTACATAAAACCTTTTGAAATTGCTTTCTGTTCATATTTTAACAATAATGAGCTGGTTTTATACATGCTGTAATTGCCATTGCAAATAAATATATTGGGATCGTCTGTTTATGTATGGCATTTACATAAACTTGGGTGTAACGCAAAACGTAGCTCTCCATCTCCAGTTTCCACCATATGTGAAGTACATGCTCATGTTGTTCTTGAAAACACAAGAAGGATTGCTCAATGTCTACAAAGTGCATGGGTACGAATCGGAATGTCAAGCCAATACCACTCCACTGGACACACACAGAAATCCCTCTGAAACCACAGTTCTTCACCTTTCGGATCCGGATATTTCCCTAAATGGTCTTAAAATCTTAATTGGCATTCCACCTAAACTCTCACCATTTGTTTAGTGCAAATATGATAGTAACTTTGTGCAATATTACACAATATGTGCCCTATCTCCAAATGCTAAAGAATGCTTAAGAAAATTCCTGAAATGAGATACCGATCTGAGCCGAAATTGAGTTATCTTGCCAACAGACAAACAAACAAACATCCAGACAGATAGACAAGCTGGGGCAGAAACATCAACTCTGTTCCATCTTTTTCAAGACTTTATCCGCCGTCCTAAGGCTTGTTCAACAACACACCTGTAGCTGGTTCTCAGTCAGCACAAGTTCAGTGAGACTTTCACAGTTGCCAATGCCCTCTGGGAGATGCATGAGCCTGTTTTGGTCCGCTTTCAGAATTGAAAGCCGTCCTAATTTACCTGCCAAGAGAGAGAGAAAATGTTAATACCGGGTTGAGACCTAGGACCACAATTAAAACCATTACACAACATTATACATTGTTGCTTTTTATAGTGTCTTTGTTTTTGCTTGGGAACAAGGTTAGTATAACACCAATATAAAGTATGCCCAACTCCAGCCAGCACACAAACACAATTGAAATATATAACAGACAACAGTAATTCTGAATTCCGGATATTGTTAAGCTCAATATATTGTAGCTTTGGACTATGTAAGTATGAAGCCCATTTGTGGGGGGTGGGGGGGGGGGGGGGGGGGTTAGGTTTCGGTAGAGGCGGTGTTGAACTGGGTTAGACTCTGAACGTCCTCGGCCTCGACCTGTACAGGAATCCTTGAACAAGATGCCCTACCACTTACCTTCTCATTTCACGTGACATGAAGGACTACTGAATGACCAAGCAGTACAACCAGGCAGAGGAGGAGGAGGAGGAGAAGGAGGAGAGGAAGAGCTCACCGATGCTTTGGGGCAAAACCTCGATGAGGTTCTGGGAGACCAGCAGGTCTGTGAGCTGCAGCAGATTCCCCAGCTCCTCCGGCAGGTGCTCCAGCTTGTTCTCAGACACGTCCAGGCACACCAGGCTCTTCATGCTGCCCACCTCCTGGAGGTCAGAGGGTCTGGTTAAACGTGTGACTAGCACTAGTGTGCTTGTACTGCCAAAGATCTAAAGCAAAAATCCTCAACTGGAATGTACAGTTTAGATTGTGATTGATACATTGTGTGGTGTTTTTTTATACATTGTGTTCGAGCCATCCGTATTCTCTCTCTATCTCTATCTTGTATGTAATCGTACAAAATGTTGAATACTGAAGTAATCTATTTAGAAAAAGAAAAAAAACAGCTTATCAAAAGCCTGTCCCTCCCTAGTTAATCCCCAAGGAGGGAAATGCATATTCTTAGTTTCTATTCTGAGCCGTGAACATCTTGGTAACACCTTCATGTGGATCCCAGTAGAGTAGTTCTCAGAGGTTGTTAGCGGCTTTAGTGGTACAATGTCTTCGGTGGGTTAATGACCACACCACAGCGCAATAGGCAGGTGGAAGTGACATCTCCATACGGCGCCAACTCAAAAAAAAACAATTGTCAGCGCAGGCTTACTGCAGGTATTTCAGACAACTGGTTTCCATCCAGCCACAAGTCCTTCAGGCTGACGAGGTGGCCGATTGTATCCGGCTGCGTGGGAGGAGGATGTGTAGGAATCGGAAAAAAAAGAGTGAGAGAGTGAGAGAGATAAATGAGGCGGACGCCAGGGGAAGAGATAGACCAGGGCGTTCACCAACGGATTATTTTTCAAGTCAAAACATTGAAAAGAAAAAAAAAAAAGAAAAATTGCTTAAATTTACAGATACAGAAACAAGGACCAGGTAATACATGTTAAATCAACGCATCAAAGCGAGTGGTTTCCTCCACATCAAGCACGTTAGCTGGTAAAAGCAGCTAACTACCGAAATATATATATATATATATATATATATATATATATATATATTATATAACGTTTTGGCGTCCCCACTTACCAGGCTGTACAGCTCATTATTACCCAGGTCGAGCTCCACAAGTCTCTGTAGCTGTGAAAGCGACCTATTGATCACAAAACAAATATATAACCGCTCTGGACACCACTTTTTCAGCTGAAATGACATTTTGTATACAGTGTGGCACCAATTAAGATGATTTTTCTTTTTCGAGAATATTTCGGGGGGTGGGGTTATAGTGTACTAGTGTACTCTAGAAATAAATGATGGATCAACCAAGTACACCACACCTACTCCACAATACTCACTCTGGTAAATATGTCAGCAGGTTCTCTCTGAGCTCCAGTGATACCAGGTTGGAGAGCCTATCGCCACAGGCAGGAGAAAGAGAGGACCATTAGGGATTTGGAAACTCGCACCTCAAAAGATGCTACACATTTACAGTATTGCTCAACAAGAACTTGTTGACTGACATTTAAATGTGATTTTTCAAAAGACCAAAAACATCTAATAGAAGTAGATAGTCGATGGGTAGCAGGTATTAAGATTGTAGGAAGCGGATAATATGGAGGCGTGCCGCCGGTCTTATCGTGGTTATAAAGTCCAGTCCAGCATAAGACAACCAGGAGATGGCTTCAATGAGTTTTTTTCCAAGGCAATATTTCTAATCAATTCATTGCCAGATTACAAACTCCCCCTGGGGACAGATTAACGTTTATGAAGGTTCACAAACTCAGCAACTCAACCCAGCCTTGGCAACTTCCTTTAAAGACATGCTCTCACAGAGTTGAGCAGGCAAACACACACTGCATTGCATGTAGGGCAGGAATAAGCCACGAAAATACAAGTGAAGAAGATTTAGCGTGGAGGATTAAGAGAATCTGGTACATTTGAACATTGTTTTTAAATCTAACCGGAAAGCATACACCATTTATGGTGACGCACAACTACGACGACTATGCATCTCGTGGTGCCGGTGGTCACGATGCAGGGTTACCGTACCATGGAAAACTTGGATGACTAGTAGAAAACTGTCTGCCGGTTTTGGCTTCAGCATGAGTTCAAATAGATTAAATAAAAACACCCAAGAGCGTAATTTTAACTAATACTGACAGTGACAGACCAAAAACAAACACAATAGCTTTAGGAAAGTATAACATTATTAATGTTATTCGATTTTTCCACACACATACATACATACACACACACACACACACACACACACACACACACACACACACACACACACACACACACACACACACTATCTGACAGCTACCGAGTTCACGGCTGCCTCAGTGGATCAACATGTCAACCCCCACCCTGAACATATTTTTCCGCTATGGTTTTCATTACGTTCCCTCCTTGGGAGACAGAAGGCATTCACTCACATGCCGTACCATGAGGGGAGAGGGGCCAACAGATATGTACACACCAGGCTCCCAGGGACACACCCCCAAGTCCCGAGTGTTTAACCTTCTTCTTTCTTGATCCCTCCTACTCTTTCTCCGTACCACCCCTCCGATCCCTCTTCCCCCCTCCCCCCTCTCTCTCTCTCTCTCTCTCTCTCTCTTTGTCTGTATATCTCGCTATCCATCTTTCTCACTCTGTGGATCACTCTCCGTCTGTCTGTCTTTATTTGTCTGTCTCTTTCAGTCTGTTTATTTGTCTTTTTCCGTCTTTCGTTCTGTCAATCTTAATTTCTGTCCATCTTCCCCGTCTTTTCCGTCTGCACAGTAAATAAACTGAGTCACATTCAAATGACGCTAGAAGCGTGTGTGCCAAAATACACACACAGTAGGACTTTCTCTCAACATTATTGCGGCTAGAAGACACAGATCAGAAGCGTGGCTGGGGAATGATCCGCAACATTTAAAAATTAAAGCTCCACTAAGAAGGGAGTGGTTGAGAATTATGCCGATGCTAGAAAAGTGTACTCAAGCTACTAAATCTACATTCAAAACATGTTTTGACTTACATTGTTTCAGTAAGTCAAACTAAAATGTGATCATTAAGTTTCGCCGACTGTAATATACCCACACTTTTGAAATGTCAAACTTTATTCGACATTAAAAGCATCTCGTCTTTGATGCATACTTTAAATGTTGGGTCAGATGAAAAGCATAAGTCCTGAGATTACAAACTTTATATACAAACTGACAATTCTGACTAGACAAGGAGGCTTAAGCTGGCTCTAATGCAGACAATTTGAGGGGGGAAACAAAAAATGAAATTAATGGGATTTCATGGGAAACCTCAAACAATAATATGACCGATATCCCTCACTGTTCCTTTCAAAAAGTTCCTTAAAAACAATGGATTTGATACCTAGCCAAATTGTAAACAATATTTGGTTATGGTTATTATAATAACCCCCTTAGTCCGATTCCTAAGGGGTAGGCCCACATTTCAAACCAGAAACATTTTGGTTTGTTTTTAGTGGTTTGCCAGTGAATGCTGTCCTACTTGGTAGAAACAAAAACATTATCCTTCTTCCTGCTTTGTATACTAAAAGTTCTTTCCTGGTCAAAGTAGTGACGCCAGTAGTGACTCAAAAGCAGATAGACAGAACATTCGTAACCAACAGTTTGGTACGGCTGTTCAAGCTCACAACTGACATAGATGCATTGAAGTGTAACTACAACAGAACAATAACACAAAACAATGTATTCCCGTTGAATACAATACCGTAAAATTCTCATCACATACAGTATATTAGAAACCACTTTTTCACTCAACTACTTACATGAATACTCAACAAGGTTAGGTAGTTTGGTCATCAAACTTCGTCACATCATATTTCATATTTAATGAAAATGTCGGGCACGATACATTGATAAAACAGGTATAATGAAATGGGTATAATGAAATAGTGTAATGACTTACTTTCCAATGTCCTCTGGTAGGACCTGTAATGAAATATCATTGATGGAAAGGCATGTTAGGTTCCGCAGCTCCGGAAAGCTGTCGGGTAACCTGAGAAAAATAATAATAATAATAAATAAAAGATTTAAGAACATATTTTCAGCATAACATCCACTGCAACATTAAAAGATAACTTAACTCCTGACACCAGGCAAATACATATATTTTTAATCTCAGGATAAAACATTTAAATCAAGACGGTTTAGTAAAAAAATGTTTAATTAAGTCCATTCAAATTCACAGAACTCTGAACGCTTCCGACACAAGGCGGCTTTGTGCATCAACAGATCTCATCTCTGTTGGACTGTATCGGACAGATTGAGCCACTGTTGTCTCTGGCTTGAATCACTGCTCTGCCATTAGAAACGTTGGAGCACAAGCAGCAAAACAACCCATAAACACATTAAAATCTTTTTTTTTTCAAAAATCTGGAAAGACTTAATGAGTGCTTAGTGCACTTTAAGTGTACTTTATAGTGTGGCGTTTATCGTTGCTCATTAGGAGCGCGGCGTTATCAGTGCCGTGTGCAACACCACCTTGTGTTTTCCGTGTGTGTGCGGCATGTGCGATGTGGCAGAGACCCTGCTGAGGTGAAAATTAATAACAGCTAAACATCGTGGCGTGGCCCAAATGAACATGGCTCGCCCAACACATTGTGTGTATTTTAGGATCCACAGATGTATTGAAGGTGATTTACACAAGGTTAGAATAAAATGGAAAAAACCTAATGAAAAAGCATTTAGACTTAAAAAAAAAAAAAAAAAAAGTTTGCTCTGTTGGTAATCTGTTGTACTACAATTACTGTTCAATCAGGAGAGAAAATATATATTTTTAATACTCAATGGAATAGAAAAGTTTGCATAACGTATAATATAATTGACCTTGTTAAAGGGTTTCCACTGAAGTCTGCTACTTGGAGGGTTTTGCAGTAAGAGATGGAGTCTGGAATTTCCATAATATCTACAAACAGAAGAAGGAAGAAGCCATGTAAAATAATTTCCAACAAACATTTGATCAATAATTAATATTATAGGAGAGAACAAATACGAGAACAAATGGTAAATGGACTGCACTCAAAGCGCTTTACAAGTCATGCCTCACATTCACCCATTCATACACACACACACATTCAACCACCGACGGCAGAGTGCTCTACCTCCTGAGCTATAACAGAGGTCACCCTGGCATCCGGCAATCCCAGAGAGGCATGGCAGGGAATTAAACCCATCACCAATGTTCCACACAAGGGCACGCAGGACAAAGTTGAAAATGTCTCGTTTGTCTTGCATGGTAGTGAGGGGACTGGAGATCAACACCTTCTCTTGTCACAGAGAGTGACACAACTTTACTATCAAGGAATCATCAAGGAACCTGACCTTCTTACAGGCTGTAACCCTGGGCAACAGCCCAGGCCAGGATTTGTTGTAGTGTTTTAAAGCACTGTGCTGAACCGACATATGTAGGTCCTCTTTCAATGTTCACAAAGTTCCTACCCTTTGGGAAACATCTACAATTGTACAAAAGTGTGCCAAAAGTTCCCAGACACATAAGACCCGATGACTTTCGACCAATCGCATTGATATTGCTTGTCATGAAGTGCTTTGAGCATCTGGGAAAGAGGTACACAGCACACAGCACCTTACCGACCGCTTGCAATTCTCCTATCAAGCCTCCAGGGGGCTGGAAGATACAATTCTGATTATATTGCATACCTTGAGAACCCAAAGACACGTGGTAGGATTGGATTTGTTATTTCATATTGGCTACAGAATGTTCACTTGAAGCTGGCTTGAAGTTATGGCCCGTCTTGGCTGGAGAATCCAGCAGGTCAGAGTAGGTAAGTCACTCTGACAAAATGAAATGTCTTTATGATTTTAGAACGCTGCAATGCTCTCACCCTATCGTTGACAGATCAATGAGCCTTTACAATCTGTTACAGATTACAAGTACCTTGGCATTGTGCTCGACCATAAATAAATGAGACTTGTGGACCGACCTCATGAGTTCCAAGTCACAACACAGAATGTACAAAACAAATCACTATCTTTTAACAAATGCTCCAAAATGTCTACCGTCCTTTTTATCGGAAGTGTTTTAACCTTCTGCATCATCTGTTGGTTTGGAAAAATGGCCAGTCTACCGTTAGGGGACAGAGACGGAGAGAGACAGAGCAGTGAATAAGGCAAACAACATTGAGGGTGACGAGAGGCACCCACTTGCCTCCTCCAAGTAGTAATTGACAACAAGGCATGAAGTTTTTAAACGGGTAAAGAAATAGCACCTTATCCCCCATGCACTTTGACCACTCATTCCTGGTCACATAGGACGCCCAGCTGGTCTGGGGAAATTGCCACCATCTTGGCTTGTTCTTTATGTTTTACTTATTTTTACCAAATTTACTGCAAGGTGCGGTATAGTACTGTATGTGTATGTCTCGTGTGATTGTGTTTCAAACACATTTCAAATAATATAGTATCGCACTTCTCCTACACTACGACTTAAGGCCCAAGTTGTGTAACATCCGATTCTTAGGGCAAGGTTAGCACCGTTGACACGAATGGTAACTAAAACACACACCCATGCAGCAGCGATATATATACAGTTCCTAGCAAAAGCACGAGGAATTGCATTTCCCTTTCCCCGTTTCACAAAGTCCTTGGACTCCACATGACATAATAATGCAGGCCAAAACAAACGAGCAGAGAAGAGGGTACTTAATTAGTGTAAACCTAGATAATGCTCTGCTTCATGGCCATAACTCTGAACCCTGCATGCACAAAACACACCACAACAACCCATTTTACGAACGGGTGTGTGCTGAAAACTGAAAGGGGTTTGGAAAGCTGGCTAGGCCACAGGTGTTATTTTTACGCTCAACCAACCAACTGAACAAAGAGAGTTTAAATATATGTTATTTTGATATCGCCGCACATACAGTATGTTGCCCTTACCGTTGCGCGAGACGTCCAGTTCGACCAGCTGCATGAAGTTGGCAATCTCTGGCGGGAGCCTCTGGATTTCATTGTCACTCAGGCCAAGCTTTCTTAGTTTTATCAGCTGGAAGAAAGGCTGGAAAAGAACAAACGTTGATAAAAAAGATGTACCTTACACAAGAAACCAACGTCATTCCTCCTAAGATCACCGATGCATTATGCCTGAAATAAACATTTAAAAAACACACAACAAATGAAAAATTGGACAGTGTGCAATACATTGCACCACAATACACAATGTTTCAATAAACACCATCAAAAATGCCTTTAGTTTATCATTTCATGAGCTTACAGTACTGAAAAATCATCATCATTTTATTATTTCAGCCGTACACATCAGATAAACTCAATGGTTAATAATAACCATTTTATAGTATTCTTGTCACCCCAAGTCCGAATAATAACAGTTTGACGATTCTACTTGTCACCCAAGTCAGAGTATCCAAGTCACATGCTCAATAAACATATTTGGGTATTGCTGGAAACTTGGTGGTATTGTATTCTTTATAGATAGATTCTTTATTCTTCATAGACATATGTCTACGACAAAACTTAACTGTTATGGAAATCATATTGATTTGTTTGGAATATAAGGTATTGCATGTATTCGACCCACTAATCCAGTGAAGTACGTGTTATTACTGTGCTTGGTTTACAGGAGCCTAGTTAACTTGTAATATATTATGATAGGCATGACTACACAGGCCACAAACGGAGTGGTTACACACAGGCCAATGCAGATCATGATTGTATAATTTTAGTATCAAGTGTTTTTGCTTTGCTTCAGAATTACTCTAACTCCTTCCTAAACGCCCCATCTTGCGCCATAAAATAACTTCCAACGAAAAAGAAATGCTTGGGATTGTACAGACCTAAAAAGTGAAACGTATTTGTACTGCCCCTAATCACATTTAGAGTCAGACAAAGACTGTGTTCTTGGTCCGAACAAACATTGACTTTGTCCATGTGCGCTTATAAAGCAGCGCTGGATTGAGGTCCTTGGTCCTGTGCAGTAGGGTCCAACCCTCAGCATTGGACCCTTCAATACATACTGCCAAGTGGTTAGGCCCATACAGCCTCAGGCTCTGGTCACTTAAAAAGACCCATTCCCTCCTTGGTGAGCCATGGACAAGCGTGTCTGCCCCTGCTACTGCCTGTTGCAGTGGTTTGCAGTCGGCCTGCATAACAGCTGGAGAGAATATGCCCAATGCCCACTGAAACCAACAGGACATCTCCTGATCACTGTAATAATAAACTGGTCATAGATAGCTCCCAGAAGTAAGATGTTGGTGTGTCATATTAAACAATGGAGTGTATTTTTGTATGATCACAGATAACTATTAACTGACAATGACACATTTATATTGCATGCTATTGGCAGGCTCTGGATAATAAAGGCAGTATATCAATATAGCGCACTACCACCGGTACAAATAGATTATTTATTTATTTCAAAAAACAAATATAAATTGTCTCAATTTGAATTTTAACAGCCAGCATACCTCATGAATGTTTATTATTATGTGAGAACTTGTATTTTGATGACCAGGAACACACCTGAAAGAGTCACTTCTTGATGCAAGTCTAAACTTGCAACGACAAAAATATATATATACATCCCCCCCCATAATGTACAAGGCCTAAATCTTGTTATGAAACATGTTATGAAACATGTTGCATCAAGTATTGGTTGGAAAAATAAAAGAGAAAGAAAAAGCAGGAAGGGAGGACCATGACACAAGCAGTTTGGATTCTTGTAATATTGTTTGATCGGCGCTCTCCTTTTTTGGAAAAGGCTTTTGTTACAACTATATTAAGGGTTGGACTAACCCGTTCCTCCGGTTATACTGTCATTCGTCACACCCATAGCCGCCATCCTGCCTGACAAAACAGCCAAAACTGACTGTCAACTGGTTGTCTGAACAAAAGCCCCATGAACCTTTGTCTGAAAACTCACACGAGTCAAAAAGCTATAGTTATCTTCGGTCTTGCCCGGTTTACGTGCAATAATAAAAGGCTATATTGGAGGCCAACATTGGAATTCTTATATTATTATATAGAAAATGTAGAATAATAATAGTAGTAATACAAATATTGTGGTAACCTCTTGTCGAGCATTACATACATTCAAGTTATATGGGCTTAAAGAACCAACACACATCGTCTCCCATACTTTGTATGGTCTACATTTCTGCACTTATGTTAATGAACATAGGTGTGGGGAGGCATAGGAGGCAAAGGCCTGGAAAAGTGCAAAAACAAGTTGGTTACTAATTCAACAAATAAATGACACATTACTCCTCAATAGAGATATGTAGGCTACACACCACACACACACACAAGCGGTCAAGCGGTGAGCAGTGTATGATGTATGGCATTCAACATTGTGTAGGCCTACACAATATCTACTTTCAATGCCATTAGACAGGGCAAAACAACTTCCGGACGCGGAGTGAATTATTTCAACCACTAACTTTCAAAAACATGTCAAAAGGATTGTGTAGCTAATCGGGAGGGATATCGCATCAATCAAAGCGTGATTGAGGCCTAATCCAGCCACTGTGTCTTCGCAGGAAACCGTTTGTTTATTCACAACAGAGGGCAAGGAGGAGGGAGCAAGCACCAGAGAGACATCAGTGAATCCCCAGGGAAGTTCACTGTGAGTGTTGTCGAGGAGTGCGTGCCACGAAGCCAAGTGGGTTTAAAAAAACAACAGATATTTACATCTGGTTATTTCATCTTCTGCTTCATGAAATAAATAGTGCTATATCTAGTAGGTATACGGTCGAAATTCGGAAGTAATTCAATAGTTCTCGTAATTTGCCGCTGATGCTGTGAGGGGGAAAATAGGCCTACCTTAATAACATATCATGCCTTGGTCGATTTCTCTTGTCATTAAAATAGCTTTTTTGTAATTTAGGCTTAGCCTACATGAGAGTGGAATTGTGTGGAAAGGGTATTCATTTTTAAACTGAAAAAAAAGTCTAGACAGAGGCTGTAACAGAGTTACAGTTATATGGCAATGCTCTCGAAATATTAACTTTGTTAAGGTCTGTTCTGAAAACTAGAATGAGTAAATTCATGTGAGAAAACCAGGTTAATAAGCATGCAAAGGGAACAAACGGCTAAAGGGAAATATTTGATGACACTAGAGGCTTTTATTTGCCCATTTAGGACTTGTTAGTGTAAACGTGAGTAGTAAAAAAAGATATAATAATAAAGTCAAGCAATAGAATGACAACACGACCATCTACGCCTAGCCATTTAGGCTTGTACCAAATGTATATGTTGAACCTGAATAGTGAATAGATAAAAAAATGTATCTTAGTCCAAAAAAACAAGTGATAGCCAGGGAACCATAACTCTCAACTTCTCAAGATAGGCTGTAGTCACCATCAAACCCCAGATCAAATAAATCATGAGGCATGAGGCAAAGAATCATGAAATGTTGATTGGAGCGATAGTCGCTGAATACTGCTATGGGATCAACAATATTAACTATTAATTAATATTAACATGAACCATAACAACAAACCCGTAGATCAGGTTCCCTCGTTAACCATCATCATGCCTGCAGGTAGGCATGACGAGGCCCGAGAGCAGTGAGCTGGAGTAATTTATCCAGTTGGCCGTGTCTTGGGTTCACTCTGAAAGCCATACAGACAACATTATGTCCACACCAGGGAGCATAATAAACAATGCTCTTCCTTGTTGTCATTCCAGGATACCATTTTCCTCTTATCTCAACCACAGGGTCCCAAATTCACTGTTACAATTGTGTCCTTCTTAACCTGCCAGAGTGGAAAAATGTACCGGCCAAGCAATCGTTTTAATAGGTAACCCAGCATTTGACCTGCCAACCATACTGGTGAAATGTATACAAATTACAATAACTTCAATGTCACCCGTGACGCAAAACATCATGGTTTTCTATCTTCCGTTTAGTAGAGGTCAGCTACTCTAGAGAATCACATGCACTGCAGGAAAATGGGCCTGACTGACCCAAATGCTAATGTGTGTCAACGCCAAGTCTAATGAGAGGATACAAATGGAGCTTACCTTTCTGCACTATTTGTGTTCAGCCCAAATCGGCAAGACAGGGCCAATCGTTCAAAACGACAGTTGAATCAGCCTATATTCCTCACAGCCTGAGGTGTTGTCGGCTACAAAAACGGCCTCAAGCAATAGGATGACGCTTTGGCGTCGGGTGGTAAAAAAAAGAAAACACTACACAAGTTCCTGAAACACAATACTGTTGACTATATGCTTGTTTAGGTGGGGACGGTTTGTGGTCTCCAATGTCCTTGGTGATGATAATGTCAACTGCCATGGACAAATCCACTCCCAAGATATTACTCAATGTACACGTTCTACTATTACTACTCAGGGGCCTAAACATTCCAATCCAATATAACTGTGACAGCGTTTTGTATTGCAACATTAAAGAGGCAGGAGTTGCATTTGTAGTTGAAAGTTGGTGCATCGGCACAAAGTATAGGCCTTACCACACTCCACTTTAATCCAATTGACCCAAGCTCTAACCTAACATGACTCAGGCTTCACAAGGTCAGGTGACTCGATCATGCCTTCCTTTATTGCATCTCGCCGCTTATTATTGGGAACCGTCATAAACCGTGGCCACCCTTCAGTGCAGGTCACTAGAGGAATAGGATATTATTATCTAATTGAAAAAAGGTGTAAGCACAATTTGTCCCACATCACAACTCCGTAAGTTCTGCTTGTAAACCCGTTTGGTGGTTTACGTCAGGCTGTGCTGACAATAAGTCAGGGCTAATCAATGCATTTATACCCAACAACATACACATTTCATGGGGATATGGGCCTATAATTCAAACGTAAAAACACAAACATAAATGTCAATGTCAAATTGACTTGTATGGATAGACAGTTACACCACAACCCTATCATCCAAACAATTGCACAGGCCAAGCTTGCAAACAAACTGACAAACAAACCGAAGACAGTCCTCTTACAACTCAAAACGATCCTCTCTAATTAAAAGACAGTTAGTGACAGCGTGTGCAAGTTAGGTCCATACAGCATAGTCAGCAGCCCACATTCAAAGGCTTGGCTTTTCCAGGAAAACAGGCCTACCAAATGCCATAGCCCCCCCCACACAACAAACACCCGCATAATCAGGCAGGAATTTGAATGATCTCAAACAGGTAGGAAGTGACTCAGAAAGATGCCACGCATGCTAAAATGTCCCACGATTGTTGACAAGTATGAGGGGGACGGAGAGGGGCTACTTTATCCGTATTGTCATATCAGCGTGGCCGGTTCCATGCGGGAAACCTGCTATTGAGATGCTTATCTCAACAGGACAGAGTCCGAGTTACAACCAAGTGTGTGAGTGAGATATCGGCACTATGCCCTGACGGCCATAAGCATCTGAATGGCTACAGCAGCAGCTATATGGGACATGGTGGCAGGTGGGGCACCTTTGACAGCCTGACACGCGCGTGCCTCGCTGATCTCGCGTCATTACCGTCCCCGGTTCTTACCTGGTTCTCACGAGACAGATCAGGGACGTCACAACACTTGAGAACTGAAGTTACCGAGTGACAAACGTACACGTTATACAACGCCTACACGTTTCCCCCCCACCCCCCCTCGTTGTTTTATATATACATATATATATATTGTTTTGAAGCGAGTGATTTATGCTTACCTTGGGCAGGTCGCGAAGTTGGTTGGCGTCCAATAGAAGCTCCTCCAAACTGCGTCCGTAGCGGTAGATCTCATCGGGCACATACAGCAGGGAACAGTGGCGCTTATCGATGGTCTCGACGTGACGGTTGCACCGCCACAGGGGTATACAGTGAAACATCACGGGGGTGATGGACGGCAATGACTTGTGTGTGTGTGTGGGGGGGGGGGGGGTGAAAAAATGTCGTGCCCGTGTGTTGAACAAACACACGGAAGGATGCAACAGATTGTTTGTCTTACTGATGGGATGGACGGGGGACGGACGGTAGTTCAGAAGTAAACTCCCCGCGGACGAAGCGTTCTGGAAACGGTCGAGCGGCAAGTGGTAAACATCGAAACGCAAATCTCGCCGAGCGTCAATAACCTGCACTGCCAAGCGAGGTCGCAGCGAACACACACACACACACACGGCGACTACTCGTTTGTTCACCTACTTTTGGTAGTTTGCAGGCACCTGCTTTTTTTATTTTTCTCGTTCGTCCCTCCTGACGCGTCACGCCGCCACTGACACAAACACCGTATCAATCTCCCTTATCCAAACATATGAGCCGCATCTTAGTTCCACTACAGGGTCGCGCTTCTCGTTTTTCTTCCTAGTGCCAGAGTTAATTTCCTCCCCCGTCCAGTTTCTGACCCGGAACACTCACTCCCTCATTCCGATCTACGTCATCATCCCAGAGCGCCCCTCCCTCTCCTGGTGTTCCTCCTCCCCCTCCCTCTCCTGGTGTTCCTCCTTCTCCCTCACCCCCTCCCCTCCCCTCTCCAAGCAAGCCTGCTGTCACCCAATCAATGGCTGTCACACGTTTGCCTGGGCAGGTAAACAAAATTGAAAAGCAGTTGAACAAAAATATGAATATTTATCAAAGTGGATCAATGTTGAATAAAGTTGTTTTATTTTAATTTCCAGTAGCACTCTTCATAGGATGGCCATTGCGGACCTAATAGTCTGAGCCCTGTCTTGATGGAGGTAAAATGAGATGGATATACAGTAGCTCTACTCCCCTGTTCTCTGTAATTTTCGGTAGAATGACATGGACAATGGTTTGTTGTGTCGCCTTCCACTTCCATTCCCACTTGTTCCCCATTTGACCCGGTTGAGGTTGTTTTTTGTGCACCTCAGCTTGAACATTGTCAGAATGCAGAACAGCACTATCCTGTAGGCTACAATTGAGTCTGACTTCAGGGTGTCATTGGTCATTTCAGAAGCACAAAGGGCTGCATGACCGACCTTAAGTCTATATTAAAGTCATATGTCATACAACCAATAAAACATCTGACCACCTGGTAGAAACCGAATATATATATATAAAAAATTAGGAGGTTCATATATCTGAATGCTGCAGTCTTATTTCACATTTGATTTAGACCTAAGCGCCTATGCTAGTCCTACTTGGCCACTTCCCTGCCTTACTTCTCTGTACTCCGGTCCATAAAAAGCCCATAATATATTGAGTCGAGTGTGTGCTTTACTTCACTTTCAGCATTGTAAGTTTTAAAAGCTTGTTATTTTTCTTGCCACAACTTAACTTCATTAATATTACAGTAAATCAATGATCATATTCTCCCGTTTCTTTCCATGGCCACTAGAGGGAGCCAAATCATGCCAAATGACAGAAGTAACCACAACAACAAAAAAAGCAAACACCAAACAGCACCGTTTTAGATTGCCCTTTCAGATGCTCATTTAATAGTAAATATTACAAAATAAACAAAAACATAACAAAGCTAATCAGAAAGCAAGGAAATACAAGAGGAACCAAGGCCTACTGTGCTTCTTAGTTATGAATGGAAAGTGCAATTAATATACAATAATTCATGTGGGTGGCAAGATTGTGAGAGCAATCATCTTCTTCCCAGTTGCTTTTTAAACGCTTTTAGTGACTTCGCCATCATTGGAGCGACTCCTGCAATAACAGAAAATACATTCATCCCTCTGGTTGGTCCCACACTAGTGTAGCATCAGCAGGGAAAAGTGCAAATAATGAATTCAACTAATTCAGAGAACATATCACAAAACCATGAAAAAAGGAAAATCAAATAAAACCTCGAAAACAGAACAATTAAAGCATCTGAAAGACGCAACAACAAAATAGTTGAATAATGTCACCCTTCCTGCCCATTTCTAATCCTCATTCCATCTATTCTTACTTGTTCTTTTACGAGGGTCTTGTGAATTAGCCGTCCCTGAATTGGTGGGGCCAGATTTAGGAGGCTCAAGACAGCTTGGTCCCGCTCTGTGTTCGTGAATCTTGACACTGAAAACAGAAAAAAAACACAACAACAGTGCATCTGGGTGTCCAAAAGGCCAAAGATAGTGTATTCACAGGGCTCTTTACAATTCTACCCAAGTGTATATGCACACAGACACACAGCAGAAGAAGAAGAAGTGCAGGCCACATTCAAATCATGGGTGTTTATGCAAAACTCTATGAAGGAAACAGTGAGCCCACCTGGCTTTGACGACGCTAGGCTGGATGGCACCAGCTGTTCCGTAGAGCTCCTGCTGAATCCGTACGTCTCTCGGTGGCTTAGCAACGGTGTGGATAAACGCCATCTTCACCTGGCGGCCTACACAGCATGGGCACAAGCGGTTATCTTTTTGCAGCGTTACACATACTCTACTACAGTGTACAGCATGGGTATAAAAACTAACCGGGGGATTGACTTAAAGTAAGTAAAATGTTGTCATTTTAAGAACTAAAACATTTCCATGTGATCAAGCAACAAGCCAAGTGCAAAATGTAAGTGTTTTTTTAGTATTGGTTCTTCTACAGCTTACCAGGGTTTTTTTCCTTTTTTTTAAGACTTTACCAGAGAACAGCTGGTCAGGTTATATTAGGCTATTGGGGGACAGCGTTTATGGGTCTGCCGGTTGAAACCATCTAGCCGAAGAATAAAACCCTGAAGGCTTCAAAACCCTTCCACTAAACCTCCCAAAAAGGATAAACTAATTATGTTCTAAATTAATAACTTAGCAGCCCTCCCATGGCATATTTAATCAGGACACGAGTCGAAATAAATGAGCGGAGTTTAAAATTATGAAATCAAGAGTCACGTAGCATTCACTTAAGTCCAATGAAAATCTTGTTAATACAAACCTTTAGGGGAAATGGGGATATTATAGCACTACATTGTGCACTGTTGCCCTTATACCTTTTAATCTGTTTAACCAGACTGTCCAGATTGTGGAAGCCATGTATTTTAAATGTAAAGCACTTTGCAGTTCTGTGATCGGTGCTATATAAATAAACTTTTATAACTTACTTACTTTTACTACATACATAAATGTATATATAAAACTAAACATTGAGGCCAATCATAAAATGTTGAAAGACTTCCAAGTTGTGAAATTCAATACATCAAATTGCCATACATTCTGTTACTATACAACAAAGTGTAGTTGGCCCAGTGCAGTAATACAAGACGGAGACCAGTACAGTGATAAGATAATAAACCTTGAGGTTTCTTGGAGTGTGCAGAGACGATGGTCTTGGCCAGTCGTTTGAACTTGTTCTCCCTCTCCTCGGAGAGCCGGAGGTACATCTCCTTCCAGGACTCGTACTCCAGGAGCTTGGCTCCCCGGAAGTCTCTTTGACAGTGTTTCCCCCACAAGTGGTCCGACAGGCCGATGTAGCACTAGGACGGTAGGAAATAAGGTTCATCATTTCTGGGCAGGATCGTTTTTAGTGGCGATTGCTTCAAGAGTCCGAAAACAAGGTTTCCGGTTCAAACCCCAAATGCTACACCTCCTGTAGGCATCCTTAAGCAAGATTACCTCTTCATGACGTGCATAAAAAACAAACACTAGAAGTCGCTTTGGATGAAAGTGATTAAATGACTAAAAAAGAAAAGTCAATGGAAATAATAATTGAAGTGTACTGTCCCATGTGCCCATACTGAACAGAGATTAACGTTTTCCAATTGTCTAGACAAGTAAAACCAATACATCTTCAGATTCTTACAGGGTTGCATTCTTCAATTCGAAGCAGCTGATCCGGTGTGCACCTCTCCAACACCGGCTCCAGGATCTCAAATGGGACACCTCCGGTATCGTAGAGCACTGAGAGAACATTTCGATTGTTTTTTAAAACATATTTACATATTTAAAAACACGAGAGAGTCGGCGTCACTCACGGTCAATGTTGTTCTGCAGTGTGCGGATGCACTGTTGATGCAAGCTCATCATGCTCAGGAGGAAGGTGGTCTTGTTCCCAGAGTACACTTGCATTTTCTTGTTCAACCGTTGGCCGGGGAAGTTCGTCTCCTCAGGGTCATCACTCAACTCTTTCTCTACTGTAAAAAAAATAAAAAAAATAAAATAAATAAAAACTTTTATGAACAGGAACAGTAGGCCACTCAGTGACACACATCAAACATGCAGACAGACACGCTGCTTTCTTAAGGCCTACACGGCACACACACACACATTTCTCCTTCTCCTTCTGTCCAAACATACCAACCTCTCTTGGCTTCATAGTAGTCCAGAGTGGAGAACTTGTCACATTCCGGCAGGAATTCTGGCAAGGGAATGCTGAGCAAGTCCATGACATTATCTTTTATCTAATAGAAATAACAAAATAAATGACAATTGTGGAACTTAATAACGGCAATACATACATTCATTATACGGGTTAACCGGTCCAAGAGTCAGATTGCAGGATACCTTATTCATGCTGATGCCATTTTCAGAGAGCGGGGACTTCACTTTGGGTTGTTTCCCTGCTTCCCCTTTCTCCAGATTCTTGGGCTTTTTGGGAGGCTGTTTGGATGCACTTCTCGCCTTCCTTTTGAACGCATTGGTGTCATAGCTGAGGTAAGACTCAAAGGACATGGCCGATTCATCCAGATCAGCCTTGCTTGAGTGGTTCAGTTTTGCCCTGGCCTTTTTGCTACTGGTGTTTGAATGTCCATCGTTTTCAGATGCATTCTTGTTTTCTGCAACTTTTTTCTTCTTACTTTTCCTCACTTGACATGTGTCTGTGCAGTCCTCCTTCTCACTGGCTGAATCAGGTAAAAAAGTCTTTGAGTATTTGGCTTCAGGCGGTTCTGCCGTTGATTTCGGATTTGGACGTTTTTTGTTCGATTCTTTCTCTTTGCGTGCTTTTTCGGCGTTGGAAAGGATGTGCGATTTTTCTTCAGGGGCCGGCTTGCACCTGGAGTCTTGGCTTCCATACGCAGTGTCATGATGACCTGAATGTTTATATTTTTTCTTTAATGTGTGATTATTATTTTCATCCACATCCTCCTTTTTGAATATACGACATTTGTCCTGAGGAATTTCAGGAGTTTCTCTTTCCAGAGAACTTCCAAACAGATCTTCTTGTCCTTTCTTTTCCTTACGTTGTTCCTGTGGGGAGGCCGGCCGTTTACCGTCTAATTTCTTTGAACCTTTAGTTGTCGTTGGCGATTCTCGGCTCTTGCCCCGAGATTGTAAGCATTCCCCATTTTTGTCCTTTTTCCCTTTGCTTGGGTGGATTTTCTCCTCTGATTCAGCTTTCAATTGTGTCGTTTGTGAAGTGTCGGCATCTACCGGATTGCTGTGTTTAAGGAGAGCTAAATTAGACAACAATATTTCACAATAAAGAATAAGCTTCAAACAGTAAACATTATAGAACTGAGCAAAAATAAAGCAAAAGTGATACCGCACCTTGTGGAGTCCTTAGGAACTAATTTCTTCCAGTTTCTTACAAGCAATTTAGCTACTTCGCCAACTTCCTTATGTTTCCGCAAAGAATTGACCGTTTTGCCAACACCTGTTTCCTGTAAGGATTTAAAAAAAATTCAAATTCAAGGTTAGCCCAAAAGTCAGAACTAGGAGTACTGAGGCAACAATTGCAGTCACATAAGTCTTACAGAAAGAATATCCAAGGAGATATCCAGATCCTGTAGCTTCTGCAGGGTTTTTCGAAGCTGTGAGAAAAATAAACAAAATGCATTAACGCTTCCATTATTGCTCCATGTATATCAGTTTGCTGAAGCTTTAACCCATTTGTGTGTTTAATAATAAAGTTTGATACATGTATTTATGTTAATACTGATCAATTGAAACAGGTTCTTAGTGAAGGCTGAGGCCTACAGTCCAAATATGGTCATCCTGGATTTGGGTCACTAGAGAGCCACACTTGCTGACTGTGCATTTGGAGAAGGAGCTATGTATGGGAACGCCACACACACCCACTTTGGCTGCTCCTTTTACTACTGCCTATAAATGGGTAAAGCAAATGCTTCCCCATTTGGTTTAAAACATAATTGGGTTACAAACAAGTAGGCCATTGAATTAACTAAAACATCCCATGTCAAATCTGGGCATTGAAAGTCTTTGATCTTACTTATTGAGAAATACTCGACTTGTCGGTCTAACAAAGTGACCAATAGCAAACCAGCACAGACCTCTTGCCGTGATGACGGACAGCAGCCATAAGTTGAACAACTGGAAGCCCAAGTTAATTTTAGCACCAAGGCGACACTAACTGACCCCCTACCACACGGTGACTGTAATAGCATTCAGTCAGCACTCTGCACAGAAGCCAGGCTGAAGGCAACGCATGAGGACGTCAATGAAAAGCCAATGTGATACAATTAAGAAGACGTTTTGCAAGGGTTATGTAAACATGCTTTTAAAGCAGTCAACTACCTTAACAAAAATACTTTCAGAAACCTTAATTGAATTGAGGCGTCACAATAGTTGTTGTTGAATAGAGAGAGAGAGAGAGAGAGAGAGAACAAAAAAACAACACAACACCACAACAACAATGCCATCTTATTGTGTGAATATGGCCTGGTTTGTCACCCGTACATTCCGAGTAGACCATAGTATAAATTGTGTATATGTGTATAAACTGTGCAGGGTGTCCTGCACAAACGTATACCGTAGTAGACTTCGACGTGTCCGTGAGTTGTAGATTGAGCTGTCTCACTTTTTTCGCCACATCCAAGCTGGCCATCACGGTTATTCGCGTGCAATCATTTACACACGCGGAACCGGATACCCCATGATGACACTATATAATGGGCGGCACCGTTGACCCGGGTTATTATTTTATAGTCGACCTACATCCATGGGATCAACTCATTAGAGCCATTGAAGCCATGCAGGCACTTTGTTCAACGATGACTAATTAGGACGTGATTTTTTTTCTCTGAAATGATTCAAATGAGACATTATCGCCCAAATGTTTCTAGATAGAAATGTGATGTGTATTTTTAGACACTGCAACAATAAAGCATTATGGCATATTTCATATTTGTGGCATTGAAGGGACTATAGGCCTACTTGAAATACTAATTACTAATACTGCCTATTTTTGCACTATGAAAAACTATTATAATCTAAAGGAAGGTATATGGACTTTATATGGATAGAAAACAATCTAACAAATCCCAATTAGATGGCATATAGGCCACCGTATGCATGTAAAAAAAAAAAGTTGACCCAACGTTATTGAGTCCACTGAGTTGATCATTTGATGGAAATTGACATTTTAAATAATCCTATATATCTTATGATTTGTTTTATTTGGCGTATAGGGAGGGAGTGGTTGTCTGGGTGTGCGTGCGCGCGCCTGTTGGCGGTCAGGGGGGGGTCTCGGTGGGACGGCCCAGTGGTCATCTGTCGCTCAATGCGTAATACTTTGTTCTCATGCACTGCCCAATAGAGGAGGGGTTAACCTTATGTCTAACAGAGCAACGCTTCCTAGGTCTCTCTCTCCCGCAGACTATTAGGAGCCGCAAGGGCTTTTCTCATCGGCCTCATCCCAATTCCTCAGGTGAGTAGCCTAACTTCATGACTATAGTGAGTCATTGCACGATTTGTTGTGTAGTAATATGGATTGGACAGTATTTGGACTATCAATTGATGTCCTCGCTTCCGTGCTTTGTGTGTTAAATATAACTTTTCCAAAATATGTCATGAGCACTTTCAAGGCAAACAAAACTCGGAAGTGTATATTATAAACTATTTATTAGTCTGCATGCTGTGAGCAAACAACCATGTCCTGCTAAATCAAACCGGATTTGGCAGATTGGACAAAAGGATTGATCTATTGATCTTTATTTTATTTTATCGTATTAGTTGTATCCTTGGGAAAGGACACAAACTCGACACTAATATTTCGTTTTTGATTTATTATTATTATGTATGATTATTTGTATTTAAACTTAAACAATACGAGAACATAAGGCGCTTTCTTCATGCCTCAAAGTCTATAAAAGGAACGCCATGCGCAGGCCCTCCACGGTGGCTATTCCTGGATGTAGACCCCTGATAAACTGTGACAGATGCAGAGACAGGAATGTTGACGCTCCAACTTGCTTCACTATCACTAAGCATTAGGGCCGTTTTCAAACTTGTTTTGGATTATATGCTGGAAGAAAAATACCAAAAAATTGTGTTTAAAGACAGTATTCTGACAACGGTGCTTTATGTTAAATGTAAGTGATATTTGACAAGAAAATTAACAACAAACAGAGCATAATAAACACATAGAATCCTTTACCATGTGTTCACTATGCTCTGTTAATTGTCTGCAAATTTCCGCAACTCATGAATTTGTCACTTCCTTCCGGTTTGTCGATCACCTGACATCGCAGAGAGATTTGCATAGACAAACAATAAAACAAAAACATAACTTCTGATTTCAGAAGACCTGGGCCGTGACAAACTGCTACAGCCATGGCTCCCAAGAAGAACAAGGCAGCGAAGAAGAACAAAGGAGACATCAACGAGATGACCATCATGGTGGAAGACAGCCCCGTCAACAAGATCAACGGGCTGAACACCCTGCTGGAGGGGGGCAATGGCTTCAGCTGCATCTCCACCGAGGTCATGGATGCGGTGTACGCTCCCAACCTCCTGGAGGGTCTGAGTAAGATGAGGCAGGATAGCTTCCTCTGCGACCTCACCGTCGCCACCAAGTCAAAGTCCTTTGACGTCCACAAGGTCGTCATGGCGTCCTGCAGCCAATACATCCAAAACATACTGAAGAAGGATACGGCGCTGCAGACGATTGACCTGAATGAGCTGTCCCCGGTTGGCCTGGCCACTGCAATTACGTACGCCTACACCGGGAAGCTGACCCTGTCTCTATACAGCATCGGCAGCACCATCGCTGCGGCGTTGCTGCTGCAGATCAACACCCTGGTGAAGATGTGCAGCGACTTCCTCATGCAGGAGCTCAGTGTGGAGAACTGTATGTACGTGGCCAACATCGCCGACACCTACGACCTCAAAGAAACCAAAAAGGCAGCCCAGAAGTTCATGCGGGACAACTTCATCGAGTTCTCCGAGATGGAGCAGTTCCTGAAGCTCACCTTTGAGCAGATATGTGATTTCCTGTCCGACGATTCCTTGCATCTACCGTCTGAGATCACCGCCTTCCAGATCGCCATGAAGTGGTTGGACTTCGACGAGAAGAGGTTGAGGTACGCGGCGGATCTTCTGACTCACATCCGCTTCGGAACCATTTCTGCCCAAGACCTGGTGAACCACGTCCAGAACACCCCTCGAATGATGCAAGACTCCGAGTGCCACCGTCTGCTGGTTGATGCCATGAATTACCACCTGTTGCCATTCCAACAGAATATCCTCCAGTCACGCAGAACCAAGGTGCGCGGCGGCCTCCAGGTGATGATCACGGTCGGCGGACGCCCAGCTCTGACAGAGAAGTCTTTGAGCAAGGAGGTTCTCTACAGGGATGCTGATAATGTCTGGAATAAGCTGACGGAAATGCCCGCCAAGAGCTTTAATCAGTGTGTGGCAGTCTTGGATGGTTTTCTGTATGTGGCAGGCGGTGAGGACCAGAATGATGCAAGGAACCAGGCCAAACACGCCGTCAGCAATTTCTGCAGGTCAGTATACTGCTAACTGCTAAATAAACCATTTATTCAAATCGCTAATCTGTAATCTTGACTTTTCTGTTGATAATTACCACAAATCCCTGACACTATTTCTATCATTTTATTTGAAGGTATGACCCCCGCTTCAACACTTGGATTCATCTGAGCAACATGATCCAGAAGCGTACTCATTTCAGCCTCAACACCTTCAACGGCCTCCTGTTCGCCATCGGAGGTCGCAACTCGGACGGCGTTCAGGCCTCGGTGGAGTGCTACGTCCCCTCGTCCAACCAGTGGCAGATGAAAGCTCCGATGGAGGTGCCGCGCTGCTGCCACGCCAGCTCCATCATCGACGGCAAGATCCTCGTTTCCGGAGGATACATCAACAACGCCTACACCAGGGCCGTGTGCAGCTATGACCCCTCCACAGACAACTGGCAGGATAAGAGCAGCCTGTTCACGCCCAGAGGCTGGCACTGCGCTGCCACGGTAGGAGACCGGGCCTATGTCCTAGGGGGAAGCCAGCTGGGAGGTCGCGGGGAAAGGGTAGATGTCTTTGCAGTTGAATGCTACAGCCCCCACAACGGGCAGTGGAGCTACTGTGCTCCACTTCGCACCGGAGTGAGCACGGCTGGCGTGGCTATTTTAAACAACAAGGCCTATCTCCTGGGAGGGTGGAACGAGGTGGAGAAGAAGTACAAGAAATGCATCCAGGTGTACAGCCCTGATATCAATGAATGGACTGAGGATGATGAGTTGCCAGAAGCTACCGTTGGTATCTCATGCTGTATTGTTAACATACCCGCGCGTAAAACGCGAGAGTCTCGGGCCAGTTCAGTTTCTTCTGCACCAGTTAGTATATAAATTGTCACACAAATGCCTAAATGCCTGTACCATAGGACAACATTTTGGTTCAAAATTCTACTAACAGTAACATTCATTGGTAAATAGAAAAGCTAATCAAACACACTTCTAGCAGATAGAAAAAAGGGAATCAGTGTTACTGATTTTGCTATGCCATAGAGAAGAATACATCAAACTTGTCATCGGATAGGAATTTGCTTTTGGGTCCAATCAAGATAGGATAGTTTTGTCCACTCTGAAGACACAGTAGTTATTTAAAATGTAATGGTTGTAAGTTAAAGAAACCAATTGACAAGAAAGTAATGGTGGCCACATATTGTAAGTCTTTATAACTCAATGAGGTGAGGTAAGTAGGCCTATTATGTTTTAAACAATGAAAGATGAATACATGTGACATCTGCCATGGTAAATATAGACACTTGGTTATTTAAATACTTGAATAGAATAACAGTATTTTAAATTGATTCCTGTGAAATGACAGCATCTAGCAGGAGAAATGTGTGTTCAGTTAAGGCCTGTTTCAACACAATTCTCTTCAGGGATTCTTCAGTATGCATTTCATATGTACTGTTATACCTAGGCAGGCATTGTTTGTCTCACAAGCCTATCCATGCAAGGGAGTAAATAGTGTTTTGAAGGAGTTGGTGTGATGCATAACAGGGGTTTAGACGTTGATGTTGTTTTGTAAAAAAAGAAAAGAAAAAGATGCTATGAAAATAAAATCAGCCTGAGCTTTCAGTGGGGGAAAACAAAACATTGTAACAACTCATGACTGCTCATGATTCAAAATCTATTTATACACTTGTATTTAAATTAATCAGTTGTGATTGTGTGCTACTGATCAACGGTTATTTATTTAAATGCTGAATAAAAAGCAATTCTTTTGTGCAAAGTTCTTCATTCATTTTTGCATCTCCATACAAAACATGTGTATAAACACCCTAAAGTCCCAACCAAATTAACGAGTGATGACATTGGAGGTTATTTGAGAGTCATTTGTGTTGACTTATTAAGGCCTACTTAAGTTTTTAGTTTATTATACTTTAGTTGATTTACTTTGCTTTTGCATTGAAGTAAATATATATTAATAATGTGTAATAGTAATACAGGAAGATTCACTGTAAAATTTCAGAATGTATTTTTATTTTATATTTCAATGTATTTCTTAAACGTGTAGCTTATGCGATCTGGCAGGAGAGAAGCTGGGTCGGCCCACAAAAACGCAATTAATTGTAGGACAAACAGAAGAAAACCAACCAATTAAAATCATAAGACGGACAACAAACCATGTAGTCGACACGCACCATTCCATTCTCTGCTCAAGCTGTTCAAACACAACCAAGGGTAGCCTATTGTCAACACGTTTCAGCTGGCCACTGACAAATCCCTAACAACTAACGTTAAACGGTAATAAAGTATTGAACCTTGAATCTTAGTGAAAACCGGGTAAAGCATTGTACTTTTTGTCACTCAAGCTTTCACCTTCAATGCATTCTTTCAGAAGTCTGGGGAACGTACGAACGTTCATCAGGCTAACAGTACCTGATGAACAGGTACATTCCCTAGATAACCAAGTTATCGTATAGTCATATCTAATGTTTCTATACAGAGTCGTTTCATAAAAAGATAATGCTGATCAATGATTTTGTGCAGGCCTACTCGAAACGTCACTCAGCATGCCAACGAGAAACATTATTCCTGCATCGTTACCCTGCTAAGATTGTTGTCATTCCCTTCATATAAGAGCAATCAGACTTGCTCTATGGACATACTGTATATATGATATATTATAAATTATGTTACACTGGATATGTGTATTAAAAAATTGCTAAATTATCTTTGAAATGGAAAAATGTATCATATGTATAATTCAAGTCAAACCGGATCAAAAAAACCTACCAAACATCTAAATAAGGTCCAATGGGGGGGGTCTGCGCGACTTAGGGTCTCTATTGGACTGCAGTACCAATTCAAATCGCTTGGTGTCACTGTTCCATATAGCACCTTTAAAATAATAATAATAACAATAATAATAATAATAATAATAATAATAATAATAAAATAATAATAATATAACATGTTTACACGTGTATTGTTTAAAACTGCACCGTCACTGTTACTCACAACATTTTCGTATTTTCCCGAGGGAGTTGCCGTAACTGTACAATTGTGCTGAGTCATCGTAGGATGACGCGCCTCCGCCTGACGGCGTCACGTGTCCCTCCGGTCTGTAGCGGTTTGACGCTTACGGGAGGAGGCGCTCAGAGGGAGAGAGACTCAGTTTAACTCTCTAAAGATCGGCGTACGACGAGCGCCACACTCACACGTTAGACACTCCGTCGAAACCAACGCCTCTTGTTGTTGCTTTTGGGCTCCACAGAAGAAATTCAAAGGCAAGTCTTGTATCAGTAGCGGTTGTCGGTGTAGTGCGTGTGTGTACCTTTTGCTAAACACTCATTAGCAAGGGGATGCACACGGTGACCATCTTGATGGTCAGCTAACTAGCGGCACTTTAAGGAGACACACACCGTTGCTCGTTGTGGATTGATATCTAAAATTAATCTCCCCCTCCCCCCCTTCATAAAAAAAAAGCTCCGGGTTTGAATAGGGACACATTAGCCATCAGCAGCCAGCAGCAGCAGCCACCTCCGTGCTAGCCAGTGGAGCACCCGAGTGACGGTCCACCATGGGCTTGCTGTCAGTGGGGTCACCGCTCAACTGGGAGCAGACCAAGCAGCACGCCGATCACATCCGAAAACACGGGATCATCCAGTTCCTCAACATCTACAATAAAGTCAAAGACCGACAGAAAGACGTGTTGAAATGGGGAGACGAGGTAAGGATGGATTGGATTGGAGGGTGTTTTTTTTTATGAATGCAAGGTCCCTAGTTGAGTTAAGTAACTTTAAAGTGATGTATCACTGGGATACCTTTTTGTATTGATAATGGCGTTCACATAATACGTTCTTGCGTATTGCACCTTGCGCCTTCCTCTTTGTACCGCTATTATGTTATGTATGTGTGCTGCGCTGTCCGCAGCTACGTGTGTATTGATCTGTATTTTCCATTTGCTTCAGACTTTCTTCTTAATGCACATTTCCAATTGATTCATCTGAAAACAAGTTGTATTCGTTACTGTGTGGAGGAGGACGTGCATCTCCAGGACATTTCCGTTTGGACCAAATGCTTTGATTTCAAGCAAGTTATGTCGCGAAATGAATGTTGTTGTGATGGATTAATCCACCTTTCAGAAGGGGGCAGAGGGAAAGTCGTGGCACATTATGTATGCATTTGAAATGAATGTGATGGTGGCCCTATTTGATCATGCATGTCAAAGTATGTTACTAAGGCAACACCTTGTGAATGCTGCCCTGTTTGGTTTTCCTTTCCCATTTTAAGGTGGAGTACATGTTGATTGAACTGGACGAGGCAAATGAGAAGGTTCGACTTGTTCTGAACGGAGAGGAACTCTTGGAAACTCTTCAAGACCAAGGAGAAAAGGTCAACCCTAAGTAAGCATTCAGCTACTCGTTTGAATTGAAAAAATATGTAGTAGCCGGTGCAGTATTGCGTAACGAAAAAAAACAATCTTTATTGCCCTGCGTGCCACTCTATCGTGCCACGTATCACCACACAACAAACAAGCACACTTTAAATACTCTGCCGGCATAAATGCATTATTTTAATAACCAGTACATGAATAAATAAATATTTAACAAAAATGCAAAACAAATTTATGCTATTTCTGATATGTAGTCCATGTGGGAATGTAAAGCATCTAATTAACTGCTCAAAGCTGAAGCGGTATTAAATTAGATTACAGCTAAACAAACCAATGGCATGCTGTAACTGGTTGTTCTCTTACCTACCTTTAGTGAACACACTATTGTAAGTTGCTTTGGACAAAAGCATCTGCTAAATGACTGTAATGTAATTAGCTCTCAGTCCACCCGTCTCTTATTTCTCAGTATTACGAGCGGTTTTGGCTGAAAATGTAGGAAAGTAATTGCTGAAAAATAATTGATGCTAGCCAGGGGGGGGGGGGGGGGCAATGACGAGGTCAAATTCTTTTTGGCGTGACTGAACACGCCTGTGAAAACACATGTGTGGCTCTGTTGATGCACGCTTGGCCTCGATGGCATCGCTGCAGACCCACACAGGGGCTATGTCCTCCAGGGGAAACCACACCATTTAGACTGTGGAGCAGAAAGGCACGCAGTGCTTTTTTTTTAACCTCCACACGCTGCTGCACATTCCCCAGCGCTATGCCATAAAAATGTTGTTTCCTCACTAATTCTCTTTTGTTCCACCCACTCGATACCAGTCACCCCACCCTGTGGAGGCCGGAGTACAGCAGCTACATGATCGAAGGCACCCCCGGGCAGCCCTACGGGGGAACCATGTCGGAGTTCAACACGGTGGAGGACAACATGGACAAGCGGCGGCGAGAGGCCTCGGCCGCCCTCAAAGAGAACGAGACACTTTGCACAATCACCGCGTTCCCAAGGTAGCTCAGCAAACGTGTAGACCTTTTTGAGAGGAATATCTGAGTCACTTTCACTTTGTGCATAATGGGATTTTTTTTTTTGGAAGATTCAATATTGGTGGCAATGATCATTTTTGCATCACAACTTTTATTTTCACTGAACAATCATGATGGGACATTTTGTCAGGGTCTACCAAACATGTAGTGTACAACATATTTTCTTACATCTGTGGGAAAGTACAGTAATTTCCACAATTTACCCATATCAAAAAATGCTATTTGATATTGTGGTTGAAATGTATGGTAAATGTCCAATGGGTTTCCAGGTTAGGTTGTTCAGGTTTCACCCAACCTGAGTGTCGCCCTACACCAGTCGAAAAGGGAGTCAACAAGTCTTTGTTCTTCCCAGACGAGGCAATCAACAGCCACCCCAGATTCAGGTACGCTCCAGTGACAACTGCGACTCAACTAAATGTTCACTTGTGTGCAGCTGTACATGATGATGATGATGATGTTCCGTAACCCCCCTCTCCTTTCAGCACGCTGACCAGAAACATACGTCACAGAAGGGGCGAGAAAGTTGTCATCAATGTACCGAGTAAGTGTTAAACAGAATAGTTCTTACAAGTCTACATGTACAGTAAACCCTGGAGCAGAGCTGCTATATTGGCTTTTACTGTGTGTGTGTGTGTGTGTGTGTGTGTGTGTGTGTGTGTGTGTGTGTGTGTGTGTGTGTGTGTGTGTGTGTGTGTGTGTGTGTGTGTGTGTGTGTGTGTGTGTGTGTGTGTGTGTGTGTGTGTGTGTGTGTGTGTGTGTGTGTGTGTGTGTGTGTGTGTGTGTGTGTGTGTGTGTGTGTGTGTGTGTGTGTGTGTGTGTGTGTGTGTGTTATGAATCGTCCAGTCTTCAAGGACCAGAGCACTCCAAGTCCCTTTGTGGAGAACTTTCCAGAGGACGACGGGGAGGCGGCCAGAGCGGCACTGCCAGACCACATCTACATGGACGCCATGGGCTTCGGGATGGGCAACTGTTGCCTTCAGGTACACACAAACCGTGGTAAACAAGTTCTGTCCGAAGGCTATGCACCTAAACAAAACGGGTGTCCTTCTGATTTGCATTAGTGGTCACAGGCCAACAGGAAGAGTAGTGTGTTTTGCAACACATACTCCACATGCTGGTGGTGTACTTTGACCTGTGTTATTATTCCCCCCTGCAGGTGACATTCCAGGCTTGCAGCATTGCTGAGGCAAGGTATCTTTATGACCAACTGGCAACATTCTGCCCTATTGTGGTAAGTCGATAAGACGGCGGCGGAATCCTAATGCTTTTTAATCTTGAATCGACTTGCATTGATCTTCATTTGTTATTACCATGGGAATGGGGCATTTATTCATGTAGTCAACCCCATGTGTCAAACGAAGGCCCCCTGCAGTACTATACATACAAATCCCATCTCAAAAACATTGAACGGACAATCACTTGAAAGATAAAGGTTATCGTTATATAAAGAAGATCAAATAATGATATGACATACCTTTTTATAAGAGGCCGACCTCTGCTCATCGTGTTCTGTGAGTCTGTTATCCATTAATGTATTTTTATATTTTTTTTTTTCAGCTGTAACACAAACAAACAATTTGACAGTGGTGAAGTGGTATGGTTGTTTGCCTGCTCCTTACAGATGGCTCTGAGTGCTGCCTCACCCTTCTACCGGGGCTACGTGTCTGATATTGATTGCCGCTGGGGGGTTATTTCTGCCTCGGTGGATGACCGGACACAGGAGGAGAGAGGCCTCAAGGTGAGCGGCTGGGGGTTGGGATGGGAGCGTTTTGGCTCTTTTCAGCGGTTGAATGCTAATTGCGTTGCTGCTGGAGGCACGTTTTGATTTTGGAGACACGTGTTGCGTGAAGTTTATTTGGAACCTGAACACGATACTCTTATATATGTTATATATTTATAGATTTTTTATTGTTTTGGTTTAGGTAATAATGACTACAATATAAAAGCTATCGAGTCAGGAAAAGTTAGGAATCGTTTTATGGTCATTGGAGGATGGTTTGGGCACTGCCCCAAATGCAATCTGACTGTTTACCTCCTTTTTTTTGACCAAACATTATAAATATTTTGAGTCATATTTTGTGTCATAACATTGGTAATCACTTCCTTCCTTTTTTGCAGCCTTTGAAAAACGACAAATACAGAATCTTCAAGTCGAGGTATGACTCCATCGACAGCTACCTCTCCAGCTGTGGGGAGAAGTACAATGACATCGACCTGACCATCGATAAGGAGATCTACAAGCAGCTTCTGGACGGAGGTACCCTCACGATAACGGTTGCCAGAAAGGCACTGACTTCATGGGCGCCATGCGTATTTTGAAACCCCGATTGTCATCCCGTCATGTAGGGATCGACAAGCTGCTAGCGCAACACATAGCCCACCTCTTCATCCGAGACCCCCTCTCTGTGTTTGAGGAGAAGCTTAACCTGGATGACGAGAACGAGTCTGACCACTTTGAAGTAAGGGTTTTTGTGTAGTTGCGGAGGTACTACGCCTGACAAGGTGTAGTACGTTCTTGTTTGTCAATACTGTTTCATTGACTTTTATATATTTGTTTATAAGTTAGTTGCTTAACATTGTTTATTGCGTAGTTCAATTTTTTAATTTCCAATTTCTGTATGGCACTGCCACGTTCATTTCACTGACAAATAAAGTTCTCGAAACTTGAATCAACTGGATTCAACTACTAACTGTGACTTGTTCATTATCATGGTTCTATAGAACCTTCAGTCCACCAACTGGCAGACGATGAGGTTCAAACCTCCGCCCCCCAACTCTGACATCGGCTGGAGAGTTGAATTCCGGCCCATGGAGGTAACCAGTAAAGCCTGATTTATAGTCACTCACTCACTCACACACAATATTATCTTTCCTATATCGGGATAGAAGATTTTGTAGCTCTGAGATCGTAAAGCTTAGCAAACGGAGTGCGTGAACTGCGTTCTGGTCTCGCATAAAGTTCGGTTCAACGAGTGGTTTCCCATCATTGTCTGGTTTTAGAAATAATGAAACGAGAAGTTCAGTGTAGCTCAACTGGTTTTTCACGTGGTGTCTCCCCATTCTCCTAGGTACAACTGACAGACTTTGAGAACTCTGCGTATGTGGTGTTTGTGGTGCTGCTCACACGAGTGATCTTGTCCTACAAACTGGATTTCCTCATTCCTTTGTCAAAGGTCAATATTTTATTTGTAAAGGATGGCGTGTCCTAGCACGTTTTTCTAAAAAATTAAAAAAAAGGAAAGTGTGCATTGTGAAATGTCCTCATTCTTGGCCCCCAGGTGGACGAAAACATGAAGGTGGCACAGAAGAGAAACGCCGTGCACGAGGACCTGTTTTACTTCCGGAAGGACATCTTCACAGGTGAGGAAAGGATTCTCCATTCACCGTAGTGAACTCCTCCGTGGCGTTGTGTCTTAACGAGGGGTACATTTTGCACCCCCCCCTCCCCTCCCCTCCCCTCCCCTCCCCTTGTTAGGCTGCAACCCGGGCCTGGACGGCGCGGCTGCTTCCGCCCACAACGGTGTGGAGACCGACGGCGACAACGAGGAGTACACGCTGATGAGCATCGACACCATCATCAACGGGAAGGTTCGTCCACCCATGACATCAACAACATTCTTTATTTTAAAAAGAATGTTGTACTAACAGTACTTTATAAGTACAATGGAATGCGTACTCCCCATTCACTCCCGCAGTATGAATTTCAACAATACTATACTGTACAATACTATTCTATACTATGAACAACACTATTTAATATATACTATCCTATAACAATACATAAAGAGCAATTGAGTGTCTAATGGATGATGAATAAATATGATGGATGTTGCAAAAAGCATTTTATTATATATTTAATTTTACTTTGTTTTATTTTACTTTAAAATCTTGTTTTGCCCTTGACCTTGTCACTTTGTCCACTCAGGTAATAATAATAAATATAAATTTATTATTTATAATAATCTTAATTCATTAATAACAATTAAAATTACAATATTGTATTAAAAAGAAAACACTGCTGTAAGATAATAATACAATTGCGGTATCTGTATTTACAATATCATGTGTAATGCACTTGAGTGTGTGTGTGTGTGTGTGTGTGTGTGTGTGTGTGTGTGCATATATCCACTGTCAATTATTGTTATTATTTTGGGTGCCCACGTAGGAGGGCGTGTTCCCCGGGCTGATCCCCATCATCAACTGTTACCTGGAGAACATGGAGGTGGACGTGGACACACGCTGCACCATCCTCAACTACCTGAAGCTCATCAAGAAACGAGCCTCAGGTACACACACACGCACACAGACACATTTAACACACATTTTCTATTGATTGGGGGGGGATTACATTTTCTAAGGCAGAACTATGAAGTCTGTACCAATTTGAATGAAAACAAACCTTAGTGTTAAGAAACCGACTACAGTGTGCAGTGTGCAACAGTGTGCACGCCAATGTGTAAAACACACACACACACACACACACACAGACTTCTTTCAGTAGTGTGTTTAGCCTTGCACCTGTAGCTCAACCACGACCACACACACACACACACACGGCTTGTTTTTTTTGGGTGTGAGCAGGGGAGCTGATGACCATGGCCAAGTGGATGAGGGAGTTTGTGGCCAAGCACCCACAGTATCAGCAGGACAGCGTCCTCACCGACAAGATCAACTACGACCTGCTGAGCAAGTGCGACCGGATCGCCAAAGGGGAGGAGCGCTGCGCCGAACTCTTCGGCGAGCCTGTCAAGCGCCGGTTCAAGTGAAACTACGCCGTGGTCTGGGGGGGGGGGGGGGCGGAGGATGGGGGGGTGGGGGGGCTTCCTTCCTGCAACGGTTAGCATGTAGAGACCAAACACGTGGCTGAATTTTCCTGCAGTGCCACATGGTGCGCACCTTAAGGGACCCTGCTGTACATACTTGATCAGATTTTTATGATTATCCACTTATTTTAATAGACAGAAGGAAAGACGAAGAAGAAGAAGGAAAAAAAAGTAAATGCGTGAGTAACGGCATGTGTATATATTTACTTTCTCTCTGGCTTATTGAAGGAAGCCAGTGTTTGTGAATGTAAATTTGGGCTAAGCGGTGTACAATAGTGGGGTTTTAATCATTGTGTTGTTGTTGTTGTTGTTTTTTCACTTGGGCCTTTTGACATTAACATGGGTACTTTTAATTAGTCCTCTTGGCATGTAGTAGAAATCTTTTATCTTTGGAAGTGCTGGTTTGCCTTGCTGTGCTGACATTGTGGAAATGATGCAAGTAGAGATGGACACTTTTGCAATGTTTGCTGCTTCAAATAAATCTGCACAGCATTCAATAATGTGGTACGCTCCGTTGTTCTTTCAATGTTAGTATTCACACATCAACTGCTTGGATTTTCGTTCTGGTGTTTAGAGTACAACGTTGGTCTAGCTTACCTGCACTTGACTTGCATGCATTCAATAAGGCTAGATGCAAAGCAAATATTGACTTTTTACTTTACTTGTCTTACAAGCAAACTGCACATTTAGTGCGTCATTAAAAAAAAATTCTAATTCCGCCCACGACTCTGTGCGTCAGCACCAGAAGTGGCTTGATCTTCACTCTCAAAACACCGTCGCTTTCATCCCACTTTGTTCGCATCATTCTAGTTGACGCCTCGCTAGGAATTCTGCCAGTCAGCACATTTGTGTGATCCGAGGAGGCCCGTGTCCCATACTGCACTATAGTGGTGGCAGGACAGCTCAGTCTGTTGGGACTTGGGGCTTGGGAACCCGAAGGTCGCCGGTTCAAGTCCCTGTAACACTAGCACTAGCGTTGCCCTTGAGCAAGGCACCAGACCCCCTACTACACTGCTACCCGGGCGCTGTATATACAATAGCTGCCCCACTGCTCCTAATAATAGGATGGGTTAAATGCAGAGAAACACATTTCACTGTGTTTACATTTATGTGACCAATAAAGAGGATTCAATCCTCCAGATTTAGATTTTCAATTGTTCATCAAGAAGTTTTAATGAAATGATTACGTACATGCACATAACATGTTTCAAGATTCAAGATAACTTTATTTATCCCGAGGGAAATTAAGGTGCAACAGTTGAAACAGGGGGAATAAATGCACACACAAATATACTAATACCTAAAAACTAAAAACTAAATAACAACAAACTAACTAAACAAAACTAGTATAAACAAAATATAAGTAAATTAACTCTAATGAAATCTAAATGTATTGATAGATGAATTGTACAATTTACAGTATATTACAGTAATACGTAGGTATATACAATACACAATACGTATAGTGCAAATTGGCAGTAATAAAATACTAATAAATAACTCAGATGAATACTGAAAAAGTGACATGTGAAAAGTGAAATTTAATTTACAGTGCAAAATTACAGTGAAAGGATTTACAGTGCGAAAAAAAATAATAATAACAGTGCGTTGGCCTCAGGTCACTGAGTCTCCACTGTCCCTCTCACGACCCGAGGTAGATAAATGATAGAGAGTGATGGCCACAGGAAGAAAGGACTTCCTGTGGCGTTCTGTGGTGCACCTGGGTGGAATGAGTCTGTTGCTGTTTCTGTATGAGGTCAGCACCTGATGGAGAGGGTAATGTAATGTAATGTAATGTGCGTCCTAAGAGTGTTGGTGTAAATATACTGCAGTAAAATGTAAGACTATTCACATTTCCTGGAACCAGTTCACAGGTGTCATGACCAGAGGCCACTGCCCTAGCTGTCTTTCTACCGCTAGATGGTGCCAATTCTCTGGCAAAAAATAATAAACCACTGGAACTATGGCCAGATGAGTTTTCTCTCGAGATTTGCTTTGAAGCTGATCATTATTAAACCTAGTGTGTAATCCTACAGAATATGTATGCGAAATACGTAATCGTCCGGGCGACATTAATATGTTTCTGACCTTGCCCCCGAATAGACCACTCTCACAATGGTCTGATCAGTGTAAAGACATGTGTGACATTGAACATGTGTAGGCGATCACCCTATTCCAGAGGGGGACGAATAATGTGTTGTTTCTCTTGTCGTGCTATTGACTTAATTCGTTGATTTAGATGGATCTATAATTCCTAAAATTATGTGTGTAGGCTACCCCCACCCTGATAATTATGTTTATGTATTTATATTTTAATTTATTTTAATTGCGTAGCTTGCGTTAAGGATGCTCGAACTGCAATACGATTTGAAGTGGGCGAAATAGTGGGTGTATCTAGAGTTCAGTTTCATTCTGTTCTCTGTGGGTACGTGCATGCATTCCTCTTGCATCCAAACATGCCGTGTGTCTGGGCGTTGTGTTTAGCCTACTTGGCTAAACACGACTTGACATGATCAAGACAACGAAAAAAGTTTTTTTCAAAAACGAAAAAGATTGGTTTTTTTTTTAAACGTTCAATGGACCGACGACTGGGGACGTGGAGATCACACGGCATCACCGGAGTCGTGATTATCTGACGGAGAGGGACCACGACTTGATCGCAACACCCGAGGAGGCACTGTTTTAACTAACGCTGATCGCACAGGGCACTGGGCCAGTCGACGTGTTCCTCCCACTCGTGTCCCAGCCCCCTCTCTTGTCCGCCACAAGACTGCACATTGTGCGGATACCGGGAAGCCAAGGTTACACCGCTTCCTCCTACCACCCCCCCGCAACAAACAACACAAAAGTAGGTCCTTCATTGTTTTGTCGCGTTTTGTCACTTACGATGTTCGATTGTTTTTTTTGTTGTTGTGTGTGTGTGTGACGAACGAGATGAATAGCTGGATTTCTAGAGGTGTTACGGTCGGGTTTATCGGTTCACTAAGAACGGCGACAGGGCGGAGAGTTGCCGGGTGATGCTGCCGATCGAGGCGGTGACCTCTGCCGCTGTCCGGTCGGTGGTGGTGGGCTCCAGGGGTGATGGCGCCAGGGTTAGCGGGTCGTAACGCTCTTCCTTCATTCCGCCCACTGTTCGGTTATTTCAAGATGTGGTCGATATGAAAATATCAGAAATCAGGAACACTCTTTTAAAAGTTTGCCAGACCGAACCGGGGTGTTCATTCGCCGGTGTTGTGTGAACACTTGATTTGAACTGTTCTTTTCATAATGTAGTAGTTGTAATCGCATGTGTTGGTAAAGGTATTTATATATTGTCAATTCGCGACAGTGGATCGTTAGCAATAATTATGCTTGAAACATCAAATACAGATCAAACGAAGTAAGACATAGCCATCTCTGCCAGGACGGGGTTGTCTCTTGAAATATGATGTTTAACCACTGTCAGTTCTGTGGATGGGATCAATCAGTGGTCTGATCAACAGAACAAACAAGTTTCAATGAATGGGGAAGAGGAAAGATACCCAGATGTCATTCTTGAGCGTGTGGAAAGGATGTGTGTAGACCTACTTGGCAGGTTTTAAAAGTATAATATAAAGAGACCGTCCATAACACACTGACCTGTCCATGCGTTATGTTACAATATCCTTAAACACATTGTAGTACATCTATTCGTTTATGAACTAGACTGTACTATATACAACATCATGGAAGACTAAATCTCAATGTATACAAACATGACAGGTTTACTCGCCCATCAGTCGACAATGTATGTTCAACGATGAGGGGGTTCGACTCCCAGACAAAAGTAACTGGGTTCGATTCCCATCTCCCCATCTGCTGCTGCTATGATTATGTATCTGAATTCACTGGCTTTGTTTCGACTTAATAGTTCAATGGTAAATGTCTTGGATGTCTTTTCATTTTGTTTTTAAATAAAGGGTTCCCTTGTGTACTGTCGTTACAGGTGATAAATGGAGACATTCAATCAAAAACTAAACACCTACTTTGAATCATGGATGGGACCAAGAGGTAACGTTTCCCACCCTAGTCCCCCTGATCACACTGTAACCGCTCCATAACAGTCCTGCCTTTGGGTCCTCTGTTCAGACATTTTAGTGTCTACAAAATTGCAGAAAGAGAACCACTAATTGATCACATCGCTTTGTCTACAGTGCGCATTACAGTGTTGGTCTTATGTTGGCACCTATGTTACCTTCAGCTACAGTCGATACAACTGTATTGTTTGAGACGTAGACCAGGACAGGACACAGACCGCAGTTTTTAGACATACAAACCACACTATGCCTTCACTGTTTTTATAGAGAGAGGGACTTCATCCAACAGGAAATACTATATATTTACCCATAGTATGTATCTCCTTCTCTCTTGCTCTCCATGTTCTATATACATTATTCCCTGTATGGCAAACGCTGTCTTTATCATTTCCCACGCTCTATTAAACCCCCCCCCCCTCCCTTGACCTCGTTTAAAACCAAAAAGAAAGTACTCGTTCTCCAACGGCCCACTTTATCTTTTACTCCCCCCCCCCCCCCCCCCCCACACGTACTTTCCATTCCAGACCAGCGGGTGCGGGGCTGGCTGCTGCTGGACAACTACCCTCCGACCTTAGCGCTGTCACTGGCTTACCTGCTGATAGTGTGGCTGGGGCCCCGGTACATGAGAGACCGCCAGCCGCTGGCCTGCCGAAAGCTGCTGGTGGTCTACAACCTGCTTCTCACCCTGCTCTCCTTCTACATGTTCTACGGGGTAAGTAGAAGGGGGGGGGGGGGGGTGATGGCAGGCCTCTCTACTAGCGCCTGGGTGCATGGACTTTATCTACCAGGTTGCTTTTTGGTTTGTTCATGTTAAAATGTCACTGCTGTAGACAGTGGGGCATGGGTTGTGTCTGACTGCCCGGCCGGATGGACACTGGGTTCAATTGGATGTCCGCAGCCTAACCTGCAGGCTGGCGGACATCGTTTAGCAAGATGCCCCACTGACCACAAATGGATGACTTAAAGGGTTGTAAAAGTCAAACATAAGCCAAATATGGTCTCATTAAAATAAAACCGTGACCCTGGATCGGTAAGAACTCGTGGTCCTGCGATGTGTGCCCGTGGTTTGTTTTAGGATGACATGTTTGACTGGATCAGACACAGGCCAGTGGCCTCTGGCGTGGTCCACATAAACCAACCACCAGAGGCCGTGTGGTGGGGGTGGGGATGGACGCAGCTGGACTGTGACAGGGGTCATTGTTTCAACAATCAAATCCTCACAAACATCCCTTCAGCCCCTTTCTGTCTTCTGACAACGGCCATGTTATGCACTGCCGCGGAACATCACATTTAAAAGGTTGGCATTAGATATTCTAAAGATTTTGATACATAATTATTAAGATATAATCATTGTGGAAGTTGTGAACAAATGTCCCATTGAGGCGGTGGTGCTACGCTGGGCTATGATACAGCCTGCGCACAACAGACCGGCAGAGACGGAGACCAGGGTGAATCCACTCACACATAAAACTCCTGGGATTAGGCAGTTCATTGAGTCAAGCTGTTACAGTCACACCCCAAACACAAGCTCAGACACACGAAGATGAGGAAATAGTTGACATTTCTGGCGCAGGTGCTTATCGGCAACAGGTTTCAAGTTATTTGTTAGGCTTTGTGGAAGTAGACTCACCAGTATCTCCCAAATTACACTCGACAATTACACTGTCAGCTGTACGAGACTCCAGCTGACAAGAGTTGCCCCCTTGCCCCCCACATCATCAGGAAATTGTGCAAGGCATTCAGAGTGCACTCTGGGCCCAGCCTGAGAGCCAGTGCCGGGTGATTCGCGAACACGTCACGTCACGTCACGTCACGTCACTCGTTCTCTCTCAGAGCCTTGGCTGTGAACTTTTGACAGTGACCGCCGCCTGGCGTGGATCAAAGGGGCAACTGGTCAGCACTGCTCTGGCTCTGTGCCTCTGGCTGCCCTGCGTTTTATGATGGCTGCAGTGATCAGAAGATCAGATGTGTATTACAGCGTCAACAATGAATCCGGATGAACTGCATTGTTGTTTGGCTTGTGTTATGTGGAGAAGAATCCACCCTAGATAAGAGTCTGTTATCTAAATTAGAAAACCGCGAATACTGCGTCTTGCCTCTTAACGTCATTAGGAAAGCTTCTCTGTAATTGACGAAACAGGCCCCAGACGTGAATCCATGCTAATTTGGTCAATCAGCATGGAGGCGGGTTGCTCTCTGCGTTGTCACCATGGAAACATCCTAACTGAAGTAGTCGCTTAACAATACAGACATCAGCAACTACTGAGATCGTGTCGCAGAGATCCTTGCATGAGACGTTCTCTCTCTCTGTCTCTGTCTCTGTCTCTGTCTCGGTCTCTCACTCTCACTGCATTCTCCTCCCCTGACGCTGGGCGATTAAGAGGGTGTAGTCTTTCACGTCAGAGCAATTAGCTTTCAACATGATGGCCTGTTTTCAAACCAAACGCCGGGAGTAAATCCCCTGGAGCGGCCACATGACTGGCTGTGGTTCACTACGCCTAACAGGATGAAGGATGAGGATCAGGTTTGATCAGGTTTCCCCATGCTGGTCTAGATTTTAAAATCTCCATTTATGGAATGTAGAAAAGGTTCTATAACCTGGGAAAAGCATAGTCCTCATTTTGAACTGCAGTGTATTGCACATACACAGAAAAATGCCAGGGATTCCAGGGATGGGTGTGTGTGTGTGTGTGTGTGTGTGTGTGTCTGCGTGTGTGTCTGCGTGCATGTGCTGTATGACGTCCTTACAGAAGGAGTTTCACATAACCTTGACGTAATGCATGGAATGCATGGAAGCTACAGGCCACCCTTTCATGGTTTGTTTGAATGACTTTGTCCACAGCTGGTAATAGCGGTGTGGAGTGGAGGGTACAACCTCTATTGCCAAGACACACACAGTGAGGAAGACACGGACAATAAGGTGAGGGATCAACAGATTCAAGATTCAATAACAGTTTTTGTTTGGGATTTTAGATGAATTGCCAGCATTGTTATTTTTCTTTTATTTTTTGTTTACTGTTTCTAATGACTCATAGATGCCATTCAATATTATATATATATAAATATATATATAAATATATATATAAATATATATATATAAATATATATATAAATATATATATAAATATATAAATATATATATAAATATATATATATATATATATATATAAATATATATATATATATATATATATATAAATATATATATATATATATATATATATATATATATATAAATATATATATATATATATATATATATATAAATATATATATATATATATATATAAATATATATATATATATATATATATATATATATATATAAATATATATATATATATATATATATATAAATATATATATATATATATATATATATATATATATATATATAAATATATATATATATATATATAAATATATATATATATATATATATATATATATATATATATAAATATATATATATATATATAAATATATATATATAAATATATATATATATATATATATATATATATAAATATATATATATAAATATATATATATATACTGTATACATATATAAATACACACTGGCACACAACTGGGGGAAGTTATATAAGCCAGTACCTGCAAATCCCAGCAGATAAGCCCCAGAGAGATGGGACAGTTAATTTAATCAGTTTCATGCCATGATGACACTCTTCAATGTCCCATGTGGCCATCTGTGATAGCACAATACAAGGCCCACCGTGGCCATACCAAAAACAGTGTCCTGTTATTGCATTTTATTGCATTTTATGGGATCAGGCTGAACTTTGAAAGGCCTTTTGTATAGTGGTTATTTCCTTTAACACGTGATAATGAACTGTGAAAACAGTTACTAGAAGCTATTGAGTATATTTGTGATTCCCATCTCTCTCTCTCAGGGCGCAGAGTGAGTTAGTGATATGATAACCAAGGAATTGACTGCACTACCAATGTCATGTTATAATGTTGTTTCTAGTTGGACAGTACATCGGTTTTTATATTCCTTCATTCAGTTCACATTTATGAACCTTCACAAAGGCCTCATCGTGTGTGTGTGTGTGTGTGTGTGTGTGTGTGTGTGTGTGTGTGTGTGTGTGTGTGTGTGTGTGTGTGTGTGTGTGTGTGTGTGTGTGTGTGTGTGTGTGTGTGTGTGTGTGTGGTGTGTGTGTGTGTGTGTGTGTGTGTGTGTGTGTGTGTGTGTGTGTGTGTGTGTGTGTGTGTGTGTGTGTGTGTGTGTGTGTGTGTGTGTGTGTGTGTCCTCTTCCCAGATCATACACATCCTCTGGTGGTACTACTTCTCCAAGCTCATCGAGTTCATGGACACCTTTTTCTTCATCGTACGGAAGAACAACCACCAGATCACGTTCCTCCACATCTACCATCACGCCAGCATGCCAAACATCTGGTGGTTTGTGATGAACTCGGTGCCCTGTGGCCACTGTGAGTGCCTCGCCGCAACTTCACCCTCCAGTGACTCACTCAATCGCTCACCTAGCCTAGCCCACGTTTGTCTGGAGACCTACACGCCGGCTTGAATAATTCATATGTGGCCCCACGACCACTACAACCCACTAACACTCCCAAAGCCTTTTTTTCTTTCACTGGTTTTGTCTCTTTTTTTTATTTCCATCTCCATATTTCCATACTTCCTGTCTGAAACGCAATATATATATATATCATTTTTTTATTTCATCAAATGCATTTGGAAGGCCTTTGACTTGCCATTTTGTAAGGGTTAACGAGATTCAGAGGTGTTAATAATAACCCCCAGTTGGCTCAACTCACCAGTCTCCTTCTAATGTCTTATGGGCTTGTGTTTCTCTCTCTTTTTTTTTGTCAGCGTACTTCGGGGCCGCCCTGAACAGCCTAATACACGTCTTAATGTACTCCTACTACGGCCTGTCTGCGGTTCCCGCCCTGCGGCCCTACCTCTGGTGGAAGAAATACATCACACAGGGACAACTGGTACACTACTTGAAATAGTTTTTTGTTTTTTTCGTTTGGTTCCCCGCTACTCGCGGAACCTTTGATCTTGATGACTTGACGTAGAACCATTGTTGGTATGGTTGTTGTTGTTCTATTGTTCTCCTCAAATCCCTTCATTGTGTCCTTCCAGGTTCAGTTCTTCTTAACCATGTCCCAGACGCTTTGTGCCGTGGCGTGGCCCTGTAGCTTCCCCAGGGGGTGGATGTACTTTCAGATCGGGTACATGGTCACGCTCATTGCCCTCTTCTCCAACTTCTACATTCAGGTGAGCTGTGAGGATGGACACTTTGTGTTATCTCCACCGTGGAAGATGGACTGTGGGGGGTTAGGTTTTTGTTTTGTCTGTCTGTCTGTCTGTCTGTCTGTCTGCTTGTCTGTAAGCGAGATAACTCAAAAAGGTATGTACGGAATTGGACAACACTTGATGGTTAGATTACATATGGGCCAAGGAACAGTCGATTCAATTTTGGCGCAGATCCAAATCCAAATCCAGGGGACTTTTTGGTGTGGTGGAGGTATGCACTCTACTGAGGGCCCTCTAGTTTGGGTTTTGTTTCTCAGGGTATTATTATTATTTTTTTAAATGTGAAAAAGATTTCTTGGGTACGATTTGTCTCCAGTTATTATTTTCCTCGAATTATTTCCGGTCGGTGCCCTTATTTTGCGCATAATACTTTTATTCTATGATTTGACCTGAGGAATCTGTGGTTGTGCGTGATATGCGTTTAACATCAGCCAAAAACGCAGAGCATCTTTTGATTGACAGCAGTTGGAAGTTGAACACACCTTGACCTTAATACTGCACTGCCTCAGTTCAGATGACCATTGATCTCTCTCTCTCGCTCTCGCTCTCTCTCGCTCTCTCTCCCACCAGACCTACAAGCAAAATGCACCTCTGAAGAATGGCTTCCAGGCCTCCACCCACGAACACGCCAACGGGTCGTCCCACACGGACAACTCACACGCACATAGAAAGCTGCGGATGGACTAATGTACAGTATTATGACCAAACTCTTCGTTGTAGAGCAGTAGCCAACACTGTTAAGGAGGGGGGATGCGTATTCCCTTACTGTATTGCCCTGTCTTACAATAGTCTGGTATCCACGTAGGACAGTAGAAAAAAAAAAGCCATAGCCACATTTACCCAGAGACTTATTTTTGCAGATGTTACGGCTAATGGTATTAAATAAGGCTATCCTAGCTGTACGTATGTCCAAGAATGGTTAATAGTTTTAATCTGCGTGGCATTGTTGTTGTTTTTTTACTCCGTATAGTAAACATACACGCCATGGTCCAATAGCTTGCGGTGGTTAGCTGGTTAGGGATTCCTCAATGGTGCCAGATCAGAGCACTACAGAGGCCCTTCTTGCTCAATGCAACGTTTGTATTCGGTAATAAAAAGCAACCATTCTATTCCTTACTATAATTCACATTTTTCACCCCCCCCCCTCCCCCATGTACTGGATCATATGTATTTATTTACAAGAAACGGTGTAGCCGTAACGGTGTAGAAGCCGTGTAGCCTAGTGTGGATGGGATGTTAATGTATAATATACCTGTATGTAGTCTTGGAATCCCTTTAGATTTGTTGTTTTGGTTTTTTAACTTAAAAGGGCCTGCAGTTTAAACCTTGCTTGTGACACGCCGACTACCTGACAGTTGGGAGTTGGTCTCGTCGAACGACCTTAAAGCGAGGTTACTTTGTACACACAAAATGAAATGTTTGCCAGAGTGATGAGTCACATGGCGTCCGCCGTGCACACGGGTCACGCCTGCTGCCTGGAATGCAGAACGCCGAGCGGTATGATCAGGTATTAACGCTGTAGTCCCCCAAAAACAGCCAATATTCCCAAACAATTTAATACAACTTGAATATAAAGGGCGGGATAGGTGCTTTCCTCAAATATTATATATAATATATTTGTATTCTGTATATTTATGTATGTATGTATGTATGTATGTATGTATGTATGTATATATATATATATATATATATGTATATGTATATGTGTATATATATATATATGTATGTATGAATGTATATATGTATGTATGTATATATATATGTATGTATGTATATATATATATACTGTATATATATATAGATATACTGTATATATATACTGTTTATAAATATATGTATACAGTATATATACAGTCTATTTAGCAGCCACATTTAGTATGTTTGATGCAACCTTTATAACAAAAACGTTTACGCTTGAAGAACACTGAATGATGAAACGACCGGGGAGCTTTGAAGTAGAAACAGCCGATCCTCTGTGAAACACACCGCCCACAGTATATCCTGACCTGTCTGCCTCCATGCTAATACTCCAACTGATTGCTTTACGATAGGACAGCAGGTTCTCAGGGTGTAACCGGTCCCGGCATAATAGTCTCCCTCCCGTCCTGTACCTGGAGTAAGGTATGTCATATTGTCAATGGCCTATTTGTACGTGTGGGCGGGTAGCATCTTTTCATTTTTCTTTGTTGCATGTTCTCTAAGCACTTTTAAAACGTGGGTAGAGTACGAGCGTCGTCGAACTAGCACAAACCGGGGGGACTTTGCGAATTGCTGTGTATGTCAGAATCATTGTTAATCAACGGTAACACAGTGTGTATTGAGCTCTGCCCTTTTTTTTGGGGGGGGGGGTGCATTATGTTTAAGTATTTCATGAAAAGTCATAGTTGCAAATGCCTTATGAATATTGCTACTCCAGTGTATGTATAGTATGTTCATATATATTATATAAACCTGTATATACAGTATATATATATATATATATATATACTGTATATTTACTGTATATATTATATAATATATATGAATATATTGTATATATAATATATTATATATATATATATATCAGTTACTATAATATATACTATAATATATATGAATATATTGTATATATAATATATTATATATATATAATATTTAATATATATATATATAATATTTAATATATATATATATATTATATATTATATATATATATCAGTTACTATTGTAAACACCCATCTGTTGTCCTACTGATGTATTACCTATATGCCTTACCAATGAAATGCAGGTATATGTGGCTACTCGTCAAGTCCCTTTTTTGCAACCACTGACAGCTGAAATAATTTTAATGACAGATGTAATACAAAGATTCCCAGGTAGATGTGTGTGTGTGTGTGTGTGTGTGTGTGTGTGTGTGTGTGTGTGTGTGTGTGTGTGTGTGTGTGTGTGTGTGTGTGTGTGTGTGTGTGTGTGTGTGTGTGTGTGTGTGTGTGTGTGTGTGTGTGTGTGTGATCAAACACACTGGTGTTGCCACAGTTTATAATAATGTTTTAACATAAATGAAAGCTGCCTCATAGTATAGTCTTCTTAAACTGTCACTAAATGCTATGAATAAAAAGCACTTATTGTTTCATCCGTTTGTTACTTTACGTTTTTGTCTGCTGTGGTTCAAGTTCCTTGAACCTAAGGACTACTGTAAATCGTCTGGTGTGTGAGATGACTGCCTTCACTTGTTGACTGAAAGGAGGATAGGAGAAAGGAGCCCCTGGACCCTGTTGCTACCAGAATAATTCCGCAAATTAATGCAAATAACGGTAGTGCAGTTTGGGTTATTTGTTTACTATTTAGTCATTTGACACGTTTATCCGAAGCGACTTGTTCAGATATACAGTAGATTTCATAAAGGAGCAGGTTCAGGTAGTTAGCTGTGGACATTGGACCTGGACACAGAACCTTCTGGCTAAGAGGCGAACCCCCAATCCGCTAATCTCCTGGCCCCGACTTGTCCTTAATGAGATCAATTATTTCAGTGGTAAAAAAATAAATAAAAATGTAATAACACATTGTTTCGTCAGTTCACATTTTCAGTACCGTACATTTGAAGCTTCAAAAAAAAAAATATAAGTCTGAGATGTTCTGCCATCACACACCTGTATGGAGGTCCAGTCCCTGGAAGGACATTACTATGAGAGTGTCTTTTTCTCTCCCTGGGAAAGGAAAACAGCAGTGGGCGTTTCCAGTGCGTGAGCTGGAATGCCGTGGTGCGACACAGGCCACGCCCCCACGGCGAACAGAACCACTTCTTTGTGTGTAGTTTGTCTGCTGACTGGAGGCGCTATCCAAACAGTGACCCTGCTCACTTCAAGACCCCTCAGTGTGTGTGTTATGACTTCAGTAACGTGGAAGGATTAACATCTATTTAGCATCTATTTAAGTGTGTGTGTGGGCGGCTTGTTGAAGCAGCCTCACCTGGCCCCGAGTCAAAATGATAAGACTCTAGGGCTGGGTGAGGCCACACACCTGTGGGTTTTTGGTAATCAAGGCCCACAGGATAAACCAGACGTCCCACACACACTGGAAGAGCTCAGACATGTCAAGCAACTCTCGCCTGCAAAACTATTCCCAGTCAGTAAACCGCTTTACAAAATGCTACCCGTGTCTTGGCATTGGAGAAGCCCAAGAACGCAGCCAGTGTGTTTGCTATACATACCTTTACAGAATGAAGTGTTCTTAAATGCACAGAGGTTGAACAAGTGTGAAAGGGTTAACTTGGGGGAGGGGGGGGCTATACATTATGTGTAGAAGTATCGGACTAGAACAATAATTCAACAGTAATCATTTGTTGATGCTGTGAGGAAAACCCCGATTTACAAAAAGTGGCACGCCACTTCCTGTATCTCTACGCAACCCTGGTTTTTTTTTTTAAGGTCACGGTGCAGCATTGGTCAGTCTACTTCCAGATTCACCAGGACCAAAATGGTCATCAATGATTTACTTTCAGCCACCTTTATGGCCCTGTAGGGTTTATCCCTGCTACTGCTTAGGTAAACAGATTTGATTGCGTTATCGAGATAAGATTATTCCCATTGTTAAATTTCAGTAGGCATAATGTAGGCCGGTTACGCAATAGCCGGTTTGTGGCTGGTTCACGAGAAGGTGTCATCTAGTTTAACACAGGGAACCTGGCTACTCATCTGTAACCCTAGCCTCTTGTTGATCATCTGCTGTCCAGCATAAAGGCTGACTCATTGAATGAAATATTCCATTTAACAAAGGTCATCTATAAATAACATCTAAAAACACCAGTGACAAAAAAACCCTGCTAAATAAGAGTCACAGTGCGTGTCCAACACCATTTATTTGACAAGGGAAAAAAACCAGAAGTGAAAGTAATGTAATCCAAGATTAGCCGACGGTCTCCATAGTCAGGTTACAAAGTGTATACATTCCATACTATCAGAAAAATAAAAGGTTTACATCATGTTGTAGACCTACATGCCAATGTAGAGAAACAAATTCAGACCACACGCTAAAATTCAGTAATTAAAATAAAGACTCTGTAAAGACGCTGTACAGAAAAATGCAACTTCTTGTAGCAGGGTTTTTCCTGTATAGTGCAGTGAAAAGTAGAAAGATCTTCAGATCTTCACATGCCGTGTCCCGTGTCGCCTACAGGGGGCACTCTGAGAACGCCGTGTAACTCTTCACACGTGCAAAGAAAAAAGGTGTGTACATGTTGTCCAGGTCGAAGGCTGTGACAACCGTTTCTCCAGTTGGCCTGAAGACAAAATTTTACATATTTAGTCATTTAGGATTCACACAACACGATGGGTATTTAAATTAAACCGTATGAAGATTATGTTGCTAAAACGTTTATGTAGAAACACTTTTTTTAAATACACCCAGAAGAGCATCCAAAAAGGTGCGGAATAAAATGAGTGATTCTTTCTAAAAACAAAACCACAATATTATGATTGTGAATTAATCGCCGATGATTGTGAAACATTGACGGGTCCAAAATCAAAATGTTTTGTTCACCAACAAGGCTTGTGAGCCTATAATCGCATAGGGACATTGGCATCAAGTATCATCTCCATCGTCAGCAATCAAGAGTCGTAGTAGTTGCTAGTTGCCAAAAATAGGTAAGTGCCCAGCTTCACTTGGGTACCAAGTGCTCAGCGACAAGCGCAGGATGAGCAAGGCCAGGGTGAACGTTGGTTCAGCTAAACGCCAACGCCAACACCACTTGACATGACCGAGTGTCTCAGTCTCACTCCACTATGAAATGTAAAAGGTTGCCAACCACTGAAACGGAATTGAGAGGAGGGGGGGGTGCAACTAATGTGTGGCTGAATGTGACCAATGTAATAAATGTTATCAATAGAACGTTTGATCTCGTACAACAACAGTGTTTTGCAACATCTCAATCGTTTATTCGTGATTTTGTATACTAGGGACGTGCACAACTCACATTTCAGTGGGTCACAAAATGAACACCTTGCAGGTGTGCCGAAACCGGTATAAATGTTCCTATATCCCATTTATTTAGAACTACACATCATATTTTTGTCACAGAGCAAAGCACGCAGATTGTGACTGTATACGCCAAGCAGGTTGTGTGGTCATGAAAGATTTATCACGTAATGGATTATTTTGACCAACCCCTAATATGTAATATGTACACAGGAGAGTGAATGTAATCAACCCAGGGTGGCTTACTTGTAGGTGATGTGGCAGGAGTGGTGGATCCAGGTCAGCTTGTTGAAACACTGGCGCCCCCCAGAGGGCATCTGGAGACCAACATGGAAGCTGTGCTCAGCCTCAGGTGAAGCAGGGTTCCGCCTGCAGAACCGGGTTCTTTGACCTTCTGCCCCCTTCAGTTCACAAACACGTTGAAACATGTTACGTCATGACAAACAGTTCTTACATTTTTCATATAGCGTGAATTGAAACCAGATGTTAAACCAAATCTAAAGAACACATTTTAAACATGCATGCATTACAATTGTTGTACATTTTGAAGCCAGTTCAAATTAGGTTAGCATATATTTTTGCCTTAAAATGAAAAACAAAGAAAACTAACATTTTTTGAATAGGTGCATAAAATAAGTTAAATTAGCTAACCAGACACGACAGACAAGCAGTTGGCCCACGTTGTTTCGCTATACATTTCAGAACCTTGTTTTGAAAAAGCTCTACAATAGGTCCGCTTCCCCCCACACACACACACACACTGTGTGAACACACTGACCTCTTCCTTTTTCTTGGACACAACAACAAAAACTTTGGTTTGATTGTCAGTTTCCTGTGACAGGCGGAAATAACCAAGCATAACCGATTCCACTCTGAGGAAATAAGAAGGAAAACAAGATTGCCAAACAATGTCATTTGGTTCCTACTAAAAAAATAATATCCTCAAAGACATATTTTGACATATAATAACATGCATATTGTGTACAGATCAAGTATTCAATATCAATATTATTCGATGTACAGTATCTGTGCCCAGATCCATGCAACCAAATGAAAACCCTAATTTAGAAGTGCTAAAGGGAAATCACCTTGTGTTCCTATTGCGCAGGTGAGGAACAACTGTCATCAGGTCTTCAGGTGTGGTCAACATCAACACCTTCCCATCTGAGAAGAAACGGAGGTACCTGTAAGAAAAATAAATAATAACAAAAAGGCCCATTGAGCTTCAGTCCAATTAGCTCTTTCCTTTCCTAGTGACTTCCAGCCCCAAAAAGGTACACAGCCTACATGTAGGCATCCCTGAACAAGTAGACCTTTATCTGCTAAATTGCAATAATAAATAATCATAATAATTTCGGGCATCTCGTAAGGATGCTTCCTGGTCGCCTCCCGAGGGAAGTTTTCCAGGCACAGCCAGCCAAGAGGAAACCTTGGTCAGACCAAGGTACAGGTGGGGAGGTAGCGGGGGGGGGGAATTCCAAACTTCCCTCTCCCTGGCAACATCAACCAGCTCTGACTTGGGGATCTCAAGGCGTTCCCAGGCCAGCATTGAGATGCAATCACCCCCAAGTCAAGTCAAGTCAAGTTTATTGTCACTTGTGTAAACTGTGAAGTGACAATAAACTTGACTTGAGGGTGATTACATCTCAACGCTGGCCTGGGAACGCCTTGAGATCCCCAAGTCAGAGCTGGTTGACGTTGCCAGGGAAGTTTGGAACCCAACCCGTATAAGCGGTAGACGATGGATGGATGGATAATAATAATAATTAATAACCAGACTCCTATGTTGTGGTTTGTACTCGCGCAGCATTAACTTTGAATATTCTCAGCATAACTTGCAAAAAGAGTCTGCTAAATGACTAAATGTAAAATAATTAATGAAAGCAGCAAATAGTGTCGCGTGACCTACCTGTAGTACGCTACATGGTGCCAGGCCCTGTAGAACCCGTCCAGGGACGCTTCACCTTGCCGGATGTATGACACCTTGCTGATGTAGACCCCTGAAGGCGGACGACATGGTGAGCTGCATGTTCCTCTTGCATTCCGTCTAGCGAGTGTCTAACGAGTGTCTAAATGGAAAACCCTCAAATAACTTTGATAATAAGCCATGTAGTGGGTTACAAAGTAGTGTTATGGATTGTGCCTGGTCGAAATGCACAACGTTTTAAAAACAATGTCAATATAGAGCTGACCTCTAGAGGTTAACGCAAGCCACTGCATGAGTTACCGGTTAATGGCAGTTTTAAGTTACCAGATAATGTCAACACATTCTGGCTACACCCCCCCCCCCCCCTCCCAGACAGCAAAAGCCTTGAAAGCAATATAGCCCCACCCCTTAAGGGGAGTGGCTACCAAAAGTCAGCCAGAATTGTGTTTCTAAATTGATAGTGGGTGGGGACTAATTCAAACGGGGAGGTTTGGTGTTCCTGTAAGCCTTTTGACAATCACTACATTGAGTCAGGTTACCGTCAAAGCGAACGCGTGGCCTTTCCAGGAACATCTCCCGCCAGGACTTGAATGGTGCGAGTGTCGTACGGCCCCACACCCTCAGACAGGCCGAGCGCCACAGGTCAGAGTCCCTGTGGCGGAGCGGGGAGAGGAACGGGAAGTCAAGGTTAGGATGGCGAACCTTGGCAGGGAAGCAAATTTCAGCGTACACCATCACTCATGAAATGTATGGTTGTAATCAACACATGACCCAAATAAATGTACACGACAAATAGATGGATGCATGAGTGAATGGATGCATGACTGAATGAATCAATGAGACCGCATGTTTGGGTGGCAGGCTGACCTGGCACAAATGTAAAACCCTCGGCAGACCAGGGACAGCTGCTCCAGGGTGCGCATGTCCAGGTCACTGGACACCACCCAGCGGAAGATGTACATCAGGACCTCTGGTGGTAGGGCTGGGTGAGGGCACAGTAAGATTGAAAGTGAGGGCAGTAGAGGTGAGGGCTGGATCATAATTGTATTGTATTATTATTTTATTGAGTGGAATGATATAGAGGTGATGTGATCGTTTATAGTATAGCATATCATAGGCAGCATATAGTGTTGTTTATAGTACCGTATTGTTTAGTATAGTATTGTTTTAGGAAATTCATACTGCGTGAAGGAATGGGGAGTAAGCTTTCCATTGTCTTGAATCTCCAAGCACCCAACATACCTGCAATGTGCATCTGAGACGTCCTCGTCTCAGCAATACATATCTTTGGCCAGGAATCTTCCAGAATCAGCTGCTGCTGGAAGTAGGCAAGAAGATCTTCTATGACGCTGTCGACATTTTCTGCCAAACTAGAATATAGAATATTTTTTCAGCTTTGATAAATGTCGATTTTATCTCATACAATTATTTTCTCTATATAATAAGTGTTGAACTAGATATAAACAAAGCATCTATATCCACACACACACACACACATATAAACAAAGCATCTATATCCACACACACACACATATATAAACAAAGCATCTATATCCACACACACACACATATATATAAACAAAGCATCTATATCCACACACACGCACATATATATATAAACAAAGCATCTATATCCACACACATATATATATAAACAAAGCATCTATATCCACACACACACACATATATATATATATAAACAAAGCATCTATATCCACACACACACACACATATATATAAACAAAGCATCTATATCCACACACACACACATATATATATATAAACAAAGCATCTATATCCACACACACACATATATATATAAACAAAGCATCTATATCCACACACACACATATACCGTATTGACCCGAATATAAGACGACCCCGATTATAAGACGACCCCTCTTTTTCAAGACTCATTTTTGGAAAAAAATAATAATAATAATTTTGAAGACCAAATATTTTTTTTAGAAAGAAAATCATTTTATTTGAAAATAATGATATCACACATTGTCTTCTCATTCAACTCGTCTTCTACATCGCTGGGTTGTTCCTCTCACTGCCGCTATCGTCACTCACGGTGTCTGCTCCCCGTCTCCTCCCACATCACGTCATCCTCGCTGCCATCCATGGCATACGCAGCATTTCTTAAACCCATTAATGCTTTCTGGGGAAACGTCAGCCCATGCTTGCAAGATCCATTCACAGAGCAAACGGCTTTTGGATTTTTCCAGACGGTGTCAGTGCGTGATTAGCAGCCAGGAGCCACTCTGTGGATCTCTTGCGCAGATGAACCTTGAATGGTTTGTTAACGACCACATCCAACACCTGCAGCTGGCTTGTCATTCCGCCCGGTATGATCACTAGGTCACCATTCAACTCTTTCACTTGCTTTTTGACTGGCGTTTTGAAGTGTCCACGGAAAGCATCCAGAATCAACATGTTCCTCTTCTTTTTGAGTCCCCCACGCCGTCTGCCCCACACCACCTTGAGCCAGTCCACCACAAGCTCCGTCTCCATCCAGCCCTTTGCCTGGGCACCTACGATAATCCCCCACGTACGGGGGAAGTTTAGTCCCATCTGCGAGGCGCGTTAACATGACAGTTACTCTTCTCGTTTCCAGTAGATCAGTAGATCACTGATTTGTTGCCTTTCTTATGCACAGTGACAGATGTTGGCATGTCAAAATACACAGGCGTTTGATCAGCATTGCCCATCTGATCAAGGGGGTATGAGTGCTTCTTCCTTAACTTGATGACATATCGCTGATAAGACAGTAGCTTCTATCTGAAGTCTGAGGGCAGGCGCTGGGCTTGTCCTGCGTCGCAATGACAGGTGTTTGATGTCTCTGCTTCGTTTATCACCATTATCTTAAAATTGGCATCGTAACTTCGTCTCTCCTGTTTATTAACTTGCCCTACTTTTGAGCCACTTTTTTCAAGTTGGTCGCTGTGTCTCGCCATTTCTATCTCTCCAGGTAACTGTTTTTATGTACTGTTACTTTAAGACTTTGAGTTACTTTAAGTGTCGCGCGGTGTCTCGGAACACTCGTTTGGCGCGATCTGTTGTTGCGCAGTTACATGTGCAATTACGGTACATCGAAAAGTCTAAACCCCGATTATAAGACGACCCCTCTTTTTCAGATTTTTTTCTAGGAAAAAAAACCCGTCTTATATTCGGGTCAATACGGTATAAACAAAGCATCTATATCCACACACACACATATATATAAACAAAGCATCTATATCCACACACACATATATATAAACAAAGCATCTATATACACACACACACACACACACACACACGCACGCACACGCACGCGCACGCACGTCTGGAATGCAAATGTCTTGAATGCAAATGTTGACAAAGGAATCCAGCCTATGGCTAGCATCAAAACTGATGGCCAGAGCTGGTTTTAGGGAATTTTGTACACCTGGAATCCCGCTTTTCCACAATATACAACATGACCACGACATACAAGAATGCAACGTGCAGTGTGAGTGAGTCAGTCAGTCAGTCAGTGATGCTCATAACGCTCAAGTGAAGCAAAGTATTTGAAAGAATCACCCTTTATCCTTATCAGCATGGTTGTAGTTTATTTTAAACTCAATGTCGGGCACAAGCTGCATGGCCCGGCGATAGTACTTGATGGCTGAAAGTAAAATGCGAAAGGCAAGTCAGTCATTTAAGCTCAAAGAAGCACTTAAGTAGTCATGCCCTACAGCTGCAAATCCAGAAGTTACGAAACTATGCAGAAAGAAAACACATTTTGTATTTAACAATATTTCTAACATGACTTTTTTCTTTGCCCTCATTTCCTTCCCCAGGTGCGTGATACCTTCATAAACCGCTCCATTCTGCTCTTCTTCCACAGCTTTCAGGAACAGCTCTCGAGCCTGAGAGGAAGCATGTACAGCATGGTCTTCATGAAAAGGAACGCATGATAAATTGAAATCGCCGTCACCTAATAATTCAGCTTACCCTTCCCTCGCGTGCCGCTTCTTGGGCCCTTCTGAGGTCGGCAGCTCGCTCCGAACATTTGCTGTAACCGGCCTCTCCAACATTGGGATTTAGCTCCGACATCCACTGCGCTCGGAAGGCATGAAGCACCAGCTGCAAAAGGACATACGATAAGATGGTGCTGTAAAGTATTGTATTTAACATGCCAGAGGCAATAGAGCTGTTATTTGCAGTCCGCCCTACATCATCTGTCAGTACACATTGCGTTGGTGGAAACGAGGCTAGTTGCCTAGTCCAGCCCCTAATAGGCCAAGGTATGTTCGAGCAGTAAAAGGGAAAAATGTACAGAATAGTTTTGACACGTGTGGATTAGTGGACGTAAATGAAATTGCTTCAACGTCATCAAACGTTACGCAAACAATCTTACTTTGAGGTTGGGGCCATCTGAACCTTCATCTTCTATTGTACCAACAACATTGTCATTTTCTTCTGCCTGCAAGCAAGAAACATGTATCATTTGCCAATTGTATATTTAGAATTAGATGAGCTTTGCGTAGGGAGTAGGACGTCCCAATGGTATTGGCAATATTAATTGTGAATGGACTTAAACATTCCTTCATTATAACAACACGGAGCGTGAGGGAGAATAGTGTCAATGGTGAAAACAACTTGTACGTACACTTCATATCAAACTATCCTAAAATGTATAGAAATCCGCTAGTAATGTCTCGTAAACATAACTACACAACCTGACAACCATACATGCATGCATACAAACAATCATACATAACTTCTAGTCCCAGTATAGAAGGTTGCCTTTTTTTTAAAACAGAAAGCTGCTGCACCATAACTTGTAAACACAACCCAGTTAGCTCCATTTTATTTTTTTTTATAACGTTGGCACAACCTATTTTGGTTAACCTCGGATGCATGATTGGCATAAGCAATACACGCTTGCAAAGAAGAAGACATGCCAAGCAAAACAACCAAGCCTCGTTAATAAGTGACTTGAAGGTATACGAGACACGCAGGTGAGGCTAGCCACGTAGCACGCTAGCTACCAAGTTTCCCCTGAACTCATGTCTATATTATGAACAAGTAAAAGCGACTGACCATAGTGGCTTCCCTTGGGTTTCTTCTGTTGTTTTGTCTCTCCACGAGTAATCAATAGAACGTCTTACAGATCACGGTCAGAGAAACGCACAACACTTTGGATAAATTTGCGAGCTCGGGTGAACGCAGCCATGTCTGTGACTCCTCAAATCAAGTGCTCTCTGGCGGAGGGGGCGTTTTTATTCTATTGGTAGCGTCCTCCTATGCATACTTGTAGCGTTATCCCGGTCTACCACAACGCAATGTCCGGTCTTGGGAAACGGATATCTCTCTATCGAAAATCCCGGTCTCTCTCTCGCCTCTCGCCGCTAAAGCCTGTGTAGCTGAAAGTCCCGCCCCTCATTGGCGCTAAACCTGTGTAACTGAAAGTCCCGCCCCTCATTGACGCTAAGCCTGTGTAACTAAAAGTCCCGCCTCTCTCTCTCTCTCTCGCACATATGGAGCACTTCAGAAACGAGGTTATCTACTGCCTGGGCGTGGATGTAGAGGACGTAAAACCAAGATTAGAAGCGTTTAATTGATGTATCTCCATGGTTCACTGACAACTGTCATATTTCCAATCGATATTATGCAGATATTAAGCAAAGCGATTGTAACACAACATTTCCCATGGGATCAGGAATGTAATCTGAATCTGAATAGTGTGTGCGTGTATGTACTGACTGTTTTATATCCCTATGGTACTCATCCATGGGATTAGTAAAACGCGCACACACACGCACGCGCGCACACACACACACACACACACACACACACACACACACAACACGCAACAACAGTAATCTTCTTCTGGTTAAATATATAACTTCATGTTTTAATTTAAAACGGCACAATTATTATTTGATCGGCTACATTATCTTAAACTGAGAGCAAATTGCTCAACAATTAAAAACACGTTCAATACACTGTCTGCCGTGATACGAAACATGTTAGGTTACATTTTACGATTAAAATCCTAAAACATACATTAATATCAGATTTTGTGTGTTTAGCATGTTGTATATAGCCTACCGCATGTCTAGTCCTTAGTATACAGGCAAGGCCAGATTTAATACATTTTCACGTTTCGTTTATTTAAATAGACTGGAAAGGGGTTGGTCAAGGGTTGCATGGGCATGTTGGAATATCTCTCTGTCTCCAAAAGAGAGAGTAAGGATATCCATTCAAAGTAATGGTAATGGTAATGGTTGCTTTTATATATAGCACTTTTATCCAAAGCGCTTTACAAGTCATACCTCACATTCACCCAAACACAAAGTGAACCTAGAACAATATAGAAGTTTATTATTATTAATGTATCATACTCCATCCAGTAAACTGTGTGACGTGTTTTTTTGGTACACATTGGGTATGACTTTCATATACCAACAGCAGATGCTTGTTAATATCAACTGTGTATGTATTTAATGTATTGTTAGTGTGCACCTACATATTTGTTTGGGAGGCTTGGCAGCCTGAGGGGTGGCCCTCATCTGAAGGGTAGTTTTTTTTTCAGCTCAAAATGTCCAGCTCCTCCTCTGACGACAGTAAGCTGCTGTAAGTAAAACCAGAGCTGACCACTGAGTAGGGGAGAGAATTTTACAGGAGAGATTTCCTGATGTCAGATACTGTTGGATCTCTTCTGGATGTGACCTACTTCCTGTCCTTCTCAGCAGGCCTCATAGAAGAATACGGTTGGTCTTCAGATAGAGGACCCAGGAGGAAGCAGAGCAACAAGTCCAGGTGTCCATTCACACTCTTTAGGGCCATGTCCACGGCACTTTGGTAGAGGAGGAGCTTATCTTCCCTGGATGTTGGTTGTTTTTCCTGAAAGCAGGTTGACCCCATCATCAAAAATACAGAAAGACATAAAGGGCAGCCAGAAACTCCTGAATGCTAAGATTGACAATGCACTGCAGAACACCTTGTCCTGGTACAGCCCACACTCCTCTTTAGATCTGGGTGAACACTCCCGAGTACACTGAGGCTGCTCTGATATGGATGCCACACTCTGCCTGTTCTCGCTAGTAGATAATGAGGTTGCCTTTTTCAAGCTGGTCAAAAATGTTCCCAGAAAAGCAATGCTTTTCACTATGTCCCATAGTAAAACAATACAGCGCTAAAGCAGGAAGTACAAATAACAACTAAAATGAAAAGAATGAAACATGAAAAGGGATGAAGAGCAACAATTTATCTACCGCCTGTACATGTAGAAGACACCGCAGTTCTAATGAGGAAATACACTTTGATGAACTCAACCATCTCTAAAACGATGAGCGAGAGCCACAGGGGTTCATGCTGCTCGCCCGCCACACGGGGGCGCACGCGTTGTCATTTCGTGATATCGCGAGATAATGCGAGATTGATGTCGCCTGAGAATACAGCAGGCAGCACCTAAGGCTAGATAAATCACTGTAGTGTTGTGATGTTGGTGTTGTGAGGAGAAACTGGATAATATGGTTATAACTCTTTCGTAATTGCAATTATTCACTCTCGTTTTCGTACAGTATGATATGGGGATGTGTAGAATGTACAAAATATGGGTGAGAATGGACTTTGTTGTGTTCAATTGTGTGCATTTGGTTTAACGTCCACCCTAGGTAGCATCACTCGGCCACAAACAGCCATGACATTTTGTAAACACACATGTTGACTTTGGGTTTGAAAATTTAGACGTTATAGAACACTGTGATTTATTACAGTTTCGTAAAGATCTACAAACGTAATGCGTATCAACCTAACAACTGTCTGGTTACGTATAGCGTATTTTTCAAATATACCACGATACACCTCACGTAGGATTGTTACATGCATAGCATAACGCATAGTGCTTATTAATATCAAACACGGACGGACATCGCTTGAAAATTAAATCAAAACACTAATGTAATAACATGTAGTAACAACATGTAATTGATTCACTCATGTAATAACATGATACTGTAAAGATGCATAACATAACAACACAATGCAAATGATTAGTTATGTTGACCAATGCAACTGTGCCATCATGTTAACGTCCTGTATGACATTCATATCATAAAAGTAGTGTTTGTTTTTATATTTAACACACACACACACACACACACACACACACACACACACACACACACACACACACACACATATTCATCATATTATTAAAGTGTTCCTATTTTTCTCCCCACCCACCAGATGCAAGATTAGCGGATCTGGCGGCATGAGTTCTCCAGTTTTGTGAAGGGTCTACTGCTCTTTTTTTTTTTTGCCATACGCAAAATGTAAGGATGAATAATAAAAGCTCACAAAACTGCACATAACTCCAATGCGTTTCAAGGGGCTATGGGTCTGTCACAGGAACATTTGGTTGCACTCAGCAGAAGAATACAATAGACACACACGTCGCTTCTCAACCCAGCCATATCCACAGAACATGTTGTGGTAGGAGATTCACAATGAATAGATACACGACTATCAGGCAGCTGGGGGACGGCACCTATGGGTCAGTCATCCTCGGTCGCTGTCTGGAATCAGGGGAACTGGTGGCCATAAAGAAGTGAGTATCAGTGAACCTAATTCAGTTTCTAACGACCACCACCGTTTTATGCATTGCAAAACTTGAAATTAAAGTCGAATTTGAGCTGCATCTTTGTTAGTTGAAATGGAGCATAATCAAACGTTTTGGATGTATATTTTGAAGGAAGTGAGGCCTACACACGACTCATATCTTTTTTGGTTGTCGTCACTTGTGTTTGTGTTTTTATAGAATGAAGAGGAAGTTTTACTCCTGGGAAGAATGTTTGAATCTTCGTGAGGTGAAAGTAAGTAGCCCATTGACCATGTTTTGGACTTTCACAATACCAACTTTGATTAGAAGACCTTCAAGTCATTTTGAAGTTTAATTAACAGAAATGTAAGAGAAGCATTGTGTACATGTCCATGTAGATAGAATCTTAAACACTTTCTTCTGGTTCAGGAATAACAATTGTGCTATGATATGCTATTATGTGTGTTTGTCAGTTGATTGTATTTAAATATTTTCTTTTGTCCACCCCTGTCCTACCGCCACTATGATTTACATTTTTTCTCACAGCTCAAAATTACAAACCAGACCTAAGAATAGAAGGTGATTCTTGTGTGCGTTTGGCTTTGACCTCTGGATCCTGTCCCTTACCCTCCTCTTTAGAACTTAAAAGAAGCAAACCCACCTCCTTTATAACGCGCTAGCCTAGCCCTTAGCATCTCAGTTGGGTTATTAAAAAAAACGGCATTTTAAACCACAAGAAAAAACCCAAATCCTTTGATGGCTTTTCCCGTAGTAAGGTTTAGCATGGTTAAACCTATATCACTCCAGTGCATGAGTAACGGAAATCTCCAAACCGCTTTTTCTGATCTGAATTCCAACTGAAAGTGTTACTCCATATATCTACTATTGGAGTGTTTTAACTCCAAGATACAGCTTTGTTTTTATAATAAATGCCCCTCCTTTGTACATTTCTGTTTTGAAAAAAAGGACATGCTTTTTGAATGTGCTGAAGTGATTTTGTGTTTGGTCTTGCATGTTTACAGGTACTTGAGTATGGTCAACTTCTGTCCGCACAAGGGTGCCAATCTAATCTAGTTTCTCGTCACTTTCAGTCCCTAAAGAAGCTGAACCACGCCAATGTGGTTAAGCTCAAGGAGGTTATTCGAGAGAACGATCACTTGTACTTTGTGTTTGAGTACATGAAGGAGAACTTATATCAGCTGATGAAGGACAGGTATGTATTCATTGTTTTGTGTGTTTCATGATGTTCCCATTTACTATATATTCTTGGATGATGCTTGAATTCATATCAATTAAGTTTCTGATCTGCTTTTCTCTCCTGCCAGGGCTCGGTTGTTTCCTGAATCGGCTGTAAGAAACATAATGTTTCAGATAATCCAGGGGCTCACCTTCATTCATAAGCATGGTACGTGCTTAAGCCACAATTCGTTTTTTTGGGTGTCATTGCTGTGCTAAATCTACATTACACACGCCCAGTGAACCGTGCAATGTGTGGCCTGTGTAGGATTCTTCCACAGGGACATGAAACCTGAAAACCTTCTGTGCATGGGACCAGAGCTGGTGAAAATAGCCGACTTTGGGCTAGCTCGTGAGATAAGGTCTTGCCCTCCGTACACAGACTATGTATCTACCAGATGGTAAGACTTTTCTTCAAATTTTCTTCTTACTTTCTGTGATTTTCACACAATACATGTGTGAAAATCACAGAAAGTAATAACTAGTTTGCCCCCCCCCCCCACTGATATGTGACACACAATTCCAGTTTATGTGCAATTATTTTAAAGTAAATTAACAAAGCACCTTACCTCGTCATATCTATACTACTGCAGTATTGCACAATGGAGCACACACACACAATGAAGTGTCGTATGCTCTACTTTTATGCTCTACGTTTTTCCTACCGTGACAACTCAGTGGAAAGGGACCGTTGAGCGGTAGTAAGTGTACCCTCCTCCTCCGCTAGGTACCGAGCCCCTGAGGTGCTGCTCAGATCCACGTCCTACAGCTCACCCATAGACCAGTGGGCTGTGGGCTGCATCATGGCTGAACTGTACACCCTCCGACCCCTGTTCCCCGGATCCAGTGAAATAGACACCATCTTCAAAATCTGCCAAGTCCTGGGAACACCTAAGAAAGTATGTGGTTTTTATATACAGATGATTAGCTCTCTGTGAGACTCTTCACATCCAAAGTCCAGTGGGTGTGTATTGGTCCTGCTATTTTGCCATCCTTTCTCTTCCAGAATGATTGGCCAGAGGGCTTCCAATTGGCAAGCGCCATGAATTTCCGCTGGCCTCAATGTGTACCCAGCAACCTGCGGACACTCATCCCGAATGCCAGTGCTGAAGCCATCCAACTGATGAGAGATCTACTCCAGTGGGATCCCAAGAAGAGACCGGCTGCTGGGCAGGTAATGTTAACTTACTACTTGTTAGCTGTAGAGTATTTCTGCAGACTTGAGGAGTAATTCTTTAAAAACACTAAACAAAGACATGAGCCTCATTAAGGACGGCGCCTCCCCCCCCACTCATCCAGGCCTGAATAATTCAATAAGACACCAAACAAACAGGTGTAGATGTCGATAAATCTTTCTTGTCTCCACCGCCAGGCTCTTCGCTACTCCTACTTCTACGTGGGCCAGGCCTTGGGCACGCCACAGCAGATCCTGGAGCAGGGCAGGCCTCAGCCTGCTCTGGTACAGCCACATTCCCAACCCCTGCTCCACCAGCAACCCCTCCTGCTCAAGCCGGTGCCCCCTAGCCAGCCACCGGCGGCCAACCAGCACTCCTCGCACCCTCCCAGGTTGCTGCAGCCGATCCAACCGCCGCCGTCATCCAGCATCCAGGCTGCGGCGTACCAGCGGCGCGCAGACCTGGTGCAGGAGCAACCGCTGAAGCCCAAGGAGGCCGAGCGGCCTCCACAGAGCCACCTCCCTTACATCGTGGACAAGGGCCTCCAGAGCAAAGTGAGCTTTGTTCCAACCATGAGCCATTTTAAAAAGAAATAAAAAAGTCATAGTGTGATGGTGCACTGAGTGTTTTGTGTTCTATCGAAGGCACTGAGACAGGATCCTGGGAATGCAAACGCCCTGAGCTTGCAGACCAAGCCCAAGGCGGGGCGACGGCGCTGGGGCCACTGTACAGGGCTTCTGAAGGGGGACGACTGGGATGACTACGAAGGCAACGAGCTGACGTCTCTGGGGGGCAAGGCTCACCTCTCCATGGAGAAGCCTAAGCGGGGAGCTGAAGCGTTAAGCAGGTAACGCTTTCTGTTATGCGCATGTAAGAGGAAGTAAAAGCTTTTGGAGTACAAGGTTTTGGAGTACAATTGTTTGCCACTGATGGGGCGGGGGGGGGAGGTGCCAGGGTGGATTATTTTATATATGTTTATTATTAATATGACCAAGAAAGAATGTCAGTTATGTATTTATTTTTAGGTCTGTTCACTAAATAGCAGATACGTAACAAATCAAGTATGAATTGAGTAACAAATCGAAACTTCCCTCTTACATATATACATATCTATTTACATGGTTCATTATCTAAAACTATTTAATTTCCCTCGGGATAAATAAAGTAATCTTGAATCTTGAATCTTGTATATATATATATTATGTATTTTTTCAACCCTCCTCTCAACAACATAAAAACAGTCTTGTAACTACCCTCTTTTCTTAGATATGGAAATGTCCTGGATTTCAGCCGGCCTAAAGGCAAGGAAGAAGTTCCATTGAATCTGAATAAGGCTTCTTCCACATACAAGGACCCATCAAGAACAGCCTCCGCAAAGCAGCATTACTTGAAACAGTCTAGATATTTACCTGGTAACCGCACATTTCATTACAAATAATAGTACAAACTTGTAGAAATTGGTATAATCTGTGAGTGTTGTTTTTTGTCAATTATATTGTAGTCTTATATCGAAATGGCGGGCCACATGTCCTTGAATAAGCCATAGCCTAACATGGTTTCTTTCAGGAATCGATACCAAAAATAATCTGGCGGTGAATTCAAACAAGGATGTGAGTGGGAGCCACCTGTGGGGGAACAGCATTCCCTTCGGAGGAACGCTACCAAACAGAGGCAGTCATGGTAATGTTACTGTTTAATTCACATGGTGGATGGATTTAAATAACTGTTTATTATGTATTCATACTCTTATCGTTGTTGAATTCCCCTGCAGGCACGAATACAACTCCAAGTGGATATGTCCCCTCCTCCTATTTGAAAAAGGAGCTTGGTTCTGCTGGACACAGAGGGCCAATGGGACCCACCATGGATCCAAGTTCAACAGCATCGAGTAAGTACACTTGTTTGTTTTGGTTTTTAACTGATTCATTTAATTGTTATATTTCTTATGTGTGTCTCTGTTGCTCCTTATTATAATTTTACCAATGTGTTGTTGTGAAACTAGTGTTTAACGATCCCCTTTCACCTTGCATTACCCAATGGTAGACTACGCAACGTGGAGGTCCAACCGCAGTCACGTGGGCACCTCGTCTTATTCTCCGTCAGCCAGCAAGAGCCCACCGTGTGTGGCGCCTCATCCCCCTGTGGTGCAGAACCTCCACGGGAGGAGAGACTGGTCCGCCAAGTACGGACACCGCTAGCTAGGTGGCGTCCCCTCGCCCGTCCCATGCTTTGTTCCAGGGGCTTCTGTGCCTCAAAACAAACTCTTTCCCTCCAAAGAGTAGGCGTAGGTGCATTTTGTAACGTGATAACGATGACATTTGTACATATATTCTATGGAGCAATAACTTGGGTTGTACAACATGTGGTGCAGTGTGTGTTCTTTTTATTTTTTTGCGTGTATCAGTTTGAGTAAAGCATTTTGCCTTTTTTTTTTTTTTAAATATAGTTCTGCTTCGTATTTCTGTATCTTATATAACTATTGTACTGAAGCCATATTATAATTTTTTTTACAAACATTTTGTTTATTTCCTTTTTGTCCAGTTGACATGGCCCCCGAAAGTATTTCCACACATTTTTACTGTTGTTGTTGTTGTTGTTGTTGTCGTCGTTATGGCCTTCATTTATTTGTTTAGTTTCACAGTGAAGTTGCCAATCTGCTCGAAATGATTAATGGTAAAATAAACATGTGTTCACTTTGTTTCTTACAAAATTGAACTACAACTAAATTCCTATTTAAATTATTTATAGACTATTACTGTTTAGATTATAATAAGACCAGAGTTACATACTTTACTGTTGTGTGTGTGTGTAAACTGGTGTTACTTTTTGTACATTTTCTTTTATATTTACTTTTTATACTCTAAATGTATGCTTATGCTTTTTTTTTATACTTTTGTTCCATTACGATATTAATGCAACTTTTGGCACCAATTTCCAGTGATGTTGGTGAATGACAAATAAATTAAGCTTAATATCTGTATCAAGCTTGGTTTCCTGTGAATTTTTTGAAGGGAGAATATGTAAATGTGAACATTTGACAACTCCGTTATATTTAGTTTTGTTAAAATAATGTCAACCGATGTCTATTTTAGTTGACAGTTGCCACTATTATAACATTATCATATATATTACACTACACTATCAAACACTATCATACTTTTGCTGGACTTTCTCACTACAGACTCATTGCAGTTTCTGCACTGTACTGCACTGTATTCATGATGCACTACTTGCACTTTAAAATGCTTTTTATATGCTGAAATGATATATATTAGATATATTAGATATAATAATTCGATTTCTATCCTTTATATAGTGTTCGATTCTGGAGGGAATGGGGCATTACATTGTAATGTCTCCTCAGATTCTGGTGAACTTTTACCGGTGTGCCTTTGAAAGCATCCTCACCAACTGCATCACAGTGTGGTACAGCAACTGCACTGTTTCAGACCTGAAAGCGCTGCAGAGGGTGGTGAAAACTGCCCAACGCATCGTTGGATTGCCCCTCCCTGCAATAAAGACTACCCACCACAAACGGTGTCTGAGGAAGGCACAACAAATAGTCAAAGACACCTCTCACCCCAACCATGGACGGTTTGCCCTCCTCGCTATGGGAAACCTTTGTTCCAAGTCAAGCAGGCTTAGGAACAGCTTCTTCCCCTCAGCTGTCATCTCTCTGAACTCTGTACCACGATGACAGCCCCCCCCCCCCCCCCCCGCCCTCTGAACTCTGCCCCCCCCCCTCTGCTGCCCAACATACAAACTCTGCTGACCCTTTCACTATCAATGTCTTCAACGGCCTTGCACTGGATCATAACTCCCTACCTCTACCTATAGTTTACATATTTATTGTTGACACACCTGTATGATAGTCATGTACATTTTACATGCTTCGAGAGGCTGGTCACCTCATTTACATTTACATTTATATATATTTATCCTGCTTTCAATAACTGCATCACTACCTGTTAAATACTACTTACCTGTATATATACACCTATTGATACCTGTTTTAATAGTAGTAATAATACTAGTAATTTATACTAGTAATAATACTAGTAACTTAATACTATTTTTTTAGTAGTAGACTGTTTTTACATATGAACTGTAACTGTACATTATATATTTTACTGCAACATTTGCACTCCGCTAAATTATTTTTTGCTGTACTCAGCAAGTACAGTAGTGTGCTGCAATGACTGTGGAGACAATACATTTGAATAATATATTAATACTTATACTACCTAATTATTATACTACCTAATTATTATTTTTTTCCAAAAACGAAGGCAGACTGCCACGTGCAGCGCCTCATTTGGATGTGTCTGAAGTCTTGGAGCTTGACTTCCCTACGTTTCTCCTACAAATGGGCCTTGAGCTTGTTTGGAGGTTCTAGCAGGGGAGCAGCTACTGGTATACCACGATGCTCGTCCGCCGGGATACGTCCTCTAGCACCGAGCGCGGGGCTTCGGGAGGGACACACATGGAACGGAGGGAGGAAGGGGACACCCGCCTAGCCAGCCAGATCAGCCGAATCAACCCTAGCGATCAATGGGGTGACAGATGTCGCAGCCAGATCGCCCTCACATCCATTAGCAGTAGGCGGGGTGTTTGTATATGTACCTCTCCGTGTACACGTTTGTTTCAGTCATGGTGTCACTTTCTTGCACATTATTTATTGTTTTGTTGTAATAGGTTTGTGATAATTCAATAGACATGAAAATTCATTCGTGGTTACATTAATATAGGTTTGTTTTATACGTTTTAATACGTTTTCGTGTAATCTCCCACAATGCATCGCATTGATATGCAAATGAACATTTTTGTCATTGGCCAGGAGTTGTTGACGTGCCGGACCGCGTCCGAGTCCATTGAAGGGCTACTTGCTTGATAAAGATTCGTTTGTCAGTCGACCTCCTGATCAACAGTTACATAGCATTCTCACGCTTCATAGTTACCTCCTTTTTGCAACTGGTAAAGGTTTGTAGACCTACTTACAGTATGTCTAGACTCTACACACCCGTTATATAATATATATTATTAATGATTATAATGTTGCATATTTGTGTTACAAATTGATTTAAGGTCCTGTAATAGCCATGGCTGGAAAAGTTGTGTTGTACTACTTTCACGGGCGAGGGAAAATGGAATCTATTCGTTGGCTTCTGACAGCGGCTGAAGTTGAGGTGAGTTAAATATCTTTGACATGGGGTGGGACAAGTGAGTTGTTTATTCTGGGGACAGAAAGACAGAAATCACTGAGGACAGTGAGACAGAAATCACACGGTTAAAAACACATTTTGCTTAGCCTCTGGTGTTGTCGAGAACTTCCTCACCCCACACAACTGGGCCGGCACTCGACACTGCACTCACTTACCTTGGCAATGCACACGATCTGATACAGAGACTCGTCTGTTTTATCATGCATAGCACGTGATTTATACTAGTACATCTAATGTCTATTCATTCTACGTTCACAGTTTGACGAAGTGAATTTCACAAGCCGCGACCAGTACACAAAACTGCTGGACGGTATGTAGTCTTATGCGGGGTTTTTTTTTCTGATGGTTTACAATGTAACCTTTGCACACAATACTGAACCACCTCTCAATCCTACTCGATCGTTTCTGTCCCACCTACTTATTTTCCACCGACCTACAATATATGTACTTTGTGCAAACATGATTTGACACCTTTGGTTACAATGTTATCTATTTCTGACATTTTTTATATTTTGTGTCTTTCATTTTGTAAAAGCATTTTTGGAACCTACTTGTGAAACTGTTTGCCTGCATTGTTTTCATTGTCGTTTCTTGGCAGATGGAGCTCTCATGTTTCAACAGGTCCCAATGGTGGAAATTGATGGCATGCGTCTGATTCAGACAAAGGCCATCTTGAAGTACATTGCGGAGAAATACCATCTTGATGGAAAAGACATTAAAGATCGTGCAATGTGGGCATATTAATGCATTTTAATGCATTACATATTGTAATGCATTTTTTTTAAATACATTATTTTTGCCATAATGGTGCATGATTTGCAACAGTCAATGCAACCTGATCAATATTTGTTTTATTTCAGGGTCAACATGTATTCCGAGGGACTGATTGATCTCATGGAGATGATCATGATTTTACCCTTCACCCCGCCTGCCGATTTGAAAACCAAGCTGGAAGGCATTGAAACTAAAGCAACAGGCCGCTACTTGCCAGTGTTTGAAAAGGTAACATAACGCCATGCAACTCATTAGAATAAAGGCGAGCTTAGTGTGAAAGTGTTGGTCATTAACACATAAGTAATGACAATATTATGAAAGTCAAAGTGGCAGTACTCATAGCTGTTCAGTAGGTCACTGCCTGTGGATAAAAACTATCCTTAAACCTGGTAGTCCTTGTTGTACTGATGCTGCGCAACCGGTGACCAGACGGTAGGGGGGGGGAGAAGAGATGGTGCCCAGGGTGGTTGCAGTCCTTTATGATGGACATGGCCTTCTTCCGACATCTGGTCCTAAAGATCTCGTCAATGCATGGAAGTGACCTAGTAGCAGACAACGCTGCCACAAGCCATCCAAATGGCTGCTCCGGGATCCTCCCGAGGACACAGGGGGATGAGGGAACCAGTGTATTGCAGAGTTTGTAGATGAATGGTGAACAGAGCAGGTGGTACATGCTAGCGCTGTCCTGGAGTGGGTGGCTGGTTTAACCTGTGCCCCTTGATTACCAAGGACCCACCGGCGTGCACCCCACCAGCCATCACCACTGCTGTTTAAAGCAGCCATTAACCACACACACTCCACAGTTACATTATTCATTTTTTGAATTCCCCTTTTTTGACCAGCTCCTCTTGGTTACGTTTTGAACCCCCCCAAAAAAGGGAGTCAGAATTTGCTTGTGTCGGCATTTGGTATGTCAAATAAATAAGTGGCCAAAACATTTGCGTGATGTAACCGCCAGGCTCTCTCGGGTTCCATCTTCCTGGTGGGTGGAAAGCTAAGCTGTGCAGATGTACAGCTGATGGAGTGTTCTCTGATGTTGGAAGAGAAGTTCCCTGGAATAATGGCCGACTTCCCCAACGTCAAGGTACATTTCTCCAGCTTATTCTAAGAAACTGTCAATCATACGTGTTTCTTCCTGCACAACTCCTGAGCTACCAGTTATTTGCAAATGTATTGCCTGCAAATCATTTGTATCCTTACATTACTAGTTCACTGGCTAAATACAGTTCACTTTTGTATTGACTGATTAACTTGCCTTTCAGTCGTTCCAGGGCAGAATGTCAAGGAATCCAGCAATTGAGAAATTCCTGCAACCAGGCAGCAAGAGGAAGCCCCAACCAGACGACAATTATATTAAAACCGTTATGGAGGTTCTCGATCTTAAATTACCAATCATTCGCTAAAAAGATACAAAGTCCTTTAGCCACTCAGTGCATAGTTCATTATTTCACAATGTTGAGTAGTTTATTATGGCCTCTTCAATCTTCAACACTTGATTAACAGAAATGGCATAGCTATCTGATATGGCCAATAGCAAATGTACTTTCATAAGATTCATATATATAAATGATTAAAGACAAATCGTTTCTGCATGGAGTCATCCTGTATCAATTCTGTAAGAAATTATGTAAGATACCCATCTGATGCTGAAGTGTTAAATGTGAACCTGTATTGCAGGAGTGCAGCCTTTAGAAGCAACAGCTAAACTCATTGCATGGCAGCCAAATATTTAGGCACAATAAAAGGCAAATGGGGACAAAAGCAGATTTAATAATGTCAAACTCTGAAACACTTTTGTGGCTCTGCACATCTCATCGCTGTCTGACATACTATACTTCGCAATTATATTAGTATATTATGAGTTGGCAATTGTACAGGCAAACATCAAATAAGTGAGTGAATCAGTTACTTTAATTCATACTATATAACATTTAGTTGAACACCAGATCACAATACTGTTCTTGCAGTCATCACATGGAACATAAGCTCATTCTACAAAAGATATGTAGTTTTTAGATCATTGGGAATGTTAGAAAAGTCTCATTCTTCTTTCAGTAGACACAAACTGTGTGTCATGGTCATAGGTCATGGTCCGAACCCCATTGTCTTGGTTTTAGTGTCACATACTAAACTTGAAGAGCAGCCGCACAACCATGAACAAACTGTAAGGGAGACAGAGAGAACAGTTAGACACAATACATCAACATTATGCTACATCCACAATGTCCGCAAAAATGATTTAGACAACCAACTTTACAGAGTGTGTCTTTTCTGACCTTAGTACTGCCATAAAACCAGCAGGCAGTAGTTTTCCAGAGTTCCTAAACCTCATTCCCATCACAAGAGTGAGAATTCCCGAGGAAACTGAAGCAAATAAAAAAGGAACACATTTTGTACAACCACCGCCTGGATAGCAGATTACAGCCAACAGCATCCCTGCTGAATGTGTAGAAACAAATGCCTACTCACGAAAGGAGGTGCTGATGTCGTGCTCGTCCAGTGACATCATTATTGCTCCATAGGTAGAGAGTCCACCGAACACTAAGCCAGCTATCAAGGACATCACACTACCTAACAATGACAGCATGCAAGTGACATGGTGATTAGAATGCAAATTGTACCGTTACACTCGGAGCAAGGCTTCATTTTGAGCATACTGTAGATGTCTTCACATTAACTTTTGTCAACCTTTTCTTTGATATCCCATAAATCCGCCCAAAACGACGATTGCTGCGTAGCCAAAACCAAGCCAGTCGACTGCCATCGTAGAGCTGATGAACAAGGAGAAAACATGGTTCGTGTTATCGTTTACTTCGCCATTGTATTATGGCGTTCTCGGGGTGAGCCTAGTTGAAACGCTACACATGTATTGCATATATATTATGAACGTACATGTTACACAAACCTATGATATAATACAGACCACGACCAACGGCCACAAGAGGTCAATGTTCGTTTAGATTAGTGTGGTACTGGGCCAGCGGACTTACAACACTGATAAATGCGTTGGTTTACAACCCGAACTAATAGCCGGACGCCGTTTATAATTCGACTTACCTTGAATTGAAACTTTATGATGAGATATGTTCTGGTGACTTCAGATGAGACCGTACTTCCACTTGCTTTGCCTTTCCTGATATACAACGGAACGCCTACGTTACTGCGCATGCGTGTTTTGATGACAGACGGTAGAATACTCCCATGCTTATCTTATTCATGTACAGTGAACTAACCGGTTTGAGGCCGGTACGGTCATGCCTTTTCTATACAATTAAACACAAGCAAAGCTCGTTAGAAAATGCAAAAGCCTACCCTAAACTATTTCAGAACACTTAAGTAAAAAAGCAAAAAGCAAGCGCACACGGGAACCCCGCGCAAAACACTTTATTTCACTCTGACCAGCTCACCAAGGCTTACATTACTTAATGTGTCCATACTTTAATAGTAGTCAACAAGTCTAAATCAATGCATTTTCTTCAGCATAAAATAAGCCACCGTAGACTGTTTGACCAATGCTTTGTATCGTGTTGCAGTCCCAGTGTTTCCCAGCAGAAAGCCTCTATGCATTACCCACTGGGGTCCCCTGGATGAGGGTTTAGGGCCCATCTCCGAATAGAAGGCACATGTTTTGTGGAATAACTGGTATTTGAATAGTATCTACATAGAAACCCAAGATGAAATAAAGTCGATGTTTGACACAATAGAAAAATGGCTATAAAATGGCTGGCAATGTGTTTTTTGTTAAACCAAAAGATTATTCAAGTGAGGTATAAGAGTTTTTAAAAAACAATTATAAAAACAACTCAAATTTCACATCTATGAATGACCATAAGAGTAAACCAACCCTGCAGAATAAGAATAATATATGTAAAGTGACAAGTAGAACAAGTAATGGTTTCATTACAGTAAACAAGAACAGGCATACAGTGCATCTCACAATACAGCGATGGATATAATACAGATGGCGTTTTGTTCAAAGAAACAAGACTCTTATACACACTCAAGATGGCTTTAGATGTTTTTGCAAGGTAGATACTTTTGTTGAGCAGTAACATGTTAAAAGACATACTGTATACATGTACTGTCGTCATTTCCAGGAATGCCCACCTCTGCCAATGAAAACTACAGTGGAAATAAAAAGGTATAACATTGAGTGAGGGCATCAGATTACGTGAAGCTGCTTATGTCACATTGGCTAAATGAAGTAATCAAACAAGAATTACAAAACAAGCATGACTCAACAAAACTAAAAAGAATGAACAGCATGTTTTGGCAATGGGTCAATTCCAATTTAGAGCAATGTAACCTTGGCAGAAACATATCATTTATTTAAAAACACACCTACATTAATATGAGCCTATGGAAGTTTTAACAGTACCTGTCCCAGCAATATGAAGTCTCCATTCAAGGCTTCATCATGTAATGGGTAACACTCACAAGACGTACGCCAAGCAGAGGAAAAACAGTGAGTTATTTCAAGTTTGCATTTTCACTGTATTTCTCTGAAAGGGGTGTAGTTGACAACAAAAAAAAAAAAGACAACTGAAAAACAAAAATCTTAAACAGAAAGGCTTTTAAAGGGATAGTAGAATACAAAAACATTCAACTTAAACACGGTGATATTACTATTTGATGTCATGACGCCCATCAAATGGGGGTACATTTGCATATGAATGCCAAATGTTGGGATGTAAAGCATTGCTTCAAAATGAGCAAAGGGCATCATCCGCCTTTGCGTGAAACTTGGCATCAATACACAAGAGAGCGTTAAACAATATCAACGGGACCATAGGAGCGTAATGATCAGGCACCAGAAAAGGAATTCTATGTCAGTTACACGGGGGATAAGGGGGGGTGCTGCTAGGCCTTGAGTAAAGGGCATACGATACTCCACAACACACGGGTTGGGAGAGTCCTGGATAATAATTATAAGTGCTTGGCAGGGCGTGCATGCAAAAATACATATCTGGATAATTTTCTGGATAACACTCTAAACAAGGAGGAGGGAGAGGATTGTTTTGTGACTTTATGGTTGAGGTAAAGGATGGCATGTGACAAAACTGTTTTTGTTGTCATCATCTTAATCATCATCATCATCATCATATCAGGCTTCAAAATCCACCCATCACAATGGAACTGGAAGCTCAGGCAACATCTTGATCCTGTGCCCTCAGGTTGTCGTGTTTCTTGAGGGTGGAAAAGGTAGACCAGTGGTGGGCTCCTGACTCTCTTTGCCCCTTGTGTTGTGGCACCAGATAAACTAACACTGACAATATCTGCCCCGATATATTCCGTGCATCACCCCAATGATCAGTGGCAATGATCATCCCGTTTCAAACACTGCATGTTCGACTTACGGGCTGACGTTCACCCACAGCCACCCGAGAAGAGTACCATAGACCCAGGTCCTGAAATACAAGGTCCTGCCTGCCTTCGTCAAGAGCAGCGGGAGGGTCAACCCTCCGAGGATCACCATGGAGGGCAAGGTCTTTGTGATGCTGAGCGTAGAGCGCCGGCCCTCCCCCGGGAAGCAGCTCTTTTTGTCCGCGTCCTCCGACTCGTAGAAGCTGGTCAGCAGTCTGCAAGGAGACGGATGACCCTCTTAGGAGTTGGAACTTTTACAGGAAGAAAATGGATGGGCTAGAGGACTTAACGTCTAACTGGCTACCCCTGGTTTAGTGGCGTGGTTTCATGGGGTCGTTGAATTCCTGCCATTCCTTATGATTCTTAGCAGGGATATTAAAATGACAACTTTCTTTTGGAAGTTGAATAATAAAAAAAATCGGAAGCGGCAAGCAATTAAGAAGATCGCCATCGATGCCGTTTCGCTGAGGTTCGATACGGATCCCCAATCAATTACAGTTCAAACAAATCCATCACAAAGGGGTGGAAATACGTCCTTTTCCAGCACTCCAAACCACATGCGGAAATGGTGAGATGATATCTTTTTTTAGGTGACGTTATCGTCTCCATGCAATCAATTGACGCACATTAATTCTAAATTACTCACCGGTCCTTGATCTCAAACCTTTCGTGGAGCCACCGGCGGAAGAATAGCGGCTCAGGGGGAACTTCCTTCATGTCCACACGTTCAAAGTGGATGTGGACTCGAGGACATTCTTTACACAGGAATTCTGAAGTCAAACAGAAGAAAAAACAAAAAGCATGAATGTGGGAAACAAACAAAAAACAGGAAAGGCCTTTCAGCCCAAAAGCAAACTAATACAAAAATAAAAGAAAATCACGATAGGGTAAAGTACGCGGTACCCAATGAACCGTCTTTAAAAGGTGACGTCAAAGATGGTGATTCGTGGGAAATGCAAAACAACATTAACATTGGACCCCTTACCCTGGAGCGTATACGTTGTAGTTACAAAAGAGAATGATTAACATTTTGGCAATATTTGCGGGCATGTTTGGACAAATACACCTCCAAATGCTGTACATCAGAAGGCTGGTGATGGTACCGTTACTACTGCCAAGGTTGCATTTTGCAATTGACAGAAAGAAAATACATTGACAAGCCAGGCAGGTCAATACAATCACTTTTAACTTCTCACTGCTACTGAGAGTAGCAGACTTTTTGAAAAGTCTGTTGAATACGCACTAAACATATGTCCATCAACATCAAATACATGGCAATTAACATATGCCCTTTGTGGAACTTTGTTTATCATTTTTGTTGATCATATGGGGGCAGGACACTGAACAACAATCACATCCCCAACATGACCCGGAGGTACGTGACTAGAGACCCTGTTTTGCTTTTCTGTTCAGTGTTGCCGTGACACATTATTATTCCTCAGAATAACAGGATGTTTTTTTTTGTTAAACTCGCACTGCTCGTAAAGGAGTGTTGTTTACAGGAAAACACTCAGGTACAGGGCAAGAGAATTGACTCCCACACACCATTTAATTGCAACAGCGTACAGTGCTATATATTAGAACAAAAGGGACACTATGGGCTAAAACAGAGTGAATTAATATGGGCTGCAATTATATAGCGCTTTTATGATGTTTTACGGTGCCTCACATTCATACACACATTCATCCACAGACGGCAGAATCAGCCATGCAAGGAGACAGCCAGCTCGTCAGGAGCAGGTTAGGGCGTCTCGCTCAGGGACACCTTGACACTTTGCTAAGGAGGAGCCGGGGGATTGAATCAGCAACCTTCCGGTTCTCAGACGACCGCTGTACCTCCTGAGCTACTGCCGCCCCAAATAGATAAAAGCAGTAGACTTCGCGGCAGACTGTGTGCTTATTACACTGACCAACCAACCAAACACCATGTGCATGTGCATGTTGGTGCACCATGTGCACGTGAAGCCAGAGACAGCGTTGCACCAAGTCCATGTGTCAGCGGGTACCTGGCATGGATGGGGCCGGTCGCCGTTGCCCCGCCATGTCTATGGTTCCCTCGTAGGCCACCGTGACGTCGTATACAGCGTCCAGGTGCTCCTGCATGGCCTCTATGGCTACATGTGAGGCCTTCATCCTGGGTGTCAGAGTGTGCTTTAGGACAGCCAGGCCTGTACAGGGAGTACAACGAAACCATCAATGAATGAATGAAACGGCAATAGTAAGAGAAGGCCAGTGAGATCCAGAGGTCTGTTTGTTTCCCTCTCGTGTTAGAGTGAACTAATGGCCCTCGGCTCACCAAGAGCAGATGTCATAACCATGCGTACCATTGCTCGAGCCGTTTACAAATGGATTAATAAGAGCAGCTATTTAGTCATGGGTCCGATCGGGAAAAGATTATCTCACGTTATGTAAGAAATGTGCTGATGAAATCCCATCATGCTAGCTCAATTGTTAGCAATCAACAATTTATTTTTCACAATCATTGGAATAGACTACAATAAGATAGACTGGGTGCAGGAGGAGGGGGGGGGGGTTAAGCAGGTATCCAGACTGTTGGCAAAATGCCCTTAATCCATTGCCCTGTTAGCCAACCTCTGTCCCTAGGAAATATACAAGTTATATCAATGAAGGAAAGTATGAATCAATATAACTCGTCTTGGGCTTTGGATGTGGCGGTATCTGGATTGATTGTTGTAGTTGCCAGAACTAATATTTAACATTTTAACAAATTAACATTTGGGTGAATGACATAAAGAGGTGAAGAGTCAGTGCTTCAAATTGTACTGGCCTTCTTTAGTAGCAAAATCTTGACTGGCGGCGATGACATCCGTAAGCTCTGGATTATACCGTGTTCCTTCCGGAAAAACGACAAGATACATCTGCAGAGGAGAATACAGAGGAGTCAACTTAAATGCTCCTTGGATGTTACTTAACACACGTGTGTGTGTGTGTGTGCAAGGTTGACCATCTTTCAGCTTTGGTGTGAATATTTGTGCCTCAGTCTCAAACATGTGTTGACTCACAACACCTATTGATCTTGAGGCGGGGGCGGGGCGCACTTATGTGCACACGAAGTACCAAGCACGACAAGAATAAATTAAGGATGACTTAATGATTGAGCAGAAGCCGACTCAACAGCCAATCAAGACAACACCGTATTTATAGATTTCACTACTGATTTACTAATCTTGGATCCAGCGGTCCTACGTATGTTATAGCAGAACTTCAGGTCTACAACTACAGGTCTACTTCTGTGTATTTCATTAGGTATACTTTTACCTGGTGGGGTATACAAATGCCGCTTTATTTTAAAATATTATTTAAATTAATCAAACCGTGAGACAATACAGACCTAAATGAAGGGGGAAAATTAAAACAAGACGTACCGGTGTCCCTGCTTCCGCTTGCGCCAGAAGCTTCTTCTTCATCGCCTTCTCGTCAAACTTTGCACTCCGCTTGACATACACACCCCCGTGCTGGGAACACACACAAAACAGAAGTGTTTCAATCAAACGTGAAAAGAGAGCACATGATTCGATTTGGATTGACCTGAAAGAAACTGAAGACCTGTGGCAACGCTACCTGGGAGAAATAGCATCCGTATAGAGGGAGCCACTTAAGGCCGTCTTTCAGGACGTATCTCACATGACCAAGTGCATCCTGCCTGATGGCCAGCATGTCGGCTATTATCCAGTCCGCTGGACAAAGAGGAGGCAAATTGTGCAGATTAAGGGCGGGGCAATAACTCAATAATTATTGTTGTCGTCGTTGGTTGTCTGAGTGGTATTGTATAGTGATGAAATCCTCTTAGCGCGGTACACAGTTCCTAGATGAAATCCCAATGAGAGGAGATTTGCCATTGAAAAGTAATCGTAATATGGACGTTTGAGAGTGTAGGAGTGTTTTTCGTGAAACAACTAGTTTAAAACTAGTGAAAATGACCAGAAACACAAAATGTGGACCATTTGAACAAAGTGCAATTCGATTATTACTATTTTGATATGAATATTCTGATGCCCGTTGTTCCAAACCACTAAAATTTATTGAATAAGGAAACATCTTTGTTTACCTGTACATTGGTGATTTGACAGGTAGATAACATTCTCCTTCTTCTTTGGTATATCTCCGTATATTACAATCTAGGAGAAAAGTGTACATTGATTAGAGCAATATTGGGCTTTGTTAAGGGCCCCAAAGACATTGTAAAATACACTATAAAAAAAACCGTATTGTTTTCCCTTTCATGCATGTTTGTTTACTCTCGTGTGTCTAATAAAATGGAAGGAAATGCATGTTACACAGTAAAAAAGTAGTACTTTTTGCGTGTGTCAGCCATGCGTGTGTCAGCTTGTAAATGCTGACAGACATTCCTCCAATGCAGCTGCTTAGCTTGCATCTTGAAAAACAGACCGTGCTACTGAACAGGCTCTCTCTAGGTGTGACACATTCCCTCTGAGACAACCTCATAAATCATGACCTAATAAAGGGTTCATCGTGTATATGATACACATGCCCAAGTAGTGCGCAGCACAGAGCACATATCCGTACATGGCGACATAAAAATTAAAGAACCCGTTTTAAAGCAAACTACATACACTGGGTGTGCCTGTCAAAACCCAACAGGAATGCACATGTTGGCTATCCGACTTAACAGGTTGCCATCAGAAAGGGGGGGGCCATGATTTACATACTGTTCAAACACGTTTTCATTGTATATGATGTGTTCTTACAACTGTGTGCTATAACTAAAACATGAGGGGGGACGGACACACGATTCCGGGGCGTTTGATTTAACACACGACCAACCAAAAAAAACCACTCGAGTCACTTCTATGCACTCCTTCGCTAAACATAGCTGTAAAAAAAAAAGTAGTCCCAACAAACAGTAAACGACAACCATGCACTTGGAAGAGTGTACTCACCTCCACTCCTGTGTAGTTCTCAAAGAAAAAGAGAACCAAGCTTTGGTAGACGCAGTAGAGCCGGTCGTCCAGTTTGTGGTACAGTCTCAGCGGTAAGACGGTAGAAAACAAGCGCCAGACCCCCCAGGACAGCACGTAAGCCGGAGCGGTGCCCAGCATTACTGTGGCAGGAAACCAGTACCGCAACGAGTAGGTGTGCACAATGAAAGACAGCAGCATCGTGGACAACTGGGGTTCAACTTAAAACTGCCACAAAAAAAAATCTCACTTCAGAAATACGCGGAAATAGCGTTTGATCCCTGCGATTAAAGAGAGGTCTACGTTAAGCGACCGTACTTTGACCTACTTAGGCACACCACACCTGTCTTTGGGAACAAAGTCAGCAGTGTGTGGAGAGAGAGAGAGAGAAAAAAAAGTGAGGACAAACTGATGCAAGAGTCTCATCGAGGGCTAGCTAGCTATCGCCAATCTTAACCTTGTGCACACAGATTCCCTCAGTGAAGTGCCGTTTAAAACCCCCCGACCATTTGGACCGCAAAACACGGAACTACCACAACATTACGATCTCTACCCCCAACGCTAGACTGACTTACTGGCCAATCACATTAGACAGCAGCACAACTCCTGAGGACGACCTTATTTGACTGTGCAGCGGCATGCTAGCCCTGGAGACGTTAGCTCACCGCACGTTTGTTCAACAGTAGTTTCATACCCGACGTTGGGATGGACTCCACGTCGGCCCGAAACACTAACTATAAAACGCGGTTTTAAATATTAAGACCTGAAGCTATATGGCTCGACATATTATTCAGCATCGCTACCCTGCTCTTCATTGACAGGCTAGCTCTTCACAATCTCTCTCACACACACACACACACACACACACTATCCCTGTAACGTAAATGTCAAACACACACACACACACTTTGGCAGACGCGTGCTATGACGCGTATGACGTACTCAACGCTAATTGGCGGTTGAGATTAGCGCTCGGGCTCTCCGCTTCCTTCATAAAATTACATTCAGAGCACACCACACATCACATTCAACATTTATGATCTGGATTAAAGGTTTTGTTTTCATCTTTCACCTAACAGCATCACTTTGACATTCGAGTTGATGTTTGTACTGTGAGCATGAAACTAAAAAAATAAACTTTATAACTGTTAATAAACGGTCAACTTTTAGGGGTTACACTACCTAGTAAGTAATTACATTCAGGGGCCATCTTTTAACACAGCACAACATTAGAACATGATATTTGAAATGTCATGTCTTTTTTTTTTGTCAACTCTTAGCAATTATGTAAAGCAAAATACCCTTGGGCCGAGTGTTGGTGCATAACATGAACGCTGCTTGGCTACATAAAAAGGTACAACAACTTTAATAACTTTAATAACTGCCATCATACAGTGTCCTGGATTTATTTAAATTCACTGAATTCAATTATTTGTTTCTCAGGCCCACCCAAACAGAAAATGAGAGAAAATGGGTCAATTCACAAAATGAATGATTGTTATTGTAAACATTAAAATGAGTCTTGCGCTCACCGACTTATGCATGGGTAATAACCGGTCTACTCCAAGACTTAAACACATAATAATTCACATGAAATACAAGTTGTGTATATCTAGAAAATGGGCTCAGTAGGCATTGAAACAAAACATTTTCATTTCACAGTTGTCTACAGAGTACTGTCTAGCAGAGTCTACTTGAATAGCTTACATGACTGATGTTAACCATTCACCGCTAGGAGTTAAGGGATTTGAGAAGAAACGCAAAAAAATAAACACATCTCACACACACACACACGTACGTTTTAGGCACTTTACATTACAGATACTATACATCACAACACAGACATGCCCCATCTCAGTTCAGCAGCCTTTGTAGATGTTCAGTCCAGATGGTAGTTTTCATAGGACAGTGGCTTCAGTTGCATAATACAATCTGAAGAAACCGCAACAGAGAAAACTAATTATTTACACAAAAAAAATATATATATATATATAAACACAATTCTTACACAAATGCGAAACATGTGAAGACATAAGATGGGGTAGTGTAGTGGCTAGGGTGAAAGACTGCTAGCTGTAAGGTACTGGGTTAGATTCCTAATGTCCACACACAGTGATGCCTAACCCCAATGCCATGCACCTCTATTCACTTACAAAGTAAATAACACAACAAGTCAACATGAAGTGAACAAAGAAAGAGATCTTACCCAGCACCCATTTCTCTGAGAGGATTTTGCTGCCCTTGGGACTCTGGCCGTGAGGGCGCCCGATGCAGATGCCCGCCTGTCGGACCGATTTGCACACGGTGCCCCCGCACAGCTGGATGAGCTTCACCAGGCTCTGGGGGGGCGGCTGGGCCTGCTGGGATACAAACATGGCTGGCTGGCCCTGGAACAGGTCCTGTTGGTGTTCCCCAGCAGAGAGGTGCTGCTGGAGGCGGCAGATCTACAGCCAGACAAACAAACGATCAATCTGTAAACGTATAGTGGTGACACGAAGGAGGCGGAGGACTTTTTATGGTTAGCATAAAACTGCATTCTTCTGCAGGAGTGCGTTTCAGTCTCAAGACAAACAGGATGGATAGTGTTTTGCTTTTTGAACAGGAGTTGGGGAACATTTTTGGAAGGTTCCTTCCATGTTTAGGTAGGGGAGCGTTTGGAAGAGGCAGGGGTGTGACAGCAAACCCCACCCACCCACCCACACCCACACACAAAAAAAGTCAGTTAAATTGAAGAAAAATAGGCATTGTGTCATTTCCTTCCTATAGCCACTAATCTTTTTGAAGTGACTCAGCCTTTACACCTGAATGTGTTTGGTGGTGGAATGAGGAAAGCGGCTTCCTCTTGAGTAATGTCCCTTTAAAGTGGGTTGCATTTCCCTTACATCCAGTAAGCCCACTTCCTACAATTCTGCTTCCAATAACATGCATGTCTAGACTAAACATCCCGCATGAAATAACATAGTATCTAATTAATCAATAGTTGCAAATTTTTTGGGATTAAAACAAACACTATTTGGAGATGGTAAAGCTTATTCAATACGTGTTGTAAATGTGAAGGATCTTTTTTTTTCCCCTCCACTGTAACGAGAGGTTCTGAATGAAGCCTGCAAGTGAATCGGAAGATGACCGACACAGGCACATCCCTTGGACAACGGACAAAACATCCTCTGATGCGCACTCACTTCCTGTTCAGAACACCTGCAATCCTGTTCCGGGGATGCAGCTTTTTAATAAAAATAAATAAAAATAGCCATTTATTTTGCTTAATAAACATAATAATAATGTACAGGATGTAGGACAATAATGCCACTGTTCAGACCCATTCAATTCCCTTCCAGACAGTGGCTTATATTATATTAAAAGAAATAACAGATAATAGAAGATATATATAGCTTTCGTAAAAGAAAACTTACAACGGAAAATACATAAAAGGGATATTGAGCCCCATTGTGTTGAAAATTAAGACATTATTTGTCTTTGTGAATTTGACAGTCCAGGAAGAACTATAAATCATTATATTTTCTTCCCCTCCAGATTAAGGAAACCCCCCTCTTCACTCAACATTAGTTTCATGTACTTTTCCTTTAGTTTCCTTTAGTCTTTATCAAATAATTGAGTGCAGTTTTTGTATTCAGTTCATTTTTCAAGCATTTTGCCAACATTATTATTCCAACAAAAATTATATTACCTGGAAATGCTGATCTGACACTCGTGTGCGCCCACAATATCTTATTGCAGAAAAAGGCCAGACATACCCGCAAAATACACTGGATTCCTTCGAAATCAGAGGTTGTACCCGTTATTCCATGCTGGGGTATTTTTGGCACACAGGAAGCCATGGTACTTTAAATATTATGGGAATTCAATTAAAATGTTTATTAATATGCTGTAGCTATATAAAAAAATTTGATAATTGGCACGTGTTTGTATTTAAAGAAAAAAACATGTTTTCTCTCCCTTGGCCATTTATTGGCCCCCTTATCTAGTAAGACGTAGAAGCTATTTTGATAATAAAGAGAAACACACTTCCCTAGCCTAAGCAGTGTAGTCTGAATGACATCCAGGAGAAAGCTCTTCCCTTTGAAGCCCCCGCTCGAAAAACACATCTGTTCCTTTGTAAAGGGTGGGAGAAAGACGTACTGCGTCGCGACACGGTCACTGCCGCTGTAGACTGCTTACTTGAAGTGGGCAGCTGCATCCTGAGTAGGTTTGCAGTTGAAGAAAGAGACCCGCATGTTTGCATTGGGACTTTATTGTCCCGCGTCCTCCATCACTCGTCCCACACTAACCTCTGCTTAGCCTTTTAGAAAGGGACCAGATAGAGACCTGTTGAATGTGTCTCCGCTCCCCAGAGTGCATATTGTGTGACTGGGGGGCGCGAGGGGGGGGAGGGGGAGGGTGGGGGGGTGAGTTAGGAGCTGAAAGGAATCCGGGCTCACTGTGAGTGGCCAGAGCGGAGAATGGGGCGTGGCTAGAGTAGTGCTCACACAGCCAGCTCATCAGAGGGGCCAAATACAGCCCAAACAAGAGGCTGGGGGATTGGATGAGAGAATAACAGATGCAGTGTGGGACCACTAACCTGATGAAATAACACACCACCTTGACTCTCACCCTAGACTCCACCCCCGACAGCCCTCTGCGGATAAATAACCAAGCGCCACGAGAGGATTGTGTACTTTGAGATAGAAATCACAAAGATCTCATCTTCAAAACAGGACCACTGGGTAACAACTTTGCTTCTATATTTATTTAAAATTGAAAAATGCCCAAATCCACAGTTTTGGCTTTGACTTTCTACCTGCTTCTGGGGACTGTATTTGAGCGTACTCCGGCAGCCGAAGTTGGTAAGAGACAGTACCAGATCCAGAACGGTCCCTGCAGCTACACCTTTCTGCTGCCTCAGGAAGACAACTGCGAGCCCCCAAGCAGCTACAGGAACCTGGCCCAGAAGGACGACCCGGCAGAGTATGAGGATTCCTTCCAGAGGCTTGAGCAGCTGGAGAACACCATGGAGAACAACACACAGTGGCTCCTCAAGGTAGGGAGGTCTCCTCCTCACCTTATCTCACTGCAAATATGTTATGTCATGGTGACATTGGCGTGGTCTGGGTTCATTAAGGCGTTATTCGTCTCATGCTCCTTTCATGTATGTTAATGACATGGTTTATGAAGGAGTTCCCATTGGTTTTGGTTTCTTGGGTCTAAGTTTGTTTTTTGTCCATCCCAGCAAACATTGGATTAGAGTTTGGTTTTATCTAATGAGACAAGTTTGTCAAATTGAAAGCAAACCCGCTGTAACGAGCACACGTTTATCACCAAGAATACTAATTGAATGCGGGTCTTAAGACTTCTATAAAGTCTAAACAAATGATGGTCATCAGATAAAGATCATAGAAATCAATGAATCGGACACTAATCATTACACCCCTGATGCCCCGCTGTGCAACAAGAAGCAAGCGCACGAGAAATGACAAAAGCTTCACACAGGTGTCTTCAAAGGGCTGCCTGCCTCCTTTTCATTGCTACTCGGCCATAACTTGGTGGTGATGGGGGTGTGTGTGTGTGTGTGTGTGTGTGTGTGTGTGTGTGTGTGTGTGTGTGTGTGTGTGTGTGTGTGTGTGTGTGTGTGTGTGTGCAGTCAAAAGAACAAAAATATCTCTACTCCCACCCACTCCTTAAGAACGTGTTGGTTAATTGAAATTCCTTTCAATAAAAAGACAACCAGTAACCCAACAAGACGAGGGCCGCATACGGCGCACACTCAGCACGGTCACTAAACTACTACCTCGGTCACTTATAACACACTCAATAGCATTGGCACGGGTCAGAGTCCACCTCCCTTTCAACCATAGTATGTATAGGAGCTTACATTCTGAACACTACACAATGCTGTCAATCCCCAGGTCTCGAGACTCACTAGCCTAATTCAACTCATGAATAATTGAACACAATTGAACACCCATAAGTTCATATCATTTGTAACACAGTTTTGAATCGACCCATTCAGTCAGACTGATTAAGCTTTTAATGTCAAAGAAATGAAAGAAAACGATAATGGACCTGTCCCAAGGCTTGTGCCTGCCATCCCATAATAATGCAGTTACAAGGATTCATGACCGCCGGTAGATGTGCACTACTGGCGAGGCTACGGGTGATTTGGCTCAGCTGTAAACTTACTGGATGGATATGCCTTGTCGAAGGTGGCATACGTTGATGGTGTATATGGTGCCTTTCTGGCCATTCCACATAAGAGTTAACGCTTCGCATTCTCCCACCAAATGTACACTAAGACCACGGACCATCAAGCATGCAAGGCGGCAACCCGTATGTAGGTCTTGCTCAAGGACACTTAAGACACCAATACATGCGGTTGCCTTATCTAAAATCTAACCAGAAACCCTGCTCATCCCTCCTGACGTACTCCTAATATCATCTCATTAGAATATTAAATATGCTCTTCTGATCAACTGAACAATCTTCATTTGACCCTATCTGACGTGACTCTCTTATGCTGACCTGCTTCTTGGGACTCTTTAAATCAAAGCATGTACTTGTCACAGCACAGAAGTGTTGCTCTGTGTAGCCGTGCCTTTCAGGTTTGACGTTCGCATCGTCATGCCGGCGGCGTGTAAGAGGATGAACACGAGGGAGCGTGGTTCACAGAGACCCCGGGGTGTGGACGAGTAAACAGCTGATTAGATCAGTGGCCGTCCATGGAATGTCACTGGCAACAATTCAAGTGACGCTCCACTTCCACGCACGCACCTCCACGTCTATCCGCACTCTCTCACACACACACACACACACACACCGGCAGAGGAAGACAAACAAAAATATGTGCTAATTGCAGCCGTTGGTGTCACTCCCTGCCGTTTTTTTTCCGGAAGTACAACGCAAAAGCGCAACTATTTTGAGACGAGTGACAGACGAGTAAACAGCCGAAAGCGACTACGCAAACATGCCGCGGATGCTCGACATGCCCAGGTGACGTGGGCTTCCCAGTCACGCGCTTATAAAAGGATGTAACTCCTCACTCATCACCTCCATCCTGTTTACCGGGCCAGGGGACCTGATTGCCCCTCAGGAACACAACCGCGCAGGAAATAACCTAATGATTGGTCTTGTGCTGAAACATGAAATACCGCTAGGTAATGATTCACACGAGAATCGGCCGGGCTGCAATGGACGACTGTTACACACGTGCACGAAAAATGACAGCTGGTTATTCACTTGTTTCTAGGTGTGTCCTCAATGACTGGATCAAATAACTATTTCAAACTATTTAGTTTACTGGCTATAGTGGCTAGATTCATGAGACGACCGTCTGTACTTCTCAAATTGTTATTAGTCATTAGACCTTGGTCAACAAAGAGTTTAAAAACAAAAGAGGGTAGAGTAGGTAAATAGAATACAATATGTGAAACCAAACCCCTTCCATTTCCTAACCTTGAACAGAAGAATTAGGAAAACAAGCTCCACTGAGAAATTCCTGGCACAATAGTGTGAATGCAGTTTCAGTCAAGGTACCTCAAGGTAAACCCTCGTAATGACAGAATTAATGGAAGATTGCCAAATCGATTGGCTACTGAAGGTAGGGGGGGGGGGAATCTAAGAATGGAGAGAGAGAGAGAGAGAGAGAGAGAGAGCGAGAGAGAGAGAGAGAGAGCGAGAGAGAGAGAGAGAGAGAGCGAGAGAGAGAATGAGTTATGTTTGCCCTTCAGCTGAGAAGTTCTCAGAGAAGAAACTCTCAGAGGGAAAGAACACTGTGACAAAGCTGTAGACTAAAAGTAGTTTGATTAAAATACCCTAAATATGTAAGGCAGGCATGTGTGCATGCACAGAGCCGGTTGTCCTCCGATGAAACGGTGTCACCCTCTTTACCCCACACGTTAACTTGTTTCTGTGCTCTCTGCAGCTGGAGAACTACATCCAGGACAGCATGAAGCAGGAGATGGTCCACATCCAACAGACGGCGGTCCAGAACCACACGGCGACAATGATCGAAATTGGAACCAACCTGCTCAGTCATACCGCTGAACAAACACGGAAGCTGACCAACGTGGAGGCACAGGTGCGGCCGCCGCTACGAGATAACCAAGAGAAACATACACAAACGGAGCGCAGATTTTGCTTTCTGGTTACTCTCTGGTGTGCTATACTGACAAAACAAATGATCAAAGTATACAAATAAATGACTTAGAACAGGGGCAAAAGAAGGGGGGGGGGGGGGGGGGAACAGCAACAACCATTTAAGTACTTAGTGGCCAAGCACTTTCATTGCCATTCCTAGATTGTGCACTTTTACTTGTTAAGTCAAGTGGCTGGGTAAAGGATAAATCGAGAGAATACATGGGAAGGCTACATTACTGTGCAATATATGGTTTTGGCCCGTTGCCAATGACCTTATGTGAAGCCAACCGAACAGCATTTCCTGTTATTACCCACAGTTGTATTCCCACAGAACGGGTCAATCAGTTTGTCACAATCACACATCCGTCTGTTCAAAGACACAAACAGCTTCCATGGCGGCCACACGTAGACCTAATTCACGTAAACAACCTGCTTTTTTGCTGAGTTCAGTTCCTCCACCACAGAACAGCAGGGGCATCTTTGACCCGGGCTCAGTTCAATACATGCATTGGTCAAAAAAAAAATATTCCCTTCACAATTCCTCCACAACATGTGAACTCTACTCCCCCCTCTGCCATGAACATGAAGTGTGCTGGCTTCATATTTAACAGGTGTTCTTTTTCCTGTGACAGAGCAAATACTGAATGCTGGGTAGTAACAGGCAGGAAAGTGATGGGGTGGGACAAATACGGATAAAAAACCCAGCCAATGATCACGGATGCCGGGTTGCCTTTAACACATTGAGACTTGGTAGTTATATATTTGCATGTCATGCTTGGGATTTACCCCAATTCAACAAAAATATTCTGAACACGAAACAGTCACATTCATTTCAGGCTCAGTAGAGCATTGGCATACGGGCCCTAAGTGGATCGGCAAGGAAACAGTTCACATCGATCCCTGCTACTAAATCACAAGACACTTGTGATGCAACAACAACTATTTTTGTCGCAAATTGGTTTTACGACAAGGACCGTCTGACCATGGCAGACACGGAGACACGAGAGGTCAAGAGGATTGGAGAGGGACGGAGAGAATAGCTTGGAACTCAGCAACGGACGTCTTTGATGAATGCCAAACACTTGAACTCATTGGCCGATGTCCCAAAAATCACAACAAAACGTATGGATAAATAAAAGGCTGGCCACATAACTCACATGCTTGTTTTTAAGGGGCTGTGCATCTTCTTAGTTGCATGTTATTTATACAAAAACAGGCAAACATTTTATACGTATTTTAGAAAGGAAAATATTTTAAATTGAGGTCAAGTTTTAAGAGTGGTCCGTTTAATCATACTTTATCCCCAGTTGTAGGATTAAATTAAGAGCAAGCTGCATTCTTATGGGAAAATGCAATCCTCTGTATGCCCCATTTTATGACCAAATATATGACAAATATGTAAAAAGTTGTTTTTCATCTTTAGGTAATAAATCACAGCACTCGACTGGAGCGGCAGCTTCTTGAGAACTCAATTTCAACCAGCAAGCTGGAGAAAGAACTCATCCTCCAAACCAATGAAATCAGCAAGCTGAATGACAAAAACAGGCGAGTTCATCATGTTCATAAAATTTGATTAAAAATCACAGAAAATGGGATGATTCCCATTGAATCACTATCCAAAGCAATGTACAGTGAATTCAGATACATGCCATTCATTAGCAGGTAGGGGGTTCGGAGGCCTCCGGGGTACACTCTTAGTACGTTTTGGAGGTCCAACACCCTAGCACAGGACACACCTTTCGCCCTTTCCGAGTACCACAACTGTACCGTCTTCTCCTCCACAGCTTCCTGGAGAAGCGCGTGGGTGAGATGGAGCAGCAGAGGCAGTCTGGGCTGGAGACAGTGCAGCGGGAGAAGGAGCAGCTCCAGAGGGTCATCCAGGGCCAGACGGACATAATCGAGGAGCTGCAGCGCCAGCTTCACGACGTCTCCTCCAACAACACTGCCCTGCAGCGGCAGCAACACCAGCTGCTGGCCACCGTAAACGACCTGGTTCACACCCTCTCGGCGGGCCCTGTCGGAGGTGGGTCTGCTGTTTGCCAGCTCGGGCCGCGCAAAAACATGTTTTCAACCAACCTTGTTTTTACACCCGAGCCGATAGAAACCCTGAACGCTGCCGCTTGCGCTGCGGCTTACTTCCTGCTTTCACACATGCAATGGCGGGAAATGTTTTCTGGAGTTGTTTTTTCGAACTATAATTAGCCACTTGTTTAACACAAGCTCCACCGTTGTTATCAAGGAAGGGAAAGGCGTAATGCAGCAATGTTGTATTTTCATTCATTGAGCTTGTGGTTTGTTTGTTGTGCTTTTTGCAGACAGCAAACCCATAATGATGCAGGATACACCGTCCACATTCAGGGACTGTGCGGCCGTGTTCAAGTCCGGCAACACGGAGACCGGCGTCTATGCACTCACACTTCCCAACACAACACAGGAGGTGAAGGTAAGTGCGCTTATTGGCCCGTGATGGGTTGTAGGCCCAAGAGTCATGCTCAATAGACAGTTCAGTACCAGAACATCCCTGACCTTTTACATTACTGTTACAACAACAGTTACTGAACATCTACCTGGTGATAAAGGCAAGCCTTAGTTGCACCAAGGTTAGGAGTATAGCTAAATGCATCTCGAGTATGTATATCTCAAAGGGGGTTTGCATGCTTGAATTCAAAACAGTTACCTTCTCTGAAACTGCTCAGTGACTCAGGCTTTCAACCGATCTGGTATCCCTTTCGGGTGTTATAGCTCATTTGTTTGAGAGGACATGAAGTGGAAACCGCCTTATCCTAGTGAGCATCAGCTGTCTTAATGGAGCGTCCACCACCCCCCCCCCCCACCAATACCAATCCCCATATCCACCTGCCCCTGTTTTTGTGTTGATGCTTAAGGCCTTCTGTGACATGGAGACCGAGGGAGGAGGCTGGACGACACTACAGAAGAGGTTTGATGGCCGCGTTGACTTTCATCGGACGTGGAAGGAGTACAAAATGGTAAAAAGAAATCAAGGAAAAAAATTCCTTTGCGAGGGAAAGACAAAAAGGTAGCCATGGTTACGGTTCTGCCCAATGCAAAGAGGCCAAAGCTAGACGTAATTAAACTCTCTTCAGACACTGTACATCCAATAAATGGCTGCAGCCAAAGTAAACATGTGTGTAATGTACTATATAGGAAAAACTACTGGCAGGGAGAAACGGAAAAACTACACACAAAAAAGGGAACATGCAATTTATCTGGTGTTTATGTGTATGATATACAACAGCTGAGGGAGTCAGGCAATTGCCCATTGTAATTTGCTTATAGAGTTTAAATCAAATGCATATTGTGCCTTTTTAGGGATTTGGTGACCCTTTGGCGGAGTACTGGTTAGGAAATGAATTTGTCTCCAAGCTGATTTATCAGCAGTCGTACATATTGAGAATCCAGCTCAGCGATTGGGAAGGGAACTCTGGATACTCACAATATGAACAGTTCTCCCTTGAAGGCGAAGCCAAGAATTACAGGTATGTACTAGGGGGGGCACTTATCTCTCGGTTTGGTACTATCACCATACTCGGGTGCCAGTTTGACTGTATTATTGCGATTCTTGAAATATTTCTGATTTGAAATAAAAATATATATACATATTACATTGAGCGGTATTTAACGGAAATCGTTCAACTAAGAATATAAATACAAAACTGCCTAACAAAAAGGCAGTTAAGGACATTAATGCCTTTTTCGTTTCCATTTTCACTTTTCATTTGACAGGATTACCCTCAAAGGGTACAGCGGCACGGCCGGGAAAATAAGCAGTCTCGGAACGCCAGGAAGTGACTTCAGTACAAAGGATGTGGACAACGACAAATGTGTTTGCAAATGCTCGCAACTCACAACGGGAGGTAAAAGAAAAGCCCTTCAGCCACGCGCAATCACATGCGTCAACATCAACGCACTTGTAAATAAAGGTGCACCGTGTACAATTCTGTCTGTCGAGTTAGTCCTCCACGAGATAGCATATCAGCAGAAAGGTGCGGTGACCACACCTAGTGTTACGAACAAGGCAATGCAGCCCCACCCCCTCACCCCCAAATGCGTCACCCAACTGAAAATAGTGTAAAGCATACACTTGACCGTCAAGTCATCAATTAGTCAGTTTAAGCCTGCATTACAATCTAAATAAGTCTACTTATGACATGATTGACAAGAGGCAATCACCTCTTGAGGTACAAAGTGGTATTATGAGACTTAACTTAATAGCTCTGCAAAACAATGAATAGATGTCAAAGCGGTCATTTCTTTACATTATGTTGAGAATTGTGGTTTGCTTTAAGGTTTTAAACAAATAATCCTCTACACATTGTCCCTTTAAAATAACTGAATAAATCAGATCAGAATGCCTTTATTTTTATCGTACGACGTACAATGTCGTACAACAAAGTGTCTCGCAATCTTCAAGACACTCATACAAACAATAAAAAATATACATACAATAAATTACGTAATAGAGAACTAAACAAAATAATTGCCATAACAAAAAGATTGAAAATATACATATTTCGGTGGCCCTATAAACAGTAGTGCAAATTACATAGTGCAAAATGCACTACATTTATATACACTGTACATACAAAAAGGTGCCGTGGGCATTGTATCAATAATAGGTTAGGTAGTATTGATACAATACAGTATTTTAGTTACACAAAACAGTCAAATAATAGTCCAAAAGTACAGTATTGTAGTTACGCTAAACTTTCACCTTCAGTGTTTGACAATGTTCAGTTTGTGTATGGCACTGGGGTAGAAACTGTTCTTAAGTTTGTTAGTCCGTGATTTGATGGACCTGAAGCGCCTACCAGAGGGCAGCAGGTCCAACAGGTTATGTCCCGGGTGGGAAGAGGCTTTCTGTCAAATGTAATCCAAAGAGGGCAGTGGGCCGCCTATGATCTTCTGGTTGAAGACCCTGTGAAAGGCTTTCCTGTCCACTGCTGAGCAGCTGGTGTACCCCAACGGAGATACATTACGCCAGCACACTCTCCATGGAGCAGTGGTAGAAGGACACCAGCAGCTGCTTCTCGTGCAGATCATTTTTTCCTGAGAACCCTCAGGAAGTAGAGTCGCTGCTAGGCCGCTTCTTGACTACTGGGCTGGTGTCTAAGCATGAATGCATTACAATACGAAACACTTCCCCTGACGGAACTCTCCAGAAACTCCACCTCAAAAGTGAAAGTGACCAGTGGATGTGCACAGAGTGAGTCAAAGGGCACAATTGGCTCAAAATCACATCGTGATTAACCCAGCAAGGGTTCAAGGAGCCATGATAGTTGACAGTCATAGCCTGGGAACAGAGCTCAAGAGGGCCGTGTTCACACACCTCAACGCTGCCAGGACTCCGTCTCGTTCTTTACTGCGCTCTTCTTTTCTCTCGAGTGCTTCTTTCAACACGGGAATGCCTCAAACTCTGACAAATAGCCAGGGACAGTTCCCCGAGTCTAATTACGCACACAAGCGGCATTGGTTCAGTGAGAATATATACAGAAAACACTCCAAAAAACATATACTGCATATTATATTGTACTATATATAAACAGTATACCATACTGTATAGTATATATTACCCAGGTGTGTCTTGGAAAGTAAGTGCTTAACCTCTGTATACAATCTGTATTTAAAAAGACATTTTCCGATCTTCATGACCATTCCTTGTTTCCTCTCTACCAGGGTGGTGGTTCGATGCATGCGGGCCATCTAATTTGAATGGGATGTATTACAAACAAGGCCAGAATTCTAACCGCTTCAATGGGATTAAATGGTACTACTGGAAGGGCTCGGGCTACTCACTGAAGACCACCACCATGATGATCCGACCCACCGGCTTCTGAAGCCTCAACGTTGATCCTCGACATTATTAAACACACCTTTTTTTTTTAACCGGGGCGGGGAGGAGGACAGCCAACTGCAAGCTCTTAAATATTCTTCAAAAATACTACACAGCATTTCAGGATATTTCTGTGATCTCGGCATCAAAAAAAAAACACTTCCTTTCTTGTGGCTTCACTAATGTCAGAAAAATAGGATAGGATAGTCATTTTAATACAGACAGAGGCTTTTTGAGTTAATGTTAATGTACTTTTTGTAAATGTTATGTGATAACTAAGATTTAACACTATAACCATGTCTATGGTACAACATATCAAGTTAACGTTGTTTTAAGTGACTGTAGATGAGTGTCTAGGTAAATGTGTTTCTTTACTTTGATAACATATTTGCTTTATCAAAGAGGTTTTATATATATATATATATATATATATATACATTATTTAATTTATGTCAATATGTAGAACGCTAATATTTAACTTTATTATGCACATTACCCGGATGGTGATGTGTGTGACATGCATGTTTTTTTAAGGAACAAATTTGAATACCGTGTATAGTTCTGCCACATTTTTAGTGAGGACAGATTGTTTGGGATGTTTTTGTCAATTACAGACGAGGCCTGACACCGTATACACAACATGTATGCACTGACACCGAGCGTGGATAGCGAAAGAGACTGGATGACAAGCGTTCGAAAGCCTCAACAGGGTGTTGTTTGTATATACACTGAAGGATGCGCTGTTGCCGCCTCTTGCATTGTGCACTTTCATGCTTTAAAAATAAAACAAAACAGTCTACTGAATGAAACCACCCTGTGGGCACACTACCTCGACTTGGCACATAATCATATACTTCTGAATCACGCGTGACCATTATCTTTATCGAGTAGAGGTCAATTCCAGTAGCGTTCAACTTGTGTGGCCATGCTATTTGGAAAAAACTGAAATATTCGGAGGGGGCTTGTGAAAACGGGATGAAAAAAATATGTATCAAGTGAATAAGTGGACTTCATATAGTTATTTTTGCTGCGATTGACTGGTATAATTGTGGAAAACAAGAATTTGCCATAAACATGGAACTGTGTTTAGAGTAGCTTTAAATAGCTGATCATGAGAAAACGGTAGCAAATAATAAATTATATAACCAGTCCATAAATGGTCTACCGCCGATAAGCATAAGGTAGCCCCAACGACGTCCCCGAAAGGGTGAACGCATCCAGTGAGGAAATGTGATTACACAGGTCTGGTTGGAGACCCCGTGTCTCCCCTAAAGAGACACAGGAGACGGCAGAGTCACTCGCCAATGACGAGCGGAGGAAGGGCCCAACATCCACTTTTCACACAGGATGCTTTGGGAAAAACAAGCAAAACGAATGACTGGCAATAAAAAAGAAAAGGAGCAGTGTTGCGACACACTTCCTTCGGTCAGGGGCCCGAGTGGGAGCGAGGCCCTTCGCTTGGTTTTAACCGTGAGCCCGGGCTGGACAGCAACCATGAGTAAGGCAGTTTGATGAGCAACTAGGCTTTTTCCCAACTATTGCTAAATTAAGCCAGTTATAGATGACATTTATTCTTTTAGATTTTGAGTGAGTATGACGACATATAAACGACCATGCTTTGATGCTGCACTGAGAACTATTTAGAATTAGGTCATCTTTAATATGATTGAGTATATATGGCTGCAGTTCAACTATTGTCATAATTGTATTTGCGGACACAAAACGGACAATGGATCATGTGGGGTAGCGTTATTTACCGGTGCTGCCGGAAAATAATCAGACAGTTCATACGGTTCTTCCGGAAGCCATCGTCTCTGCTCCAAACACCGCAGCATCTAGGGCAGCAAAGTCAATACATTATCACAATGCTCAAGGCCACAATTTTAAATGTAAATATGAGTTCCAGGCAAAAGGTTCCTGGTTCGAACCCCAAGGTCCGCCATCCAAAACCCTAGCTGCTCGTTAATGACATGGGTCTAAAACAAATACATTCACCTTGGATACTACCATAACATTGTCATCCATATTACATAACACTATCATACTTTGCTGGACTTTTTGGACTCATTACAGTTACTGTACTGTTCTGCACTGTACCACACTGTATTCTTGATGCTGCTGCACTACTGGCACTTTTTTAAGTCAAGTCAACATATGTATTTGTCATCCATCAGTCACTTTATTGTTCTATTTATTGTGTACAGTATTGTTAAAGTATAGTGTTGTAGTATAAGTAAAGTACATAGTATATAGTAGTACATAGTATTAAATAGTAGGAGATTCATACAGCGGGAGGAAATGGAGAGTAAGCATTCCATTGTACTTGAATATGTCTGCCGACTAAATAGTAATGGGGTGGAGTTGTACAGTAGTGGCTAAGGGTCCTAGCTCCCAGCTGGGTTGGAACCCCAATGTCTGCGGTCTACCAGTAGGCATCCTCCTGCTACGAGCAAGACGCCAAACAAGGCGTGCTGCTCTTGACAAGTGATAAATGAGAAATGAATATTGAATGAGAAGTTGAATATAGACGCACGGTGAATATTAAGCGGCATACCCATTCAAAGGAGAGGATCCAGCACCCGCGGGCGATGGCGAAGAGGACGTTAAGGGTACGCCCGTGTCCACCAGACACCAAGTGGGTGGTGGTCTCACACACGCTGTCCACAATCAGGAACCCACCCAGCAGTTTCACCACCTGGGCCACAATCTGCTGCTTGCTAGGGACAAACAAAAAAAACAGAGGGACAATACCATGGATGAACGAGACAATAAGAGTTGAGCTCCTCTATTGGAGATTAAGAAAAATATATTTCTTTGCTTCTTGAATATTTTCAAAGGTCTAACATTGTGGTGGAGCCATAGCTGGATGGTGCTCTTGCCCTTGACAATATAGCCAGGCACTCTTGAGCCTAATAATATATGGTGTTCTTATAGAAACCAAGACACTGCATTCATGTGTTTATAAAAAATAAATTATTATATTTTATTATTCATTTTTCTTATATTATTATTATTTAGATGTATTATTATGATTGACGATGAGTTTTTGATCCATCTATGAATATGTTTATTTGTGTTTATTTCTTTTTCATTGTTAGAAACTGCCAGTTGGAATGAGGGATGGGGTGTCCGGGGGGTGGGGGTATTGTTATCAAACCTTCTTAGTACTGTATCTGCTATAAAACCAATACTAATCATTTGGAAAGAAAGAAGAAGAAGAAGAAGAAGAAGAAGAAGCCCATGTTTACTTACTCAGTAGACATGCTCGTTGTGACCAGTGTCCTAGTTGCCTGCAACACAGAAGAAAAAAAACAGGAATTATACATTCATAGAAGTATATGCATTCATGGATGTGTAGTAGGTAATACAAATAATTATAGTTCAATGCAAAAGTAAGCTTCAATACATCAATGAGGCAGTTGGCAAAACAAGTGTTTTGTTCTGTTTAGCCAAAATGGGCACAAAGAGCATTTAGCAGACCATAGTTTAACAGGGAGGCTCGCACTTTACACCCAGCCACCAGACTTGGTGACCACTTTGTGGTCAGGAAACAGAGGAAATGAAACTCCAAGGCCGTAGCAGAGAACAACATCGGCATGTGAAGCGGAACTGATCGTCTGTATTCCGGACATCATTAGCAGTAGCACCTGAATGGCAGCTAGAGCAGTGGACACAAGGTTGATTTCCTGTCCAAGACCAGGAAGGCCTTCTCAATTAAACATTAATACCAAAACAGACCCAATGCATGCGACGGAAATGAACCTGCTTATTACCATGTATTCAGTTTACGAAAGATGGAATAAGACCATAGGAGTAAAGCTCCACACACACACACACCCACACCCACACACTTAAATGAAGATAGTTTAAACCAGGGTAGGTTGCTTCATCCAACTTCCTTCCTTTACCCTTTTCCCCATTGTTAAACACGCTCAATAATAGTGTCCAAAATAATTGTAATCCATTCGTTTATTTGTCTCACCATGCCTATTCATTATTCATTTCACTCCATTTGTATTGTCATTTTATGTGAAGCACTTTGTTACTTTTTATTGAAAGTTATCATATAAATAGTTATCGTCATTAATAATGTATACGTGTTAAAAGGATTAAAAGGAAAAGATGGCCCAGCCGTTTATTTGTGTGTAAAAGCAGATTGTGTCTCAGTGTAAGGACACAGAATTTGTGACCCAGTTTCTATTGAAAAGAGTAACAATTCGGTAGCCCAATTTGTTTTTATACACAGTCCCTCAAAGAGTAATTTTAGCTTATCTGATGCAGTGGTCATGCTCTGGCAGCAGCTCAAGAAAAGGCAAGCATTCAAGAATAAGCACAACATAATACACCTCAGACAAAAGAGGCTGGTGTGAACCGCACTGAACACAAACCCACGCAAACCCAAAGCACAAACGGAGGAAATTCTTCAGTGTATGACGGCCTCTCCTTGGCGGCCGCTGTTCTGCCCACACTGAAACGATGCTATTCTTAAAATAATAAGAAGGTCAGTGACCCCAAGGCCCTCTGCTCATGCCGAGGTCTTAAGAGCGCCAGTACCTCTCGCAGTACACACGATATAGCTCTCTATACAATGCAATGCAAAGACCACACCCACCCCCACCCCATACACACACCCCTGTTGCTCTGGTGACCTTGCTTGAACATTCCTGATACAACACAAATCATTACGGTAAGCATCAAAAAACCAACCGTAATTGTGAAGACAGTTGTGGTTGTTGTTGTTGTTGTTTTACCTTTGTCTGATCCATTTTCACTAGGCTTGTTTCGTCTTCACTCGAGGTCTCACCAGCTGCAGCCGTTTGTTGACTTCCTCCACCTTAAGCAAAATCAAATATGTGTGTGTTAAACAGTGTGGTGAAGGGAGACGTCTAAACAGCAGGTGCAGTAGGCCATGTGTCACCAGTGGTTGGCGTCCTGCTGTTTATTTGCTGTAGTGACAGGAGATATGTTATTGATGATATGAGGAGAAAGGCTGATTGCACGGCACATGTTAAGAATGAACAATATCGACGCCTTTTAGTTACCATAACTTACTATCACCATAACCTCCAAAAAAATGGCAACAGCATGCAAGAGATCACATTTTTTCCTCACATAGATTTTTAAATGTTGGTTGGTTCTTATTTAGTAGGGCTCGGTATAGGAGTTGTACCCAAGGGCAGAGTTGAATACCCTCCTTAACTTTAGAACAGCAAGTAATTGCCTCCCTGCTGTAATTAGTGTTATTATTATTATTATTATTATAGATATTTTCTACAGCAATAGATGATTATTTGTGGTTTATTTTTAAGTCTGTGGTAAGGAACCTTAAAATCAAATCAATAGCCCCATTGATTATTTTGGAACGCTTCATATACATGGAAGGTGTCGAGAGGTATCCTCACCATCTAGTCTCACATAATCTGTGACTGCAATGTTGATTACACTTTGGCTTGTCGGCCTAGATATTCCTTCTAGAATTTCGAGGCCAAATTGAATGACTTAATTAAGACAGAAAAGGCAACAAATACAACTTCACCACGCAGATGTCATCTTAATGTCACAGATCAAATATATTTATGTTATGGCAACAATATTCAATGAAACTAACAATACTCACTTTCCATGGCAACAGAATGGACATTGCCCTCAGATTGTGTATGCTGTCCATACGCTGTACTGCTTTCTATGGGACTTAATGTTTCCATGGGATTAGATGGGATTCTATGCTTGACCACTTCAGTTTCAAATTCATACATGTTCATTACTGGCAACGTCTTCAGTCTACTTTTAGCCCTAACCCGGGGGACCAGACTGTCAGAGGGGCCGACAATGAAGTTGGGGAATGGGCCTGGAACGCGTGGATGTGCTGCAGGTTTATCATGTACATCGCTACATTGGTGGTCCGAAGAGTTTGTTGAACTACACTGCAGTTCCTTTTGCTTCCTCTTTTTATTTTGAGGCGCAGAGGTTTCACTTCTGCCTCGCTTCCGCCTGCCAGACATGGAGGCCAGTTCGAAAGGGAACTGGATCCTGCTCTCTATGGGTAGACTGGGTAGAGGAGGCATCTTCTGGATAGGTTTGTGGTTAGCTGGGGAAAAGTAGTCCTCAAACACGGAATCCTCAAGTAAACTCGGAGCCCCGCTTAAAGGTTCACTGGGAAGGGTGGACAAAGATAATGAAGCTCTCCTCTTATTTTTAGGTGTTGGCAGGTCTGCTTTCTTTAGTAGAAAAAAAACATCTTTGGTTAATTGTTCATTGACTTGAATGTTTAGATTAAGCTCTGGAGAAGAGAGGCAACTAGGGGAACTCAATTCATCTGGCGACGTTATCGAATGCGTTTTGGAGGATGCCACTGGTTTTGTCCTTTGTCTCTCCGGGTTCACATCATCGGGCAAACTTTTATTAACTGCACTGCTATCAAATTTTAACGTGGATTGTCTTAATTTCCTGGTTTTGGGGTTTTCAGGAAGCTCAGCTTTGGGATCCTGGCAAGGAACCTCAGAGCTGCTTTGCTTCAGTAGCAGCTTATTTTTCATGGTGCTCCTCCTAGACTTTGTGTGCGAGCGCACCTCTTCTGGAAGTCCGTCTTCTGAATTGAACTTTTTAAAATGAATCAGTGATTTCCTTTTTGGCACGTCACTGCAAGGTGAGAGCCAGGGCTTTTCAGCGATGGGCTGAGTGCCGGTGTCCACATGTCGTTTAGATTCTCCTCTTTCATCAGGTGAGTGACGAGGATGACTCATCAGCGATGACGACTCCTCATCAGACACCTCATCTGCAATGAAAATAGAGCATAATAAAATTGATGAATGAAAATAGAAAAAGTATAAAGAGCATGACATTTAGCCAAATGCAGTTAGAACATAAGTTGGGGGCTAGCTACGTTTAAAAGGAAAAGGCTGAAATAGAATATCTGTTCAATTAATTTTAAATTCTTTACTTTCGCATTCACTTCAGCATATTCAACATGAAGTGTACTCTCTGTGTGCTTACAAGGTCACAATGTCATGGTTCTTACCCAGCATCTTCAATATAGTCGGTGAGAATCCAAAACGAGGTCTAACTCCCGGGGAAGAACTGGCGGCCTCCACCATCTGTGAGGCTGAGAGAGGAGAATGCAACACTATGTCACATTCGGTAGGCATCTGTGGAGCCGTGGTTAGATATTCTAAAGTAGTATTTACTTATCAAATACAACTTAGCCAGTGACCTACAGTGAATTTGCGATACATACATGGGGAATCGTTCTCCTGGTAACTCGCTTGGCCTACCTGTGGGCGAGAGGTTCTCCCTTTTCTCCCTCATTTCTTTCAACCGCTGAGCCATGCTGTCGGACCTCTTCATCGAGGGGCTGTAGATGATCCCATTCTCCTCGTTGATAATGTACGGGGACACGTCTGCGACTTTGCATTGACAAAAACGACAGCCACAAGCCAAATTACACAATCAATCAAAAAAACTAAAACAGAAACCAATTGTTCAACGTGCGTACTGGACTCTTACAGACAGGCGATCGAGGAGTGAGGTCTTTCATCATCTGGTCCAATTTCTTCTTCATGCGTCTGTTGTTCTCAGGGGTCTTTTCAGCAGGATCTTTTGGCTGCATGCATCGGTGCTACAAACACATATATAAAAAGGTTTGGGATGGAGAGTAACAAATCCAAATAGGGCATTAACTTACTAGAGAAGGTTAATGATTAAATAGGTTTTTTTTATAAATGAGTTGACCAAGTAGGAATACATTGCTGAAAGACTTACGCCAGTCAACATTAGTTAACTGGCATAAAGTATGGCTCCAAGAGGAAGCAAAAAGTAGTGCGAGTAACTTTGATGACAGTATTTGAGTGACTATGTTTTCATATGTATGTATGCATATATATGTATATATATATATATGTATGCATATATATATATATATATATATATATATATATATATATATATATATGTATGCATATATATACATATATATATATGCATATATATATATGCATATATGCATATATATATATATATATATATATATATATATATATATATATATATATATATAGTTTCCCTGCTATAGTCTGTTTCTGTCAAAGGTACACAGTTGTACCAATGACACCCCAAGATTACTGGTCAATGTACTGTATGTTTACTAACCCTTTTTTTGTTGAGCAAACAATTGCCTTCATCATTCTGGGCCGGGAACAGCTCTTCATCAACACATTTAGCTTCCTCTTCACATCTGCACAAATACAAAATAATTTCTAAACATAAGGTATCCAAGGACGTTTCAGTCTACAAGAAAAGTAGACCGTATACATTAAAGCATAACATATATAAGCACTCATAAGTGTATTCGATAACAATAACGGTATGTCTACCTGGCCAACCAAAGAACAGATACAATCTTTGTCCCAACTTTTTTGGCTTTATTCCAAGTGCCTTGATGACCATCCTTAAATACAACATGGGTGACGTGTTTTGTAAATGTACTTGATACCTGTAAAAGGAAGAAACGTTAACAACCTGAATATGCAGGTTTTTCTGAATATGCAGGTTTTTTCTTTTCTCCAAATAGACAAAAACATCCAAAACTCACCTCAGCGCCCATTTCTCTGAGCTGGTCGATGAATGGCTTTGAATAGTTTTCCGTTTTACTCGATGACCATACATCAACATAGGCAACAACATCTGGGAACAGAATAAACTCAGACATTGATAAACTGTGGACCGAACTTGACTGAAATAAATCAATGTGTTCGGTTCAATCGTCTACCTTTGAGAATAGATGAAAATTGACTGCTTCTGGCCATCATGGCATGTCACCTGTCAAAAGACAACGGATATTTTTAAGCATTTATACGGAGATATAACTCATGTATACTGCCATATGGGCAATATACAAATATATTCAATGTAAGGATGAAGTAGATGTGTTTACGACTACGCATTTGGTTTATATTCAGAGTTAACAGGCATCGAAAACTGCAGGTTTCCACACTCAACTACTATCAACTATATTTACGTTACGTTTTATTAATAGATGACTTGTCGATTGCTTTACTCTATTAAACCAATTGTTGAGCGTTATCCGCTACTTAAGTTAGACTAGCACATATGTTGCAGGGCACTGTGTAAGATTAGGCTGTCCTCCACCAAATAGGAGACAGCATGTTACCAGAAGGTTCTGGTGACCACCCCTAACTGTAAGCAACAAGGGGATGCCTACCGATTACTATCGATCTGTGCTATGGTGTCGTCAGGTCAGTTAGAGCCAGTATATAGTACAGGTCAGTGTACTTTTAACACGACAAGAGGTTAGCATTCGGTCGCTGCAGTGGTACCTCTTGGGGGTACCACGGACGAGACGGACCGAAGCTAGGCGGCACACAATCTCTGCAACACACTACGTAGACGTCTGTGACATACCGTCACTACTGTTGTTGAAATTGTTAATGCTTTAAAGTTCATTTCCCCAATGTTTAAAGTTATACCCTTACACATTGCCCCTTTTTTATCGAAAGTATGGTTTGTGAGACATGCCGAGGACCTACAGGCGAATTGCCCAAATCGTTTACAGTATATAGCAAAGACGAATAAAGTGTGTCTTAAGAGCTACTGTTTGGACAATGTTTAAGTTGATCATGCCTAGTAATGCAAAATTAAATACCAACACAAACCGTCGAGGTACACTGGAGTTTAGCGTTGGCGGGTGATGTTTGTAACGCAAGGAACTCTGGGAGATATGCAACGTCACTTCCTCACAATCAACGGCATAATCTATGTAAATATTAATAATAATGTATTTGTATATTGTACTTACAAATATTCTACATAATTGACAAATATGGTAAATAATTGTAATATAGTATTATAATAGTGAGTGCCGTGTATTCACACACAATGACACCAGTATAGAATATTGTTAATATTGTTAACATGATCCAGAATAAAACAATAAAACCTCTAATGCCTGCTAAAATTAGACATGATTTACCCTAATATGATCTCCATTGCGTCATTCTCTGTACGCCTTTTAAGTAATCGTCAAATGTTGTTAGGAATGAAAAAAAATGCTTGCTGTAACCACCCGTCTATTGGAAAAAAAATATTTAAATTATAGTGATTTCATACATGAAGAATCCTTAGGTATGCATGTGTTATGATTAAGCCCCAAACCTAATCTTGACTGAATGCTCTAAATAATACACATTTTAAACATCAATGTTGTTGTTGTTTTTTTTTGTATGTTGGTCCAATAATATTAACATAATCCCACATTAATCAATACACTTATTGAGAGTATAACAGCAAATAAAAATGTAATGTAAATGCCTCGTCAATACAAAAAACGAACTAAAACACAATAGATACATAAAAAAACTACTGCTACTATTGAAGCGGCCAGTTTTTCCTCACAGCAAGACAAAATAGTAAACACAAAGTTAGACTTTGAAATTATCCAGGTACTACTACTTGCTTAATGCTACACTATGTCTCAGTGCCTTGTGTCGTAATCGCATGAACTGTAAAAAATGTTGTACCTTCCTGGACTAAAAGTCTAGATGTTGTACTATAAACATGTATTCATGATCAGGCGGTGTGACCTGAAGGAGCCTGTAGTCTGGAGTCTGTCTTGTCACTTTTGGAGGAGACTTCTTCTTCTTTCGTGTAACGTCAGAGGTCCAACTTGGTGTCGTGTAGCCATGCCCGCATCTCTGGTCGTAGGTCGAAGAGGCTGGCTTCCGAGGGTGGTCTATATAAGGGGCAGATGGTGATTATATGGTCGGCGGTCTGGTCAGGGTCACCGCACTCGCATGCCGCACTGTCCGCCAAGCCCCACGTCTTCATTGATGTTTTAAAGCGACCGACCCCAGTTCGTAGACGGTTCAGTGTGGTCCATTGCCGGCGTGGTAGGTCGTCTCCTCCAGTGGCGCCATCTCCTGGGTCCCAGATGTAACAGTGGATTCGGGAGGGCCCAGCTGACTCCCACTCCTGCTTCCAAGCTGCTGCCAACCATGCATCTCTGGAGATGTCCTCAGAGGTGGAAGACTGGAGGAGACTGACTAGTGGCTATTCTCATATTTGATAGCAGTCATATACCCTACTGACACAGCTTTCTTAAAGATCTATCTGTCTTCATGACATGCAAACACATGGCTAAAACCAGGCTTTGTTGGTGACCGCTCAGCCATGTTTTATGTGAAGCGTAATAGTTACAAACATACATAATAATAAAGCCGATATATCATACTTTTGCTGCACTTTCTGGACTCGTTACAGTTACCACCCTGTTCTGCACCGTGCTGCACTGTATTCATGATGCTGCTGCAATTCAACACATGTATATATCATCCATCAGTCACTTTATTGTTCTTTATATTGTTCTGGGGAACAATGGGGAACAATGGGAACAGGGAATGGGGAGTAAGCATTTCATTGTACTTCTTGCATATGGCAAATACAAATCTTAAATCTTGATATAATCATTTGTAATGTATGTTTATGTATGCATGAATAATGGAGGGCCCAGATGGTCAAGACCCTCAACAAGAAGTGAAGGAGGAAATCATCACCATGGACAACCTTCCCTGTTAAGCCACTTGGAGTGGTCCACACTCACTCTTGTGGAGAGCACTGCACCTACTTAACTCTCGGTGCCTCGCCCTCACAATATTCATTCCTGCATTTGGCTGAAAAGGTAGTCTTTTTCCTGCCATCCCATGTATAACTCTGACTGCTGTGTTCATTTAATGGAATGAATAGATTCGAAGAAGAAATATTATATTTCCAAACCTGTAGTGTACGCTTTCATTGGCGTTCTCCTTTTTTGGCATTGGTCTTCTTCCTTTTAAAATAATTAACTGTTGTAGACTTATAGTTTGACCAAGCAGAAAAGCAATAACATACTAACCAATAACAACTTAACAGTCAGTCAGTCATTTAGACATCAGACTTTTTTTTTAATACGTCTATAGCCTCAACTGTTGGTAGACACACACTCACTCTCTCTCTCTCTCTCTCTCTCTCTCTCTCTCTCTCTCTCTCTCTCTCTCTCTCTCTCTCTCTCTCTCTCTCTCTCTCTCTCTCTCTCTCTCTCTCTCTCTCTCTCTCTCTCTCTCTCTCTCTCACATACACACACACATACACACACTCACACACACTGTAATAACGAATGACCTATTGATACAGTTTGATGTTATCTTAATTTTGGCAGCACAAGCTCTTATTTGCATGCGTTTACATGAAGAACACAACTTCATCTAAATTGGATTACATATACATGCCAGTAGGTGGCAGTCTGAGACTGCCACCTACTGGCATGTATATGTAATAGCATAGCTCTGCAAACAGCTCAGTATCACGCTAGAGAACTCTTAGTTGTCCCAAATCCATTCGGACGACATCATTACTTTTAAAGTAATCAATATATAGATTATTTAATTGTATTGTGATTGATAACTACGATTTAATATGTATCTTGCTGCCACCTGTCAATCAAAATCAGTGTGTACAAACGCCCGCATTGTCCCTCGGTGGCTTGGATCATGTTGGTTAATTATGGACCTTAATTTACATTCATAGTCACTAAACAGCAGTTTACAAAAAACCGAGAAGTGACTAATGATCCGGATATCGGGACTAGGAGTCAAGCGGAGCGAAGGGGAGGCGGGGCTCCAGAAGACTGGGAAGAAAAGCATTCAGCGAAAGTTTCTGAACGCGACAGCATCCGAAGTTAGGACTAGACTGCTGCAAGATGCAATACTTGGAGTATTTAATATCTCTTTGCATCTTCTTTGGGGGTATGTTTATTCATCATTTTGTTTTTTGTTTCTTTCTGATTCATGTTTTGTACTTTCTTTCTTTATCTCTTTTTTTTTTTCTCTAATTCGTTTTTCGTAATTCTTTTATTGCATGCATTTTATTCTAGGGACATGTGTGGCCAGCCTGAAGACACTACCTCATGTGATCAAATATCAAGCTATTACACCTAAAAAACTATCTCAAACAAGTACAGAACAACAGGTAGATAGATACTATTCACATTTGAACACCTTTAAATTAGTTATATTTTTGTCTATTAAATATTTGCCATGTTCTTCCCCTTGTTTCTCTGTATGTCATGTTTGCAGAAAAATCCTCAAATAGTCACATACTCTCTGGCAATAGCTGGGAAGAACAGGACTCTTCACTTGGAAAGGAACATGTACGGTTCTGTTATGATCATATTAAAACTGACCTCAATTTGTTTTCAGACGTCCTATATAGATTATATTCCTAAATCGATATATTTATTTAGTAATATACAATGTGTTTCCATTGTAGAGGTCTTATTGGGAGAAACTTCTCTGTTATACACTATTCTGAGCAAGGTACCGAAGAAAGAACCATACCAGATGTTACGGTAATACTTAATTCTTCTTGTGTTTATAGTAGCAATGCATACATACGTGTAAAAAAATAGCTATACATAACTATTGGCCAGCACTATTTTACATCGTATTACTTATTATAATTTATGTTTACAAGGTGTATTATAATGCTTAGTTCTACCCATCGTGTTTGTGATGCATCACATCCTTATCGATACATTGGCACTAAAGTGTATAGGTTAATACAATATTAACATTAATATTAATATTTAAAAAACACATAAAAAATGTCCCAATTCATGCTGGTTTTGTGAATCGTGAATCAGATGGGTGGTGCAGGATATCCTGTGCGGTATAACTATTAACTCATCTCATGTTTCATTACTGTACTCTATTCTGCCTTTTTAGGCTCTTAAATGGTCACATCTGATGTTAAATAATCAGTTAAAATATAGTACAGTGTATTCATGTGTTATAAGTAAGGAAATTGTGGTGGTCTACAAATCCAAAGGTAGTAACATCAAAACATTTTCATAGCACCTACATTACTGCCATTCTCCATGTTAGGGGCAGCTAAACCTTAGGCAGACTTAAGTGCTATATTTGTATTCATTGTATTTGAAAGATATTTGCCATTTGAAAGATATGTATTTGCCATTATCTCAGTGTCTCTTCTTGAACCCTACCTCAGGATCACTGCTACTACCATGGGCACATTGTGGAAGTTGAGGACTCTTCTGCCAGTATTGACCTATGCTCAGGAATAAGGTTAGTTAAGAGTATCCTAAGGGGTCTTCTGATCTGGGGGGAAATCAGCATTTCTGCCCTACAGAATCCATGGTAAAATGTTTTAAGGCAGAGCATCAACAACCTCTGATTCGGACCGTTAGGTCTGTATTTGAGTCAGTCTCTACAGATCTGTACTCTGCACTCTGGTTAGATGCCAAATTATTTTCGCTGTACTGTACTTGTGCTGTGCAATGACAATACATTTGAATCGAATCTTATCTGTAACCTAATCAACTGCTCCTGTTGCCAAGGTGATGGCCGTAAGGCCAGCCATCTATGACTTATGACAAGATAAAATAAATCAAATAAATCCCTCAAAATTATTGTTGGGATAGGTTCGAACTATAAGGAATAGAAGTTGTCTATAGTTTTTATTATTATTAAAAAATGTTAAAGAAATTGAATGAGAAGTGTTATATGTACTATATACTGTATTAGTCATACTGTCATACTGTCATTATGGAGAAGGTAAGAATTAGGGATCTTGCCCAAGGATGCCATCAGCTTGGTTGTAGATATCGTAGATCAAACCCAGTGCCTTCCACCTGGGAGTGGAACAAGTTACCCGCCGTACACTAAGCTGTCCAGCAGTTATTTGACATCTCAGTCTGACCTCCGGTCTTCCCTCCCTGCTGCCACAGGGGGTATGTGCGTATAGAGGACCAGTCGTACCTCCTCGAACCTCTTGCCGAAGAGAGTGAGACAGACAAGCAGGACGGTGCCGAAGAAGGGGAGGGACTTCACGTTGTTTACAACTACAAACACCTGAGACAGAAGAGGAGCTCCTGCGCCCACGGAGACAAAGACACCTTCTTCGACCATGGGTCAAGCCCCTCCGGAATGTTTCAACTCAGTAAACTGGTACATTTAAAAATGTCCCTCCGTCGAAACACAGGCATACACTGTTTAAGACCTACGTCGAGAGACATTTCAGACTATTTCAACTACTGAAATATTATAATGAGGTAAAGACAGAACATGAAACTAAACATAAACACCCATACATGTGAAACGCAACTTTCATTTTTTTGTTCACTTATTTAGAAAAGCTCACGGCAGAGGAAGTTCCAGAGTGGCAAAACAAGGACAGTGGAGATGGTTCTAGTGGTGGACAATACAGAGGTATCCTACTTTTTCTAAATAACTATGATCATTATTGTTATATAATACATACTAATTCACTTTTCATGCTGTCTTTCCAGTATAATAAGATTGGCAGCTGGAAGTCTGTGCAGGCCAGGATGCTTGAGGTGGTGAACCATGTGGACAAGGTAGCTGGCAGGGGGGGGGGGATGTGCTGTGGGCCAGTCACACAAGACCATATTATTGGCTTTGTTCTATGTACTGTTTAATTATTCATGGCTTACATTGAATTAAGAAACAGGGGTAGGGGAAAGCTTCAACCTTAAGGAAACCAAACAATAGTTGTCTGGAAAGAAAATAATTCTGTAAGTCGAATGAATATCATATATGCTATTGAGGAGATGCTTATATTGCACACTTGTCGTTTAGGATCAGGTAGGGGTGAGGGCGTCTTGCTTAAGGATGCGGACCCTGGGAGATTAAACCCTTAATATCTTTTGGGGCTGGAAGTCAAACAGCCTAGCCATGCTATCCTGGCCTACCGCTTAGTTCATGATCCAAACAGCTTAATCTGCACAGGGGAGTCTAAACGATCAGCTGTACTCGCTCTGAAATATTGTGCTTTGGTGTGCAGGTGTATCGCGCCGTGGGTTTCCGGGTGATGCTGGTGGGTTTGGAGATGTGGACATACAGAGACCTCATTGACGTCAGCCCTGACCCCGACGTCACCCTGAAACACTTCCTGGACTGGCGCAAGCACACGCTGATGCCGAGGATCAAGCATGACAACGCGCAGTTCATCACGTAAGAAGACACGCCACTTTATTAATCTTTGAATAAGATATATGGATGTGATTCATCTGTGTATATATATATACATGTATGTATATATATATATATATATATATATATATATATATATATATATATATATATGTATATATATGTATATATATATATATATATATATATGTATATATATATATATATATATGTATGTATACATATATATATGTATACATATATATATGTATATATATATATATATATATATATATATATATATATATATGCATATATATATGTATACATACATATATATATATATATATATATATATATATATATATATACATATATATATATATATATGTATATATATATATATATATATATATATGTATGTATACATATATATATGTATATATATATATATATATATATATATATATATATATATATATATATATATATGCATATATATATGTATATATATATATATATATATATATATATGCATATATATATGTATATATATATATATGCATATATATATGTATATATATACATATATATATATAACGGGTTTCCCTTTCTGATTGGTCCAGGGGGGTGGATTTCAACGGCAATACCGTAGGCCTGGCGACCACCTTTTCCATGTGTACCGGCAGCTCCGGAGCAGTCAACGAGGTACACGCTAAGAGTCACTCCGGTGCATAGAGCGAGAACATAGAGGCCCGGCCATGCCGTCTGCCCTGCTATTCACCACAGAATGGGAAGGAGACATGACTCACCCGAGCGTCTGACCCAAATGGAATGTGCTGAAACCTCCTTTTGTTTCGTTTTTTGTTTTTTTTCTGCTCAAGGATCATAACGCTAACTCGATCGCCGTGGCGAGTACCCTTGCCCACGAGATGGGTCACAACCTGGGCTTGTCTCATGACGACGAGAGCTGCGTCTGCCGATCCGCACAGCCCCAGAGCGGCTGCATCATGGCCCCGAAACACGGGTAAGCACATCATCCGCGTTTCTCAACGCAGTGAGTACACCGAAACGCTGCAGTAATAAAAAGTTCATCCATCCTTAATTGCTTCTCTAGTTAGTCACAGGGGCAATACGCAATACAATATACAATACAAACAAACTATACTTTGTCAGCCGAGAAACACAAGAGTTTAGACAGCTTAGTTCATGTTTAGTCAAATAGTCAAATAGCTTGGAAGTATATCTACACACCCTAAGAATCGAACGAAGGCAGATTCATACTAATTGTAATTTCCCACCCTTTCCCACCCTTGCCACTCCACTGCACAGACGACACAACCACACACGCACAGTCACACACACACACACACACACACACACACACACACACACACACACACACACACACACACACACACACACACACACACCACACACACACACACACACACACACACACACACACACACACACAAACATGATTCTCATCTTTTAGGGATTTCATTTTAAGCTGAGTCTCAGGTACTGTAAGTATATCTGTAAGTGTGAGAGGAAGGTCTATCTATGGTGCCGTCTCTACTCCCTATAGACACGTGTATCCCGAGGTGTTCAGCAGCTGCAGTCTGGAGCAGCTGGCCAGGTTCCTGGAGGAGGTCAATCCTTCTTGTCTACTGGACATACCCTCCACCGACCGCATCGTTGGAGGTCCTGTGTGTGGAAACGCCTTTCTGGAGCCCGGAGAAGAGTGTGATTGTGGCACCGTAGAGGTACCCACGCGCACACAGACAGTACAGGGTGCATACTACTGTCTTAGTCATTTACTTACTATTCAGATGTTTTGACATTTAGTCAGTCACCAAGGAGCATGTGGGGGTGGGGGGGGTGTAGCTCAAGGATACCCACAGGTAAGCTGTTGACATTAGGGATCAGACCCAGTGTCTCTTGGCTGAGAGTCAAAACACCCTAGCCACATCACTATCCCTCTAGTCACAGACGATACAACCACACACACACACACACACACCACACACACACACACACACACACACACACACACACACACACACACACACACACACACACACACACACACACACACACACACACACACACACACACACACACACACACACACACACACACACACACACGCAGAAACATGATTCTCCATCGTCTTTCAGGAATGTAAGAATCCGTGCTGCAATGCCACCACCTGCAAACTCAACACAGGTGCCAAATGTGCAGAGGGAGAGTGCTGCCTTAATTGCCAGGTAATTAATAATTGTGCACACACACACACACACCACACATAAACCACACACACACACACACACAATTGTATCTCACGTGACCATATTATGTTCTTCATACACATTTCACATTTCACATACATATGTAGACTATACCAAGTCTACATATTACAAACACACATGATACTATAAAATATACATACACACCTAGAGTAGCCCTATGCAACATTGGGGACACACAGCATCATTCATTGAAAGTTTTGATGATACATTTTTGATTAAAGCATCATTTTTTTGAAAGGTTTTCTTAAAAGCCCAGTACATACAGACTACTGATTAGTATTACACACCAGCGATCTGCCACTAACCACTGACTGGTGTGGCGTTGATATGGTTAAAACAATGTGTGTTGACGCAAGCCTCAGTCGCAATCATTTTCGGACCTAAAAAGGGGATCGTGGCTCCAAAAAGGTTGGAAAACACTGGTCTGGGGGTCAGCATGATGACCCCCTGAACACTGGTTAACCCTCTCTCCCAGAGACCACCCCACAGACCACATCCCATAATGATAATGATGTTCTTGTGATCACCTCCTCTTCCCTCTTACTTCTTCACGGCAGCTGAAACAGACAGGCGTTGTATGTAGAGCCCGAGCAGGGGACTGTGACCTGGCAGAACACTGCACTGGTTTCTCAGCCACATGCCCTACTGACGCCTACACCCAAAACGGCCTGCCCTGCAACTGGGGGAGCGGCTACTGCCTCGACGGGCAGTGTCCCTCACGGGAACAACACTGCAAAAGACTCTGGGGCCCCGGTAGGTCACAGTCTTTAGTTTACTACATTGTGTGTTTGTTATGCTACACTGACAAATTTCACTGTGTGTGTACATGTACTGTATGTGACCAATAAAGAGGAATCAATCCTCCAGATTTTGATTTAGACTTAGACACGACTTGGATGTCTGCGGTCACGGCACTTACTGATCTTTTGTCATTTATTCATTATTGTAGATGCTGAGGAAGCACCAAAGACTTGCTACGGAATTGCTCGCAAGTATGTACCCGTTTCCAATTAATTCAGATGCACATCACTAGCATTCAATAGCCCATATTAGTGGTACACTATGGGAGAGATATAATGTTTATCCTGGTGGCTTAGCTGTGTTTTTTTCTGCTTGCAGGGATCCGATGTGTGGGACGCTGTTGTGCTCCGGGGGCTGGGAATTTCCCGTCACATCCAGGAAGTACTTCTACAAACTGCCCAATGGGGATCTGTGTAATGAGGCGTCCATGGAGCCTAAGGACAACTTCCCAGCAGATTTTGGGATGGTACCTACTGGGACCAGATGTGGAAGCAGCATGGTACGCAGCGCAATGCACTTCTGTTTCTTCCCATTCCAGAACATACCGTTGAATCACATCATCGAATGTAAACACTAGTAGGTTTAGACCGACAGGGGTTGTGTGTCAGGTGGGAGCAACCACGTCTTGTGTCTGTGTGTCTAGGTCTGCTACAAGCAGCGTTGCCAAAACATGAAGAGCATAGCGGCGGTGTACGGAACGGAGGGCTGCTCGGACAAGTGCAACAACCGCGGGGTACGGCAAACGTTAATAGTGTTTATCTCGCGGTAGCGAGGTTCCAGAGACACGTGGGGGGGGTGTGTGACTGACGTGTGAACTCTTCAACAGGTGTGTAACCACGAGAGGCGGTGCCACTGTGACCCCGGCTGGGCCGCGCCCTACTGTGATGTGAAGCACTCAGAAGCGTCTACAGGTACCGCGTGTGCTATGCTAACTGTACCATACTGAACCTTACTCGTTGTCGATAGCCATTTAGCAGACGCTGTAATCCACAGTGACTTGAAGGGGATTTTTTGTCTAACGTCATTAATAAGCAGCTAGGAGTTGGGCATCTTGTTCAAGGATTTGAAACTGGAACCCAAATGACGTATAAATATGTATGCTACGTTATACTATAGCTCTTCACTATTCTGTGCTGTACGCTATGGTGTAATGCCAATAAGTTATGTGCTGTAACAGATTACTGGACTGGACATTCAGCATGTTTTGTTTATGACCACAGGGAAATTGCCTGGTTGTGGTTGTCTGTATATCACTGTCTGTCCGTGTCCGACTATGAATAGCCGCACAGTTCTGTGTGTGTCACATGCTTATGTTGGATCTTGAGTTATGAGTTATTAAGCTATTCCCATTGGTTACTGCACCCTTTAAAGGGACGTCAATGAAAAGTTATATCCTGTTCCCGGGTTGTTACATAGACAATTCAGCATGTATATTAAAGTGTGTGTGTGTGTGTGTGTGTGTGTTAATGCAGGAGTGGATTTTGCTGTGGTCATTAGTGTGTCCTTGGCAGCAGTGCTGATTCTTCTGTTAGTGGGGATCATTGGAGGTTTGCTGTGGCGCAAGAAGAGAAGCGGCTCCCCAAAGAGGTAAAACTATTTCCCATTGCTACACGTTTTGGGTCAAATGCGGTTTTTGTTTTCAACATAAGCATGTGCCACCGAGTATACACAAACACACTTTCGCAAGTTTCACCCATGACTGATTTCAGCATATGTGTGTGTGTGTGTTTCTATGCAGACCTCGCCACACCTCCACGGGAGAGTCTAACCCAGTGTTTCAGTCAGGCAGTGCGCAGGGCAGCCCTCGTCTCTTGCCCCCGTTGATAGGCCAGCCCAAGTTTGTGGAGTCGACGTCTTCTCAAATCTGCAAACCAGTGTCTCAGCCTCTCACTGGAAAGATATTACCAAGCAGAGGAGCCCCACAAGTAAGGAAACACTGCCATTTCATTGGCACTAAAGGCTAGAAAAAGGTCATCTAGTGATTGGAAAGACACATCTTGAAGTGTCCCTGAGCAAGGCCTTACAAGGTACAAGGCAACATACCACTACAATAGTGCTACAGTATGAAGCTATGAAGCTGGCAATTCCTCTTGATTCTGAGCAAGCCAATAGCAAATCTCGCCATTACATTTTAAATCAATGAGATATACTGTAAATATGTGCGACCTCTTCTAGTGAAACCTGTTTCCCCATCGTCTCTTGAACAGTTCAGTTCAAAATTGCAAATGTTGTTTTACATAAAGA